>VYZT01008907.1:12808-293147 GCA_013400735.1 Pomatostomus ruficeps
GCGGGACGCCAGCGCCGGCCTCTACCGTGGGCGACGCTGTCGCATGGAGTCCTGCTTCGACTTCGCCCAGTGCCGGAAAAACGGCTTCAAGGTCTACGTGTACCCGCAGCAGAAGGGGGAGAAGATCGCCGAGAGCTACCAAAACGTCCTGGCCGCTATCGAGGGCTCCCGGTTCTACACCTCGGATCCCGGGCAGGCCTGCCTCTTCGTCCTCAGCCTGGACACGCTGGACCGGGACCAGCTCTCCCCTCAGTATGTGCACAACCTCCGCTCCAAGGTGCAGAGCCTCCACCTGTGGAACAACGGCAGAAACCACCTAATTTTTAATTTATACTCTGGCACCTGGCCCGACTACACTGAGGATGTGGGGTTCGACATTGGCCAGGCTATGCTGGCCAAAGCCAGCATCAGTACTGAAAACTTCAGACCCAACTTTGACGTTTCTATCCCGCTTTTTTCTAAGGATCATCCTAGGACAGGAGGGGAGAAGGGATTTTTGAGGTTTAACACCATTCCTCCTCTCAGGAAGTACATGTTGGTATTCAAGGGGAAAAGGTACCTGACGGGGATAGGGTCAGACACCAGGAATGCCTTATATCACGTCCATAACGGAGAGGATGTTGTCCTCCTGACCACCTGCAAGCATGGCAAAGACTGGCAAAAGCACAAGGATTCGCGCTGCGATCGAGACAACGCCGAATATGAAAAGTAAGTGAGCGGTGCCCTTTCCCCATGCTTGTGTCCCCAGGGCATGCCGGCATGCCCTACGCTGCAGGCGGCCCGGGCCACCGGGCAGATGTGAGCAGATGTGTGCCGATGCGCTGGCAGTGGCCAGAGGAAAGCATTCATCGCTCCTTTGAGAGAGTCGGTGGCTTCTCCCGTCACCCGTGAGGCTGCCGGCTGGCTCCGTGCTGCCTTGGCCGGGGGAGCTGGCGGGGAGGCATTGAAGGGCGATGCGGTGTCCTGCAGCCGTGGCGTTGCTCGCTCAGGGACTGGTGACCTGCATCCGGAGCCCGATGGCCTTCCAGACGTTGCCAGCGGCAGAGGTGCTGTTGGAGGATGCACTGGCATCTGGCATTGCCTTTTGTCCCCCGCAGCGCCTCTTAGGCCAGATGCCCTGTGCCTTCCCTGCCGTGAGACAAAGTTTGTACGAGTCCTCAGCTCTTTCCAGGTCGCATGGGAGCCAGGCTCCCGAAGCGAGGTGGTTGCTGAGGGCGATGGCTGGGATTCGCTCTCCAAAAAGCACTGCCCGGCGCGTGACCTGCGTCTGTGTATCTCCACAGACAAGCCTGTAACTTGCCTTGCCGTGTTTTTCCTCTCAGTTCAAACCAGCGCAGTATCAGTAAAGAAAGAAGGAAAAAGGAGTGCTGGCTGTGTTCGTGTCCTGTGTCTGAGCTTCTGGTTTTGATGTGTGAGAGGATACACCAGTGATGTTAGCTCAGCGTGTGCTTTCAGTGAACGCCCGGTTGCTTGGCTTTCCTCGACTTTTTATTTGTTGGTAATGTCACTGTGATGCCAAATTTTGTCTCGCTGTACTGCTGCCCTTGTCTTCCAGTCTGCTTTTCAGGTTTGTATATATAGCTGCCGGGAAAATCGCTTCTGGGAATTACCTCCAGGACTGCGATGCTGACTAAGCCGTTTGCAACTGATTAGTTCATTTAAATGCCGACCGCCGCTATGCTTGCTGCAGAATAGGTGCCTGTATATTGAGTTTTTCACACGAGAATGTTTCCTGGGTAGCATGAATTAGACCCTGAATTAAAACAGACCAGCCGTACAGCGTTGGGTGATGTGCTGTGGAGCTGCACCCAGAGCTGCCAACGGCTGGAGTGTTTTGTGGTGCACGGGGGATCGTGGGTGGAAAAATACTTCTGGAGAGCATTTGGGAAGAAACTACGCTGGCATTAATAGTGGTGAAAATTTCCGACTGTCTGTCTGTTTCTCCACCGAAACTATCCCCGGGGATTGGGAAGAGACTGGGAAGGTCACCATTGCAAAGTCGGGAAGCCTGCATGAACTGCCTGGGTGAACTCTGCTCACCTTTTGGTTACTGTAATTCTGCTGCAGATGGGGGAGGAAAGAGCAGTGTAAATACTCAGTGGACTTCTAATGCCATTCATTTTCAGAAAACTGATGGGCGAGTGGTGAAACGATGCACACATGGAACTGATACAGCATCAGTGCTGGGTGATCAGTAAAGATACTAGGCTAAGCTCATGTTATTTCTCACCAGGTATCCCTTTGGCATGTAGGATCTCCTTCAGGGAATGTTTGTTTTGGGAAAGAAGGGAGACCTGACAATTGCAGTCTTCCAAGGTGTGTTGGTTTTTGGTTTTTAGATCTCAGCAATTTGAGCTAATTTACAGATGGGAAAAATCCTGATTGTTTGCTGTATATTACAGTATGTACGCTGTCAAGTTGTCATAAAACCAAACATACCTGCCTGTGCTTTCAAGTGAGTCCATTTTTTTACAGCTATGTCATTTGGTGTAATAAAAGATAGACCTCTCCCTGTGAGTTCTGCTCTTCGGAAAGTATCTTTGCCACTTATTTTGTAGTGAGATTTGTACGTAACAACCCTCAGGGGATACAATAACATGAACCCAATTGTGCTGTTCATACAAAAAAGAATACTTGCCGCTACGATGTGGCTGTATCTGGGATGGGAGGCTTCAACATTTGTTGCAATGCTGCTCTTAAAAAACAGGAACTAAAAACTCATGCTGACAAGAAAATAAGATTGCTCCAAGAATTGAGGCTCAGTCTGTGGTCAGGCTGCTGAGGTGAAGGGGTTTGCTCTAGTGAGCAACTGCAGATGCTGCAGCTCTTTCACCCAGCATCTTACCGGAGTGAGGGCACCTGGCAGAGCATGCTGCCGCCCCTTCTCACTCGTGCCTTGGCGCCGATGCACAGCAGACTGTGCCATCTGCTGCTCTCCCAGCACCGTGTCCTGCCAGGGCCTGCGTCTTCTGGCTCCTCTGTGCCAGTAGGGACCATGCCTGGTGCTCCGCTCTCTATAAAACCTGACAGGGTCACATCCCCAATGTAGCATGACACAGCCGTCCAGTTGAAAAGCTTCTGTGCTGATGTGTAACTCAGGTGTGAAAACTGTAGAAGGAACTCCATTTTTCATCCCATGTAAAGCAGCATCTGATCGTCAATGAGGCTGTAGTGCTTGGGAAAGAAGTGTCCCTGAATACATCTGGGCCTTGAAAACTACATACAGAGTGGCTCTTGTGAGGCATGTGGAGCTTAGATTTAACAATGCATCCTCAAGGTTTTAATCAAAAAGAAGGAAAACCATACTCTCCAGGATACGTCTATTTGCATATCCATATACAATTGGGAGCTGCATATTATACTTTTCTGTGCTGATTTTCCCATCCTCTGTTGTGATGCTTACACCACTTCATGTGAAGGACAGGAGTGTAGATGCCATGGGCATGGAGAGCTGTCCTTGAGATACCAGTGCTTGCCACAGTGGTGTATGAATGATTTGGTCTAGGTAGAGGCCTCTCTAAGCCAGGTAAATTAGGTGACCAGATTTTAAAAGATGCTAACCTTGTGTCAGCAGGGTAATGGTGTTATGATGTGTTGGGCTTGGGGCGGCACAGATCACAAGTTACTTGTGATGGGATTTCACCTAGGGTGTAACGTTTGGGGTTGGGTTCACATGAGGTCCACCTGTCTACTGGATGTGGTATTTCCTCTCTAGGATATTTGAAAAACCAAGAAAGGTGACTTTCTGACTGCTGGAAGAATGTGTAGAGTGTCTTACTCCATTTGGGGAAAGGAAGGGTGGGCATGTGTGTATTTGACCGTCTCTGTGAATTGTATTGAAAGATCCATCTGTATGTCACAGCTGATTAATTTGCATCCTAGTTGTGCATCTCAGCAGATAAAGCTAAGGCAGACTAAAATGAATTACATTATCATGATTAGACTGCTAGCAAACAGGATATAAAGGAAAACAAAGAAAACCTCTGGTTTTCTTTACAGTGTCCTCGGTTGTCAGAGTTGGCCTTTGTCACCCAGCACCAGGGCAGCTGGGCTTTTTGAATTCCTCCACAATAAGATTTCAGCCTCAAGCTTTCCATTCCACAAAGGGTTAAGTGAATAAAAACTGCTGCTGCTGAAGTTTAAAGACAGTCTCTTAAATATTTAATGACAGTCTAAATATATACATATGTACAATGTGTTTTAAACAAAGGCAGAATTCATATACAGGCTTAACTGGTTCCAAATAATTACTTTTTGGAAGGTAATATAAATGACTGTGGATACCAAAAGAAATGGAAGGATGCGATGTTCTAGTAAAGCCAGATGCAGAGAAGAGGTTTGCACCAAAATGAGGATTTTTCTAGGCAAGTAAAATAACATCTGTGGCATATCCCCTGACCTGCAGCAGCCCTGCCCTGGGAAGATGGAGAGGGTAGCGGTGATAATATCCAAAAACATAAGGTCTCACCAGAAGCTCATTCAATGAGATTTTTTCCTCATCCATGCTCAATCTCTGAAGTTAATGATGAGAATGAAACAAAGGGGGGAAAAACAAGAAGAGAGTAGAATGGAGGAGGAAAAGTAAGAAAAAATGTATTTTTGGAGAAAAGTGAACTATGGGGGAGAACAAATAGTATAGTGAGGTGTTCTTTATAGAGTTATGTTTTTTGACTAGTCAGTGCTCAAAAAGCCTGTGTGACCATGACTGAAGTGAGAAAGGGAGGTAAAACATGTAGGACCTCATGCGGTGGGACTAGTTTTGCCAGAGGAGGTTGGAGGCATGTGCTAGTGGAGGAGGAGCCTATGGAAGGAGCTGCTCACAGATCTACCTGGGGCTGCTGGGTGCTGGCAGAAGAGGCAGAGAGCGGCAGCACCCTGCATGCTTAAACTGGTGAGACATCTCTGCAGGGCACACCATAGCACGAGGAGGGGTTGGATGTGTACTTTTACAGGAGAATATATCCAGCTGAACATTTTCATTGATGTCCAGTACCCAATAGGCTTACCTGATGTGCACTCTACTCGTGGAACGTGTGCCAATCAGAGCTGAACCTCCCACCATTGAAAATCCCGAGTAAAGGTCACAGTCGTGCAATAGGCACAGAATGGGAAGAAAAGCAAGTTTTACCTTTGCTTCCTTCCCACTAGGAATAAAATACACATACTGAAAGAAAGAAGTGGTAGAAGTAGACACTAGGGATGACTTTGCCACTCAGCAGACTGGCATGAGAACGTGAAGTAAGGCTTAGGCTTGCCCATCCAACATGTGATGATAATCTGAACGTTCCATATGCGTGTATGTGCACGTTTCAAACAAAGGTGAAATTCTTGTAGTTTTAATATACTGAGCTTCTGTGTATTGTACTAAAATACAAATGTAAATACCACATTTAATCACTCACTGGATTATTTACTGAATTATCTAAAAGCCTTCACAAGTCAGCTCATTTGCAGCTATTTAGGACAGGTCTGACAAATCACCCAGGTTCATGGTGGCTATTGTTCAGGATATCTGAAATGGGATGGGAACCAGTCCATGCATCTTGTGTATCAGCAGGCTGTTTTGGGAGCATGGATAAAACTCAGAAACTGAGAGACCTTGGGCATTTTCCCAGAGTATCTTGGCTCCTACAGAGACCTGTCCCCACCAGACTACTTTTTAATACCGATTTTTGAGAAACTGGAAAATTGCCTGGTTTAAAATATGTTTATCCAAAACACAGTAGCAGGTAAATACTAAAGCTTTAATGGATGTCTGAGAATATAGGACTTGCTCTATTGTGTTCTTCCTCTTGCTCTCTCTATGTATTGCAGAGAGTCCTTATGTGCCTGTTGATGCTGATTTAATGCAAGTAAGGCCCTGAGGGATAGGAGCTTCCAGAGGCTCCAGGCTGATGCCCTGGCAGGAGTGGGGAGCAGGGGCCACAGGAGCATCCCTAACCTCACAGCCAGCCATGCAATCCTCAGCCTGGCCGTTTGCACCAGGCTCTTCCCTCTCACTAGAGGTGTGGGAGCGGGTGGGTGTGTGTGCATGAGCGTGTTCCCGGTGTGAGCAGCGCAGGGCGCTGCCGCGTGTGTGGCCAGGTGTGCAGGGTCAGGCACTGGCAGAGGAGCCCACCCTGCCCACGGGCCTTAAACCAGGCGCCCTTCTAACCTCAAGTAATTAAGTTTTCTTGTGGGGTGAGTTATTATTATAATTGGTTGCCCCAGGCCTTTCTGTGTCTCTCTATGAAACATCTCATATGAGGCTGTGTGGTGGCAAAGCATTACAGTAGATGGGTGATCTGGTCTGCAGCAGGTGTTTTCTGCATGCAGAATGTACATGAACACTGCTTTCACAGCTGGAGGGGCTCTGCTTTTATTTTTTCTGCCTAGGAAAATTGATCTAGGATAGTTTACTCATAAATACTCATCACTGAAGATGATTGATGATAGAACAAAACTCAAAGAAAAGAATAATCCTGAATCATCATTTTAAGTAGAATTGATCTTGAAACAAGTAGTTTCAAGGGCTTGTTGAACCCAGATCAGAACTGAGCTAAGAGTAACAATTCCAGCTACCTATTTTGGCAAGACAAAGTCCTCTTGTGCCCCCAGCAAGGTGCCCTCAGCAAGAAGGTGCTGCAGAGCATCCCTTGGTGCTCCTGCCTTCTTACTTTCCCTGGCCAGGTGTTTCACAGGGCAAACGCCAACTTCTGGGGGACATTTTGTAGTGGCCTAAAGTAAGCTTCACTGAAACTGCTCCTAAGGGACAGGGGTGGCTGAATTTGGGGTTCTCTTGGGGTTTGTGTGCAGCTGCCTGCTACTCGCTGCTGCACTGATGGTGTTCTCAGCTGTGGGCCTGTTAGCATCCATGCAGCTCTGAAGCAGTGCATCTTGCAAGGAGAATGGGTTTGAACAAGAGGAGTTTCAGCTTGAGACAAACCCGAGTGAAAAAGTCTACTGGTTTGACTAGGCTGGAAATAATCCTTTTCCCCACATACAGTCCTGGAACAGCCCACTGGAAAGTAAAGCAGCAGCCGCTTGTGGGAGAGGAAAGTAAATGAAACTGGTCAGCACGAAGCACTTATTTACTCAACAGATGTGAGTCAAGAGAATGTGCTGTAATCTGATGATTTCTGGAGTATTATCTGTGATTGTTTTCCTTTTCTCTCTGAAGGGTTTCTTTCAGAAAATCCACAGAGTTTTGTAGTCTTGGGTAAACAAACTGTTTTGCTAACCAGAGAAAAATAATTGGTGGGTACATGGATAACTGGTCTGTGAACGGAGTTAAATGCTGTGTTCCGAGCTGCTTAGGTGACTGACTTCTCAAGGACTTGGCTATATCTAGATGATGATGCAAGATTTATACTCTTGTCTCATGTCATGTGGAGATTAGTTTAGCCCGTGGGAATGTGTGAATATAACTTCAGGTTATATTTAAGGTTCTGCACATTTTTACGTTGCCAAGTATTTGGGACGTATAGGTTTCAAAACCTTCTCATGGTTTACACTGAGCAATAGATTTGTTCCTCTTCCTCTGCTCATCCAGCTATTCTGTGCTTTTATGTGAGGTTTTGTGTTGCTCTTTTTTCAATCTAAATTTCAGGAGGAAACAGGACATGTATCATCACTGTTTTGCCCTTAATTTAGGAGCCTCCTCAGTCAACTCTAGGGAGCATTGATGCTATGCAATGCAGATACAACTCATCCCCACATCTCTGGAGAAGGCAGGGAGGAAAGGAGCTGTGGTAGGACATGCCTGCAACACCAGCTGTGCACAGGTGCAATTAAAGATCCCAGCCAGAGGATGGTGGGAGTCCTTTCTTCCAGTTATAGAACAAATTATAACACATGACAGCCATGCATGGGAAGAAACTGTCCTGGTATTGTGGCACGGGTGCCACAGAGCCTGGGAGGGTGTTTGGAGGCCAAGAGGTGGGAGATCAGCACCCTGCTGTGGTGCAGGAGAAACTTGTGTAAGTAATAAATTCCAAGTGAGAATGAAAGAGAAGAGAATCGTTTCACATGAGAAGGGGGAAGTAGTGTTTTAAGAAATACAGGCCCTATCTCAGCAAAATGTTGTGTCTTAACTGCTTTGTTGGGAGAAAACTGGTATGAGTGCTGCCAGGCTGATGGCTTTCCAAGTGCAGTCTAACTTCCTAAAATGTTGTCATTTCTTAGAATAAGACAACATAACTGTAAGCCAGTCAGGAGGGTTAGGCCTCCTCAATAATAGGAGAAAGAAGATGCCATTTTCTTTAAACATCTTGTGTTTCTCCATTTGTCTCTCCCACCACGTCTTGCTGATACTTAGCCTCAGTTTTTTGGGTGGTTTAGTGCCGTCTCCTCGGCTAAATGGGTGTTCCCTGAAAGGTAGTAGAGGTGGGATGTTTGTGTTGGCTAAATCAGGCTCCCATTTCACACTCCAGTAAGACAGACTTCTCAACCCTTCCGCAGTCCCTGGAAGTGTGGTGCTGGCAGGGCTGTTGCAGGAGCTCCTGCCTTCTCTGGCCTGTAGCGGATTTGGTCTTGGGACTGCCGTAAGACAACCAAGATTGCCACTGCCACAAATACTTCTTTCCATTTCAAAAGCATAAGGAAACCAGGGTTGCTGGTTTCCTTATGCTTTTAAAATGGGAACAAGAATTTGTTTTTCCTAAGCATTTTTGGGGCTTACTTTAGGGCTTTATAATGTTTAGAGCCGGTGTAAAACTGAAATACTACTCATTTATGTTTTCTGTATCCCCTTCTCAGGAAGTATCAGTGAGTGTAGGTCTTAAAATGATTTTCCAATAAAAGGTGACAGTTGTCAGAAGCGGTATAAAGCAGCTGTTCTCCAGTCTGGCCAGGGGAAATCGCCACGAAAGCTTTTTTGGGGTTTGACTTGTCCTGGGTCAGGACATGTTTGGTATATGAACCTTTTAACTCTGCTTGCTTCACTCAGCTGCTACCAAAGGCCACTGCTTTTCCAGGCACTGAAGTGCTGTTGATCCTGATCACTCCTCCAAGGGCTCCTGCAGTGCAGTTAGCAAATCCAGTAAAGCTGCTGTAAGTTGACTTATTTCTCTGTGATGGTTTCTAGTCCAGAAATACATGAAAACAAAATAATTCCTGGGTTCCTAAGTGAATTTCCCGTTTATTCACTTTTTCCCCCTCTAATATCATCTTTGTGTTTATGAATGAAACAGAATTAGGGCTAATTTAGTTGATTGGCTGCAAAACAAAAGTATTCAATGCTAAGAATGGGAAATGAGAAGGTCTTTCTGAAATGTTACTTCTTTGCATAATTGTAATAGATTATAATTATACAGTTGGGTGTTCAGCAGTGAATTTGCTGCAAACATGGTTATGGGAAATCTCTCTTTGCTCACTTGTGTCGGTTCGAGTCCCAGTGCGGTCCCGTCAATGGCTGTACCAGCATCTCTAACATAGTTTTCTTTTCAGGCAGGATGGTGTGCCACAGAGAATGCAATCTCCAGTTCCCTTTCCAGCTCCTCCTACAAAATTACAGCTGGTCGATATGGCCATGTCAGACTGTTGACACAAATCAATAAGATCAATCATTCTTCAGCTCCTAAACAAAATTGAGAGCGTGATGCTGACGGTCTGCGCGTAGCAGTAAATTCCTAGAGGAAAAACGCATACCGTGGTGTTTGCTGAGTGTATCCGTGGGGGATCCTGCCCCGTTAATAATTAGTTCTTTGAGGCTGTAAAAAGGACCATGGCATAAATAGTTTGCTAGAGCTGCAGCGTGCGTTATGACCCCTGCAGCCTTCAGGCTGATGGAGAACATCACCTGACCAACAGCCGAGTGGGAGGCAAGGGAGTGTGGCAGTGTTTGGAATCCTGTTTATCTTCATTCTCCTAGAAGATCTTGACTTCTGATACTGGTTTTTGCCTGGCAAATAATTGCAGACATTTTATCACGGTACTGGAATTCCTGGTGCAGTTAGGTAGCTGAGTGTGTTACTACCAGAAAGCCCATCAAAATTGTAGTTTTATAGTCTGCAAGAATAAAATCAGAGGCTGCTTCTCAAAATCAGAATCTTTGTCTGAAGGGAAGGACAAATTTGTGTTATAATGTCTGAGTTTGTATCTCTGAAGGCTTGTTTTGGTGTGTCTGCTCATAGACTCAATCAGCTGCTTCAGGAAGATAAACACATGAATGTTTAATCTTATGAGTTTGCCACCAACCATTGTGCTGGGTGCTAGCAAATTTTTCTTTTAATTAAATGTAATTTATCTAATCCTAATGGGAAACATAATTATAGGATTTATTTTTTAATACTGTGATTTCAGAATTATTTTATGAAGAAGAGTAACAATTCCCCCTTAAGGGCGGTTTCAAAATCAGCAAACAAAACAGAAAAACTAAAGTACACTTTGCTAAAAGTAATAAATCTCAGACAAGATGCAAAAAAAAAAAAAAAAAAGCAGCTGGTATGTTGGAGCTGCAATAAAGCTGAAAATTAATGATCAGTAGGTTGCTGCTGCTGCAAGAGTGTGCATTATGGATTTGAGGAGACACCTATAGCTTATTAAATGCCAGCAAATTTTTGCATAAGCAGTTGAAAACCCTGATTCGAAATAGTAAAATGGAGTGAACTGCGGCTGGAAGATCCAGTGCCACAAAGGATGTGTGCACCATGTGTATGGTTGAAACACAAGAAAGTGCTTTGCAGGTTCATGGTCTGAAGCTGCACACTAAGCTCCTTTGGTTTCTGATCGGAGGGATTTAATTGTTTCAGTAAGGCATGACTGTAGTCTCAGGAAGGGATTTATCATACTTCACATAAGAAGGGGTGTATGACTAAAATAATTTAAAACAAATAACATCGCTTCACCCTTACACACTCCCTTACACTTTTTTTTCTCTAAACTCAAAAGTTAAGACTACTACTTGAATTGTAATGGAATAATATATCAAGTGAGTGATCACATCAGGCATGGACACTTACCAAATCACAGTGAGATAACTGTGAATAACTCTCTAGTTTCAACAATTTGCATGGCCATTAACAATTGATGGGTTTCCCTTAGAACCACATTATCTATGGCAGCAGGATCTGTTCCTGTGCACTGCTCCTGCATACTAAGTGCCAGACAAATTCTCAAAAGTGAGGATAGTAAAAAATCGGATAGCAGCAAGGTGAATGAAGCAGGTAGGAATTTCAAGATGACATTTTTTGAAGATGGGGAAATATTTCAGGCAGTCATGCATTTTCATAACTGTTCTTCATCCCCTTTCCCTGCCTACTTCTTTTACTACAGTTCTGAAAGTTTTAATTCAAGCTGGTGTTAGGTTTCTCTTCGCTGCTTGGCATCGCTTCAGGCTTGATGGTCAGTCTGGCCTGTGGATCAGTTTAAGCAAGATTTTAAAATACTTTTTGTTACAATTTTGTGTTGGATAGGTGTCTTTAGAAGCTTTTATGCATATTTGACAAAAGATAAAAACGGCGCTAAATTTAGCCGTCCTAGATTGTTGGGTGTCTCTTTCATGGGAGTGATTTCAAGCAGGTGCCAAAGATGTGCTTACCTTACGAGAATCATGCCACTATTTTAATAAGCATGCAACGCATCCCATTTTTCTAGTGCTTTCATCTCTGCCTGACAGCATGTCAGTTCTTTCCAGATCCTTCTACCAAGCTGACTTTTCCAGCCCCAAATCTCTTTCTCTTTCTTTTTATTTCTCTTTCTCACCCTCTTCCCTCTCTTCTCACGGTGCTGTTGTTGTGGCAAGATGAAAGCAGCTGAGTGAAGCGGTGGCGGGGAAGGCTCGGGCAGTCAAAGCGCACAAGCGGCTGGAGCTGTGTGAAGGCAGGTGGGTGGCACATCAAAGTCGGGGGTACGTGTGCTTGCTGCTCTCATCTCTCCTTGTAAATGACCCCCCTGCCATAAACAGAGTTCCCAGGGTTAATCTGTGAGTCCACACACATACGAATGCAAACACTTTCCTATGGCCTTCCCAAAATGTACTTGCAGAGAGCAGTAATAAAATCTTAGCTTTGTTCCTTGGAAGATGGCTTTTGCAGATGTGATGTGTAAGGAGACAAGTACCAGAGCTGTTGATAGTAGGAGGTGGTCGTTCACCTTCATCTGAGAGTAACCCACCACCTTATTGTTCCATCTGCCTGTAAATTTTGTTTCGAGGTTGCTGTAAGGCAGGATGAGAGCTGGAAGGTCTGAGCAGCACCTGGGTGTCCCCAGCTGGGCCTTGCATGGTCAGAGATCCAAGGTGTCCTGTCTTGGCAAGGAGTCCCTGGGCCAGGGCAGGCAGCACCCCTCACTCAGCCACACGTGGGTACTGCTTCCTGAGCTCTGCACCCAGTGTGAAGGCTTCAGGTCCCCTCAGCTCAGTAGAAGCCCCAGACTCCCACTCACCTCTCAACTCTCTGCATGTCTCTTGATGTGGATCTAGGCTGGGGCTGGATATTTGCTCAGCTGTTGCCTCTCCTCAGATCCTGCTTTGTCTTTGCTGTGGAGCTTGGAAGTTAAGCACCCCAAGGTCTGGGTCAGCTCTTGCTCTGTGTTTGTGCAGGGGGACCTTGTACTTGTCTTAACTGTTTGCCCTGAAGGTGTCAAAAAATCATTGCACTCTGCTGTTGTCAGCTTTGACAGGACTCTTCCTCACTGCGGGCTGATCCCCATTTCAGTTACTGCTGCTGAGAACCAAGATAACCAGGGCACTTGTCTCTTGACTTTCTGTATTCACAGCATTAGTGAATTGTAGTGAAAACATGTTTTCAGCTTTTGTTGTATTAGCAATATCTGATGGCCTGTAATAATAACCCTTTCTAGCAAGAAGGTTTTTAACTCTTTCATTTTTAATGAAAGTTCTTCATGACGCAGGTCATAGTAAAATAATTCACAGTGAAATGGTGTGTGTTGTTTGGATCTAAAACTGGTGACGTAAGAATTTAGAGGTAGTGGTGTGATCCCAAGTTGCCCTGTTGGTGTAGTTACTGGTTATAGCGATAGTTCTTACTTTAACTTTGGTCTCGGGGTAACCGTGTTTCACAATAATCAATGCACTGATTACTGTAATTGCACCATGTGGTACTGTGGTCTTACAATTAACTGACTGGGCCAGTAAAGTATGGAATTTAATGAATATTTGTAAACAGACTTGATTAGGAAGTAGGTTAAGGATATGCACTGGTAGAGGATAATAGAAGAGACCCATCCTCAGCTTTCATAAATAGAACAGATGGAAACCTGAAAATGAGCAGCAAAGCATGGAAACCATCCCACTGCTGTTTACCTTGCATTTATTGCTACACCATGTCTTAAAAAATCTCTCCTTAAAAAAAATGAAAGTTGACTCCCCACTGCAATGAGATCCTTTGCACACAATTTCAGTCTCTTCTGCAGAACTTTGAAGCATTATCAGACACAATGTTGAAAACTAGATTTACCATGTAGGGCTGGTATCAGCCTTAAATAAAAAAGTGTCTATTGTCACCCCATGATTGAGTCATAGCACAATTAAAATGAAAAAGGAAACCACCATTGAAAATGGGAAATAGATTTCATAGTGGTGCCCCTGGGGAGGTGGATAGCTGACATCTGGTAGTTGCTGGAAAGTTGGCTGTGTGTTACTGTTCTTGAGGAACTGTATCCCATTTTTGCTTGTTATCGAGCATGCTTTGTGTGCCTCCCTCTGGCTGTCCCCCCATTTTTCAGATGCATGTCCTTCATCTCAGGTATAGAGGCCTGTGCTGCACCCTCTGTCAGGCCATTTGGGAGTGTTTTGTATGAGCCTGGCAAGTTAACAGTTAAAGGGTATGTTGTGTTTTGGTTGCTTGCTTTATTTTAAGGTTGCCAGAAATGCCTTTATACCTCCTTGCCTTTTCTCCTTTCTTTCTTTATCTTTATTCCGTCTTTAAGAACTTGACTTTTTTTTACAGGTTTTCCTGGCTGAGTACATGTGTGTCTCTGTAAGAAAAGTAGCATTAAATCCTGCTTACTCCACCTCCCCCCCTCCCCCCCTTTTTTTTTTAAGCTTTTGGTTATCTGCAAAGTTTGGCATTAATGGAAATGCGTGTGTAAGGAGCCTTGGTCAGAGAGCTCCTGCCCTGAGCAATTGGCTGGTGAGTGGCTGCTCCTACCACAGGATCTTGGAAGGGAAGGGGGTCTTCCAGCAGCTACAGTTCCTCCGTTGCTTCCTGCCTACTGGTTTCCAACAGTATTCATTTTTATGCCTTTATTGTATTTAATTAAAAGCAGGGCTGCTTACAGCAATGCTTGCGGAGATTTTTCCTCTCCCCCAAATGCAACAAATAGGCATCTGGTATTTGTTTTGTATAACACAATCCTCATAAAATGAAAAGTAATAAAACATAATTATCTGTAAAGGCTTGTTTTATAAGCCTAGGAATGAGCTTTTTCCTGGCTTTTTTTTGTCTAGTGGTAAGATAAAGATGCCTTTGTATGGTTTTAGCCCCTGTCTAGATTAATAGAGAATCAGTCATTACTGTGTTTTAAACCCTGGTGTTTAAAGGTATAAGGTGGTGTGAATGCATGCACAAGATAGCACTACTGGATCTCTAGAGATGAGAATAGTCTTTCTGTTCCTTTTAGAAGTTTTTCCCTTAAAAACAATGGGTTTTATTTGAAAGCTTTGGTAAAGTAGGAGAGAAGAAAATCTGTGTATGAACAATGAAGTATTTCTGAGCTGTGGGCCTTAAAGTTGGGTTTGAGTCCTTTCTGCACGCTGCTTGTCCTTGGCAGCATGAAGGACAAGTGTCATGGGTCCACGCTCATGCTTGGATACATGTTGGGACTCCTTGATTTGGCCCTCATTGCATTACTGAACAGGCTTTAACTATGTATCTTCATTTCTCAGAGTACTGCTGGCTTGATCCACCTCCAGTTCAGTCGTCAGGACTCCCAGCACACGATTTGGCAGTTTTGAAGAGCTAATTATACTCATTTCACCTTAGATTTGCTGCTTGCTATTTGTTTCCAGGTGACTATGCCATTTTGCTTGCCTTTGGCGTGGTGTAACCCTGCAAAGCCCTTCCCACCACCACATGCTAGCAGTATGTATTTTTGGGAAAAAGTGAAACCAGATCATTTAAACCAATTAGACAGTAAAGTGAGACACATGAGTGGTTTATGGCTGTCTAAGGATGAAGTGTGAAAACCAAATCCTTTTAGAAAACTCACAGTCCAAACTTACTCCTTTTTTATTTTTTGTTAAAATAGTAGTAAGCAAGAATCCACTCTTTTTGTAATGAAAGCTAAAAGCTGTGGGGGCTGCAAGGCACCTTCAACTTCAGCATGCTTTGGAATGTGTTTGCTTCAATCCTGTTCTTCTGTGCACAATTAATTAAAGTGATAGAAGAGAGCTTTGCTCAGTTTTTATGTGAATTGTAGCCTTCTTAAAACCAGATATAACTTAGGTATTGCTTTCTCTCTGGGAGACAAGCCTTGTAATTTTGAATCTTGTTGAGTGGCTGCTTTTGTTCTGCGAGTCTCAGAAACAATGGGGTTGGGGGCACATAACAAATTGCCAAATCATAGCACTGTGGAGAGAAAAATCTCCTTCTTGAAGTGCCTCATTCCCTGCATCTTTTGTTCTACGGAGGCTGCATTGATGCAGCCCCAGGTGTAGAGACCCACTGCTGGGGCAAGGAGATGCTCCCCCAGCAAGTCCTGCTTTCTGGGCTGCAGCAGTGCCTGGGCACGACCATGTGCTGAACTGCTGCTGCCCTGTATGGGAAAAATTTCTTTGAAATACCTTTTCCTTGAAATATGTTTCTTTTTCATTGTATTTGGGGATACTGGTGTAATCTGCACATTGCTGACTTCAGCTGTTTAACAGCACTGTTGTGGCTGCTCTGAGTCCTCAGCCAGCGCACGGCCAGCAGCAGCAGGGGAGGTGTTAGAAGGCACCCAGCTGCCTTATGTGATGTTGCTTTCCATGGCTAGAACTCTTTGATCTATTCTAACAGAAGCCTGAGAAGGGGGGGATGGATTCCACATTGAAGGCGGATGTGTGAATGCATCCTTTTGCACCAAAGTCTCATTTAACCTATAAGCTAAATGTTCCATGTATGTCAGAGGCTGCAGAGTCTGGCTGCAAGTCAAATGGTCTGAGATGTTTGTCATCCCCACACAGTATAAAATGTTCCGTTTACTTTTTCATGCAAGGTCTGGAATTCAACTGTTGTATTTTTTATCTGGGGTATTGCTCCCCTTAGGTGTAGAGTAGGGAGATATCTCCTTGGAAAGTTTACTGGTCCTCAATTCATTAATGTCTCCAGAATGTTCTGAGACCAGTGTTGCTTTGCAGTCAAAGCAACAGAATTGTATTTAAAAGTTTGTATGGCTTCTGGTTCAGACTTCTTATTTCTCAGGAATAATTTGGTTTCACTTTACCAGTGTAAATGAAGTGAAGCCTTTAGCTTCAGTCCTGCCATCAGTGTGGCATGGACTCATTATTTGTTCTCTTTCCCATTGTGTGCGGAGTGATCGCTTTTGGCGCATTTTCTTTTAAATGCAATGTAAAGTGAAATCCTGTTATTTGCACACATCCTGTGGCATGCATCTTCAAAGTATCTAGGCAACCTTTATGTAGATGACACTTTTAACTCAAACTTTTCCATCATTATGAGTGTGGTCCTGTGAAAAGAAGCAGGATGAAAAAGGGAGGAAAGAAAGGGCTGGTTTTAACCCACTTTGGGTAGCTTGAGTCACGTGTAAGACTCTTCGTGGGAAGTGTGACACACACTGAAGATCTCTGCTCCCTTACACTTAAAACATCAACTTCAAACTATTGCATGTTTTTCCTTTGAGCTTGGGCAGGTAGAGGACCTCCTGGCTCTGCTGGAGCTGATAGTAGATCTATCAGGAAAGGGGGATTTCAGAGTTTCTACAATCCAGCACCAAGCAGTGGATTCCCTAGTGTGGTTCTAGGCTCCAGACTCAGGAGGATGAGTGGTCCAAAATGTCTGCAGCTGTAGTTATGTGTGTTCTGACAGCTTTTGAGTTCAGCTGTGCTTCTCAGAAAATGAGCTGAATGGAAGACTTGAAAGACTTAAGGGGAAGCCAGCATTGCTTAGTTAGTTTGCTTTCAACCCCTGTAAGGAAGAAATAAAGCTTATTCAAAGGAGATTTTTTGAATAAAAGCATGTCTGTGGGGTTAGGTGTGACCATGACCCATCAATGGTGCGGATGGAGCAGGCATCACTATTGCGGCAGTACAATCTCCAGTTGGGAATTGGTATCTAAAGCCAAAGTCACCGAGATATGCTGCACAGGGAGTGTTGTGGCCCCAGACTTTGTGTCAGAGTGGATGTCATCTCTTAGAGCAGTTCTGGTTTCACTAGATCAAGCAAGCATCCTCCAGGCAGGAAGCAGGGCTAGCGTAAACATCGCATCATGTGCTGTGGCTGCTTTGGCAGAAATGGGATTGGTGTCCTCATGCTTGATACTTACTGAACTGAGGCTGTGGGTGATCGGCGTGGTGCATGTAAGGAACATGGTGGTGGTGTAGGTCAGTAAGCACAACAAAACAATCAGAATTCCCCCATCCCTATCAACAGACAGCATACACAAATTTCACTTTGCCCCCCTTTCCCTGGCCCGGTGCTGGGGAACATGGTATGTTCCCTGTCCAGCTCTTAAGAGGATGAGGGTGTTTGGAGGACTGATGTCAGAAGTCTGGGGCTGTGGCTCGGGGAGATAAAAGGTTGCGTGTCTGTGATTTACATTTATTGGGAGGTGACTCCTTTGGGCTCCCACTGCATTTAAGGTGTTAGCCCAAATACGAGGGACCATGACAGCATCTTCGTACATGTAGTTGAGTTGGCCCAGAGTAGCAGGGTGAGCTGGCTGTGGAAGGGATGAGAGGCACTGTATGCCGTTGTTGCCCCAGGTGCTGGGTTTTGGGAGGTGGCAGCCCCAGGCAGCTCACTGAGGTTTCCTTGGAAGCTGATGCAGAACAGGAAATGAGGCTCAGGTTTCTCAAGACTCCTGTTGACAATTCCCTTCTGCATACTCATGTCACCCCTCTGGTCTTTATCCAGAGCTAAGCCTGAGTGTCTAGCATTAGTAGGATAGTGAGTGTAGCTGTTTCTTAAGGAATGCTAAAAGGGAAAAGTTTGGAATGGCCTGGACAAATATTTAAAACATGGAGAGGAAAGGTACCAATTTTTGTGTTTGAATGCTTAGGACAGTAAACGAAAGCTTCCTGTTGCCAGGTAAGGCAAATATGTTTGTAGCCAGAGGTTGAGCTTGGGTTTTTCTTTTATTATTACTATTTTATTTATTATTATTATTAAAAGCCAGCCATACATATAATCTTAATTTCTCTGCTACAAAAGGCTGAAGTCATTATCTAAGACTTCAGGATAAATGTCCAGTTTGCCTGTAATGAGGATACCGCTGGTAAGTGTCCCTATGCAGGGACTTCTTTATTTGACCTTATGTCTGTGGGTTGGTCATGAAGGCTGAGATGGATATTGAGTACTCTCATCTTGACTATATTTTAAATTACAGGGCAGTAAGAGTCAGATGGGATAGTATTTCGGGTGGTTGGTATGGGAATAAAGTGAAGTGGTAGCTCACTTGGGACAGTGTGGTGAGTTGTTACTACATTATGGTGGGAGAAGCTGCCAAAGGACTACTACAATACAGTTAAGTGGGACTGTTAGTGACATGACTGAGTGAATTCATTAGTGGCAATGGTGTATTCTTTTATCTGCTTTTCCTTACAACTGCTTGGAGAAGATACTCAGGTGAAACAAGGCCAATGGGAAGAAGGGTGGAGGAAAAGAGACTCTGAAGATCTGATTCTGAAATGCAGCTGTTTCCTGCATGGGTTTTAGTGAATACTGGCGGTTTTCCGTCAGAGCAGTGTACTCCTGATGAAACATCTTCATGTAGATGCTGTCTCTGTGCATCTGCTTGTTGAGTAGGTTGGAAACAAGTGGAGGAAAGGACAGACGTACTTCTGTCAGGTGGAGGCATCTGTGCGAAAGGATTGAATCAAGGCAACAGCTGCCTTTGGCAGAGGATATATTCTCAGTTACTGGTGTTTTCACAGGCAAATAGCAGTAAACTTGCAGGGGTGTTTGAGATAGAAAAATGCATAGATAAAGGTGCCATCTTTCAGATTCCAGAGGAAAGCCAAAGTTTTAAAGGAATACCAAAGTGAAGAGCTGGAGGCTGCAGACAGTGCAATATTTCCTTAAGTATGACAGAGTTGTTGTCTGACTTATTTCTCTTTATCAGCATCATTGTTACAAATTAGTCTGCTGATGGACCTTGTAATTTTTGAAGTTAGGGCAAGATAAAGACTTAGAAAAAATAGTACACATTTTGGTTTAAACAGTAAAATACACCCTTGTAGCAGAGGGTATACTCATGATCAAGGGCATGGAGGTTTATGCTTTCTTCTGTAGAAAAAAGGGGTCTCTCTCTGGTTGAGCTGTGCCAGGGTGTGCGTGATGTCCTCTGCCCTGCTGGGGTGGCCCAGTGCCAGGGTTGATGTGTACTGGGTGAGACATCTTCTGGGCATCAAAAGCAGGGCGAGCATTAAGGAACTCTCAAGGAGATAAATGTTGTATGTGAAAACCCACACATAGAAGGAGGGGGAGAATTAAGAATTAGAAAAGCAGCACTACATATTTTATTGTAACAACCTTTTCTTCCTTCTCAGCTCTGTTTCCACTCAGGTTTGCTAGAAGTAGGGTTGCCCTGTTTGGGTAGTGAGAAGGTGAGAAGGTTACTCTCTCAATTTTTAATGTGATATCGTTGAAAAAAATACACCTGCAATAGAAATGCTCATCATGGCTTGAAACACCTCCATGTTGACCTGGAGCACTTGAGGTATGAGGGCATTTGTGTTGGGCATTTTGATTCACAAACAAACCAAATCTGAGAGCTGCCAGTCCTGAATGGTGCATCACAAGCACGTAATTTCAAAGCACAGACCTTGTGTGAACTTGCTCCACTGCTCTAAATTTTGTTAGAAACCAAACCACAACACTAAAGTGTGATCATCTGAGGTAGATCTAGCAGGGTTTGTGCTGAGACAGCTATACACTGAGGTATCAAACTCTGTTCAGGTGCCCATCTCACCTGAAACTGGTGTGAAACCAGTATGGAGGCAGAGGGGACACAGCCTGCAGGTGGATGCCATCTGCACCACAGGCTTCCTGGGTGTTGCAGCCAGGCCTCTGGTTTAAAGAGTGTGATTTTCTTTTAAATATGGTAAAAATGATGTGCAAGATGTATTTTTAAATAGAGCATGTTTGTTTTGTATCTCTTTGGCAGAGAGTTTATGTCTGTGTAATCACTTTAGTTAAATTGTCTTATTTTCTGTCTCATACCCATTATGCAAATTTTGTATTACGTGCTTATGTGTTTTAGTTTTGATTTTTATTTTGTACAAAGCATCAGGCATGGTTGCATTGGGAAGCAGGTGTTGCAGTGGTATTTGAGACACTGTGCTGCTACATGGGAAGGGGAATGCAGGAGCAGGCAGGGAGGGGACTGGAGGCAGCACTGCTGCAGGGAGCAGTCCTCAGTGTGCCACTCAGTGTGGCTGCACCAAGAGTTTAATGGTGGTTGAAGCATTGCCATAAGTGATATCTTTGTAGGGAAGATGTAGAAGATTAGGCACTGTCTGCTTTCTGTCCCTCGGGGGGGCCCTAACCAGCCACCTGAGCCTCAGCCTCTGATGATGGAAACATCCAAAGGATGTGATTGTCTATGGTATTAAAATGCAATGCTTGAAAGTATCTCACAACACCAAGGTTTGTTAAACATTGCATTTGGAGAACACTGGGAAGTGCTAAAGTGGCCCTGGGTGTGTGTTTGGAGCACAAACTGGGTTCTTTGTACAGGACTTTCCTCCCCCTGCTTTCCTGTTTGAGGCCTATGTGTGTGTCTAAATACTTTTTAATAAAATAAACTCTGAAGCCTGTTTGGATGCTGCATCTGACAAAAGCTGACTTTTTTTCTTTCTAATTACAAATGCTGCCTATGTTTTTGCTCCAGTTTTTTGTAATATCCAAAAAGTTGGTCCAACATGCCATGCACATTTTCCCTGTTATATTATGCCCTGGAAGTTTTGACTTCTAGCATTTCATAGTGGTTTGTAAATTATGTATGACAATGTCCTGTATTGTCACCATATGAACTCCATGGAGATGGGATATCTTGGGTTGCTTGGTTTGGTACTGAGCTTGGAAATGTTTCCATGTGCATCCCCAAACTTGCAGCAGTATGCTATTTTGCACTCACTTGTGCTGAAGAGAACTTTTGTCTGTGCATGCAGAAAACCTGGCGTTGCTCTTAGCCAGTTTAAGATAATGGATCACTTGAAAGAATATTGTCTAGTATTTATTGCTGCTCACCAGAGGATAATTTCAATAAGAGTTTATCATAGTTATTCAGCAGCAGACTAATAAATTCAGATTTGCTTAAACAAAGACTCGAGGAAGAACCTGCTAAACACTTATGGTTATATTCATGGCAGGCATAAGCTACTCCATTTCACTCAATGTACTTGCACCTGCTTATGTCACCAATTAATTTGGCTCTTAATATCTTATTTTCAGCACCTTTTTTCTTCTGGGTACTGCAGTCATATTCATCCCTGATGTAAGTCTGTTGTGGATAATGGCATCTGGATGCTGTTTGTCTGTGGAGGGGTTTGATTTGTTGTTGTGGCAAAAGCTAGATAAAGAAAAATGCTATTGCAGGAAGAATGATCTAATATGCTGAACTCAAATCCGGGAAGGTCTTGAATATGAATTCCCCTTTTGCTGTGCTTGTGGCTTTAAATAGTTCACTCAATCAGTCTTTCCCCCCCATATTTAAGTACTATAAAGTACGATGTTTGTGTATGGAAAATGTATGCAAGTACATTTGTAGTTTGAGATTTTTGCTAGGAGTCAATTTAAAAGTGTAGAAACCAGGAGGGAAATGAGTGGTCAGGTGATGCCTGGGAGCACACAGGGATGGGTGGAAGGTACATTTTGGCATAAAATGAGCTTAAAGCTATATGTTAAGCTGGTATGACTTGCTCTACCTGTGTTTCTTGCTTCTGGAAGCTAAATGGATGTTACTAAAAACAAAAACTTTCACCTAAACTGAAATTTCTTGCACCGAAGTTGAATTTGCAGAGCCATATCCTCTGTGGGAAGGGAAATAGTCTGAGTAGGTGGAGTATATTATGCCTGGTGGTATCCAAATTTTTTGTGCTGTGGGGTGCTGCCGCAATGCCGCTGGCAGGGGCACTGGGCTCCCGCTTGTGGTTCCAGGGGCTGGCTGGGCTGCTCCGGGCACAGGAGGGCTGGCAAAGGTCCTATATGGGTTCACCTAACCCACCGATGTTAGAGGTACGCCAAGGAAGGAGAGACGAAGTGGAGGGGCTCCTCAGATGGTTTATTTGGCACCACGATTGTCCCAGGGAAGCACTGGCACAGCGCGTTACAGTTACATATATACCAACACAAGGGGGCGGGGGAGGATACAAACATCCTATGAGGTAGGGGCGCAGGGTTTGAATTTGGTGGGCTTTGTGTAGGATTGTGACATACAGAGCCCTCCAGGGGGGAAAAACCAGATACCGAGGGGGGGGAGAAGGGAGACAGCAGTGCCTGGCCATGAGAAGAACCGAAACCTGGCCAACAGCACACTGCAACAGGGTCCGTGTGATTTAAGTGTCTCTGTATGTTCAGAACTGATGCACAGATCATGGTTTTAATTTATACACCTGGAATACATCATGACTTTCTCTGTTTTGCTGGTTCTCATCCCACCAACTTGCCTTTTCTTTGCTTTTAATCATCTTTACTATTAGGTCACTACAAACTCCCTGAAATAACGTGCACTATGTATGTTAGCTGTGAAAACCAAACAAACCCTCACGGGTTAAACAGTTGGTCTTACATAACACAGGCGCCACAAACAGCACATGAAAGCAGTGGGTTTCGCAGGCTTTATTCCTGACTCTTTGGTAAATCCATTTCAGACCTAGCCAGAGCAGTGCAAGAGCAGCACAACCTGACCCAAGTGTCCTGTGCCCCTTTTTGTGCTGGGTAGTTTAACCAGCACTTGCGCTTCACTGGAGATTTTGGCATTCATATAAGATGGTGATGTCTTGGAAAGTTCTGCCACAGTGAAAGTCTGCTGTTGGGACCTGCAGAATATGGAGGGTTAATAATGTTTGGAGGAAAATGTAATGGATGGTAACCTTTTCTATGTAAAATTAAGTGAAGGAATACCATAGTTATTAACCTAAAAAGGTCTACTAACAGTTCTTGACTTTCTAGGAAACGTTTGCATGTGTTGGTGGTTTTTGGTCCATCACAAATGGATTTTTCTGTGTTCTGGGAGTGAATCACAATTTTTTTTTCCACTTTGTTTTTAGTTAAAAAGTAAAACAGAGAAAACCTTTTTTATATAAGTGGTTGGAAAGCTGAACAAACCATAGGAGATAAATTGGTAAAGATTATTGAACCAAGCAATGGAAGTGACAGATTCTTGTGCCTTCAAATCCTTGATAAAAAAATTATTAATATGACTAATAAGTTGGTCTAATAATGTGATCTGCTCTTGCACTGTAAATTATTTTATGTGGGCACTAGGCTTTCTGAAATCCAGAGTAAAACTAAGCAACTGGTGTATACATTTTTGCCATTAGCAATAGCGTTTGAAGTCTCGTGCTGAGGCAAGCTTAAAATTATTGGCCAACAGGGGGTAAGAAAAATTTGAACAATTTTTTATGCTTTAAAGTTTTCCAATACACATTTCAAATACCTGGGCATGCATGTCTGTGCAGTCTCTGGGCTGCATGTGGTTATATGTGCCTGATGACCTGCTGCAGGCAGCACTTACCAGCCTCAAAGATACAGTTGCAGTTACTATTTGTTGCATAGATGTTACGGGGTTTTAATTGCAGTTGTGTCTGGACTGGTGGTGGGTCTCTGTGATTGTTATTTACGTGGAGTTAATGGTGAAAGGTGGATATCAGAACTGAAGAGGTGGTGTGCTGGGGCTCGTGGATATGTGAATGATACAAGATGGGGCTCCTAACAAAGCTGCTGATGTTGGCTGCATCTGCCCTTCTCCTGGAAAGGAGAGGCGAGAGTCAGCATGCTGTGTTCAAAACTGGTGCTTTTTGTTCCACCTGATGTGATCTTGCAGGATGTCTCCATTAAAATAGCCTGAGGTGGTTTTAAATGGTGCTCTCCTGTGTTGTCAACAGGGAGTGTACCACACCACCAAGCTGTCTGGAAATACCCACTCCCTCTGTCTGCACTGCTGGGGAAGAGGCAGCTTTGTGTTGGGAGAAAGTGGAGTTTGGCTGGCACTGCTTCAGCTCCTGCTCTGCCCAGTGTTCCTCTGCATGGCCTGAAATGGGGTGGGAAGTTGAACTTTGTTGCTATTCAGAGCAAAACAGTGATGGAAACTGCAAAAATCAAAGCATGCAACTATCAGTTTGGGGTAACTGATTTATTTTGAAGATAAGGGCAAGGAAGAGAACTGGGTGCTTTGGTAAATTGCATTTAAGTTGGTCTGGCCTTGGAGTATCAGATGTCCTGCAGTCCTAAAAGCACGCTGCACTCCTAAAAGGGACATTGAGGTCTGTATGTGGCTTTGTTACTAAATGGAGAGAGCAAAGACAAATGGCATAGTGTTTCTGCAGAGATATTTTGTGCACTAACCATGTCAGAGCCTCACTGCAAGGTGGAGATTACAGGACTATGTGGGTTTTGGCCCTCACCTCTTAGCCTGGGACTGGGGAACGTGGCACTGAAGTTGTGGAGCACTGTCCTTGGGCCTGGGAGCCTCCTCCGAGCCAGTGACTGAAATCTGGTGTCAGGATCGTAAGGGGAGACTTTAATGGCTGTGCAGCTGGGCAACAGCTACCAGTAATACTGTTAATGAGTGTTTATGACCCTTCCTGGTGCCCTCAGTGGTTTTGGTGCAATAAATGGACACCTTTTTACTGCTAGTTTGAAAAGGGACAAACTATTTTTGTTCAATTGCTCCCGATTTGCACCAAGCATACTGTGACCTCTGCCAGTCTCCGTGCATTAACAAACTTCCTAAAGGTTTTACGGACATTTTCCATTAGCCACACCGTAGCTGTTGCCATGAATATTTAATGTCAAGAGCAGTACTTTTTGTTATTTTTATTCTTTTTTTCATTGCTCTGCTTTGATGAAAGTGGGTATTTGCTCTCACAGAGCAGGTGGCAGCTGCATGCCCTGCATACCTGACTTGTACCTTCCTCACTTTTTATCTGCAGTTTAGCAAGGCCCTAAACTTTTCCTCCTCCTCCTGGCCCTGCTCCGTAGCCCTCAGGGAGCAGTGCCATTTCCGACAGGATATGCAATTGAACTTCACTGAGCACAATGGCTGTCCCGTGCCTCGCCTGGGCGCTGGGGGATGAATTCCCCCCACTTCATGGGTCACTGGGCCTTCTTTATCTGCAGCAGAAATGGAGGAATGCTTGCAAGACAGAGCCTCTTCTGAGGGCACATGTGGATCTGCAGTGTTTGGGGCACCCTCCGAGTATTTAATTTCTTTGCTGAAGGAACCATGTTCTTCTCATTTGTAGCCTGAGTCCTCTTTGTTGGTAATTTAATTGATTAATAGTTTTTCCTTGTTGTCTTTCAGTGTCTGTTTTGTCTCCTATTCCTCGCTTCTTGTGCACATCCACAGGCTGCGTTTGTTCTCAAGGAAGGCTCTCTTAAATTTTCCGGGAGGAAGAATAATGCATGCCCAGGATACCGAGCTGCATGGGGTGCAAAGATGGAGGTGTTATGGCATTAGGAGAAGTTTTCCTAAGTGAGTGAGGTATCTGCTTAGCAACATTTGAACATTTCCTGAACACTAATGCAGAACAGCCCTGCCCTTACTATAGGGTAGAGGGGTTTGTGTTTCCAGCTGGCCCAGTGGAGTTGCAGGACGGGTGATGGAATTTGTCTGAACTGTGCAACATCTCCGTGTCAGAGCTGGGGGCAGGACACAGGGCCCTTCTACAGCCATCTACATATCTTCATCAATACAAATTTGGGGGTGAAGCTCTTGAGTTTGTATTATGTGAACTGTGGTCACTGTTGAATGATTTCCATGTGTGCACATGCTGGTGCTGGTTAATATGTAGGTGTCTGAATCTATTGGACAGCCCCAGCAAGCCCTTTGTGCAGAAACAGGTTTCCACCTCTGCTGTATTATGGTGGCATGCTTTTGCAGCCTGTGTCACACATTTGGGTTTCTGAGGTTTGTGAGGCACTGAAGGGCACGCTATTATAACCATTGAGTACTTCTGCAGTTATCTCAACCATGGTCCATGCTGGTGAGAGCAGGCATAGGATGCTGCATGTGTTGTCTATTCAGAGAAGCTTTGTGCTGTTTGAAGAAATCTTCCTGTGGGGGTTTGTATCAGTAGGTCTCTTTCTAATTGTTAATTTAGGTGTAACTTGTTACAGCCAAGTTATAACCACACATCATGGATTAGTTTGTATGCCAGCTCTTAGTGTGAGGCTGGGACTGAGGGTTAGAAAAATATTTGATAGTACGAGGAAGGCTTGGGGATGAGAGACTTTTCCTTCACCATCATTCTTTTGACTGGAGCAGCCACAATGCTTTGTTCTCCAAGGCTTCCTGCAAACACTATTTGGTCTCTGTACTTCTGACGCCGAGCTAAACCTGACCAATGGAGAGTTTGAAACCGCCTGCTTTGCAAATTAGTTCGTGAAGCGTGGGGTCACAGTCGTGACATTGCGGGTATTGTGACTACAGGGGCCCCATCTGCTCAACGTCTCTTCTGGGTTCGCCTTTTTAGGATGTGAAAATTGGAATGTTCAGTTTGGGAGGCAGGTGCTGAGGAGTATGTGGGAATGGAGGTCTGGGGCTTGAGAGGCCAAGGCACTTCTCATTGCAGCCTCCCTGGAGTGACGCTGGATTGTGACAACAGTGAGACTGGGCTTTGTAAAACCTACTTAAAATTTCACAATTGCTCCACAGGTAGGTAACAGCTTTGAGGCAGCAAATGCATGTGTTCTATCTCACAGACCTACCACTCTACCAGCCACAGCTGCTCATTGCAGCAGTTGCAGACGTGTAGGAGTGAGGGGATGGGGCTGCTTGATGCCACTCTGCACGGCCCCCTGTGCCTTTAGCTGAGGAGGGAGGGAGAGATGATGTCCACAAGACCTTTCCAGGAAGGAAGGGAAATTACTCTGCTGTCCTGCAGGCATGGAAAAGTGCACAGAAGGCAGAAGAAGTACTATCGGTGAATATTTAATCATGGCGTCAGGTTTTATTTTCTAAGAATAAATAAGAAAATGTTTCTTGAGTGGAGAATTGTTAAGAAGCGTAATGCATTATTGGAAAGCGAGTATTGGCTGTATTGAGCTTGCTTTCTTTCCCATGCAAAAAGCTTTTGTCTCCTTGCAGGTACCCCCCATCACACATGGTATGCGTCCATGCCAGATTAAAGTGATGTATGTAATCTTACTTCCTTTGCATTTAGGAAATGAGAACCTATGCTTGATCTCTTTGCCTTCCTCTCTGCACTGAGAAAGGAACTGGGGCTGGGGTGTAGTTTTTTTTGAGGTGAGCCTGGCTGCGGTCTTGTCAGCAAAGAACTGTTAACCTGCAGTCTCTGAATTGGACATGCATAACAAAAATATTATTAACCAGCTCCTCTCTTTTTAATCACCTTGATATGACATGCATTGGAAACATCCAGGCTTCCCCACTCCTCCCTGTTCTGTCCCTGAGGGAAAAACATCTCTGATTGCTTAAACTTGGATTTCCCTAAATGAGAGTTTACAAGCAATTGGGACACTACCATCATTGCTCTAGCCTTTTATTCAAGATAATATTAAGAGACATCATAACATCACAGTGTCAGAACAAACAAAGCACTATGTAATTTTATCCCATATTAATGCAGAGCATCGCAGATGGTGCTATCATTAGACAGCACTCTATAAAAATGGCCCATGAGACGAAGCTGTGGCACAATTATTTATTCTTCAATTATTTATTCAGCCCTTTAGGATGTGTAATACTGACAGACAGCACAGAATGTACTGCCTACCAATTTGCAGATCTTGACTGACGAGTCCTCTGTCATCGATGGAATAAAACATGTATGGGGGAGGGTGATGTCGCATGACTTCGAATTTTATTTTTTATTTTCCTGTTTGGTACACGACTTTAAGGCTACTACTTTGAGGCAACCTCATCCACCCTGTTGTTCATCTGTTTATTTCAGTTAATTGTGAGGAAGATTGAGTGTTCTGAACCTGAGGTTTTAAATCTCTTGTGTGCTTGGAGCTAGGGATTGATTTCCCCACAGGACTAACATCAGCTGGCCAGCCTTGCAGGGCAGACTAATTGGGTGGGTGCCTGCTTTCCTGCCAACCCTGTCAATCCAGGGAGCTCTGCTCTCCTCAGCAGTTGACAGTGCTGTGGGTTCTGCACGGACCCACTAGTTTCCAGTTGGATTAATGGGTGAAGATTCAGGCTTGTTTGGTTAAGACTCTGGCCTAAGACATGGCCTGGTCCTGACAGCTATTACACTATTGCAGTGGCATTTTCAGAGAGGAATTTAACCCCTTGATGAATTTTTACTGTTGCTTTATTTACTATCAAAATGATGTCACTGCCATCAAAAGGAACACATCTACCTCTAAATGCACCTTTGCCTCCTCTGTGATAAGACAAATGTTTCGGTGGTTGCCCAGTGACCCAGAACTGGGAACTGATCTGGTTTAAAGCTAAGGACTGATTTAGGTTTAGGCTCTAAGTGACTATGAAACTGCTTAAGTGTCATTGTCCAAAATGGTTCATATTAATCAGAAAAATCCTCCTAAGCAGCTATATTATATTAACAGTAACATTAATTCTGTAGAATTTTAGAGTCCAAATAAAATGCAGATTTATCTGTCACTAGTGTCTGCTTTCTCTTTCCAGTGTGTGTTGGTTATGTTCATCTCTTTGACATCCATATTGTCAAAGCCCCTGCCTTTGTACTGAAGCATACCTTAAACGACTGCCTGAAGGTATCCTTCTGTATTGTTGGTTTGGTTTTTTTATAAAATAAATCTATAATGTTCCATTGGAAAGTCTCTCCTCCTTCACCACAGCGCTTGTCTTCATATCTGTGATAAAAATGAACAATGGCCCTTTCACTCAGAAACACTATTTCAGTTATTTATAGATGATATTAACTACGTGTCTTTAAAATTGTAAAATCCAACCCTGCTCTTTTATTTGATGTTGAGTCATTCTGGCAAGTCCTTTGTATTAAGCTGGTAAATTTTGGGCTGGTGTAAGTAGCCTCCTAATTTTTTAATTTAGTGGTAAATCTATAACAAATGCCATGTAACCAACAAGATAAAGTCTCTAAATAGATTAGTTTGCAATTTCTGAGTGCCTGTTTAGAGGGCTAAGTTAGCTGGTTTTGTTCTTGATGAGATAGGATGTCTTGGTCATTTGCTTCATTTAAGTAATTTCTTAAATTTGACATAGATCTTGTTCTGGATTTTAAAAGTAGATGGAGAAAATGTATATGTATTCCGTATCTCAGCCCTGCAGGCAGCCGGAGCTGCCATTGCTTGGCAGAACATTTAAATTGTGTGGAAAGGAGCTGGGGGCTGCTGTGCTGTCACTTGTTTAACCCAGGCAGCCTTCTCTGGCTCCTCACTTCTACCCAGGTCCCCTTCCCTTTTCCAGCCTCTATGCCCGAGGCTTCGCCTGCTTCAGTGTTCCTGAGGCAGCAGGTCCTGATCCAGGCCATGCATGTGTGGGGCTGAACAGTGTCCCGTGTGTGGGACGTTTTGTATGTGCTGGGCCCCGGGGACTTGGCAGGGCTGTGCTGGGCACACGCTGGTTGTGGTGGGAGGCCAGTGAAGGCAAGGTGGGAGGGGAGCAGCCTGACACTCTTCCATGGTTGCCAGCAGCCTGTGTCCAGGTGAGCTCTCCGGCAGGAGTGGGCTCACCTGCTGGGGTGGTTTCACAATTTAACCCATTTTCAGCCATCCCCCATTGTGTAGCTCCTAGTCACACAAGCAGAAATGGGAAAAACTTCACCTTCTTATTGCTCTGGGCCTTTTTTTCCCTCCTGTGGTATTTTTAGGTTTGAGAAGCCCCTGGAGGGGCAGGGACAGCAGGGAAAACGGGCAGGCAGCAGCCATGGCTGTGCCCAACTGTAGCCAGCCCAGGCCTACTTCTGCCATTGGATTGGAGAATATCCCCTTTCTGGGAAGTCACTTCCCACTAAAGGCCCCCAAAGCTTCCTATCCTCATCCACCTGTTAAAAGAGCGACTAAATGAATTCAGTGAGGGTGATTAAAAGAGCCAAGAGCAGTTCCCCAAGCACCATTTTTGGCATCTCTGCCCCTTATGAGAGCTATGCCATGGCTAATCCCCAGGGTCCTCCTCCCACCCACCTTCCTGGGTTTGGGAGGGGAGCCAAAGCCGGATCCTTGGGATGTGACGCTACTCTGAAATACCAATTGCTACGGTTGCCCAGGTCTGTTTGTCAGCACTATTCAGTCCTGCTTAATCCCCTTTTGTGTCCACTCTGGAAGGACAGCTGGGATTTTGCAAGTTGGTTCATGCTGTATTCACAGCCCTGGGGGAAAGGAAGGTGAAACCACACATGGGAAGGTGTTGGGTGTGGGGGTGTGTGTGCATATGTGCTTTGCCTTCATGAGTTGTTCATGTAATGTTAAGAAGAATATATCTGAGTGATGCTAGCAACTTAAGTAAAGCAAATAAATTAGTGGCAAAGTCTGAAAAATCTCTGCTGACATGCAGGCTTTAACCCAGGCAGTTGTGCCAAAAGATCCAGAAAAGGCTTAATGGCAGGAGATAATGCTGCTGTGTCAGCACACATTTTCAGCCCCGGCTGTGAATTTCCTGGCTTTTGTGTACTTGAGTTAAACCCTGATGTTAGTAGCCCATCACCCCCTCCAAATAAGTACCCTCAAACAAAGACAGAATCAAATCCCATCAGTTTGCTTCTTAGTGGGGGTGACTGGTGGGTACTAAGGTGTTCAGAGGCATGAACCTGATGAACACTGAAAACAATGTTACAGTCCACCAGCGACCTATTATACTTGCAAGTAGTTTGGGTCAGTATGGACATTCCTGGCCAGAAATTCCCAGAAAAATACATAGTTCATGGATCAATAGCTAGAGCTAACAAGTCCTTGAGAGTCCGAGGGGCAGCCACCAGTAATCTTTGTACTGTTGCTGATAATGGAACATGTGCGTGCTAAAAAAATTCTTTCTTAAGCAATTGTTTGATTATACTTTTAATGAATGCAGGTGCAACCAGACACTTTCATGATGTCTGTATAATCTAATTACTGTAGTAATTTATCTATGGCTTTTTTATATTTTGCTATTTAGTCCTTGCACCCTGCAAGTTCCCAGGCAGGGGCATGCGCTGAAATAATCCCTGTTATGTCCTGGGCACTGGAAATGCCACATGAGCTCCTGGGAGCATGCTAAAGGTGGCACCCAGGGCATTTGCTATCTAAGGAAACATGATCATTCTGACAGCACCAAAGTAAGAAGATAGATACTGAAAAAAAATAACAAAGATACCTAGCAACATTTCAGTGACAGCAGGATTTGATTTCAAGACTCAGATTCTGTGCTGGAATTCATTAGGTACTGATCCCCAGGTGTCCTACTCCTTCAATCTCCTCTAACAAGAAACATTCAAGAGCAAGAAAAGGGAAATCTCTCTCTTGAACTTGAAGCTGTAACTGCTATGTGAGTGAATGTATCTAATCCAGCAAAGCAGGGACAGGTTTTGTCTTCTGCCAAGCCCGTCTCAGTATCTGTGGTGAGGAAATGTAGGAAAGTGTAATGTTCTTGGTAATCCATGCTATGTGCGTGCCTTGGGGTAGTGCTGGGATAGCCATGCATTGAGTGTGGCGTGTTCACACGGTTGGCAGCCTGTCTGTGCTCAGCCATCCTGCTGGCCCTTCTGAGCACTGGGGCTGGTGTATCCACCCCAGGTGACCACTGTTTGGAGCATGGTTGGAAGCATGGCCTTGAGTATCATCAGTTCTGCTGACCAAATAAATGGGAGAGATGAAATGTTGGAGGTGTTTTGTGCAAGGTGGGTTGTCTGGATTTGTGTCATAGTTGCTAGAGAGAAATGCACACTCCAGGGTGCAATTCTTCCCCTCCTGATGTGGCATTAAAAATAGGTCAGATGACTCAGGCCCTAAAGCTTCACCATGAGCTCTGCAGAGATGAGATGCCTAGTTCAGATTGTAGTTACTTGAAGAGGATATGACTTGTTCTTTGCTTAGAGGAATATGGGTTTGGACTTGTGCTTAAAACAAGTCTTAGCAGAGGTGGTGCTTTCTTGGAAGAACAAATGTTGTTATTTCCACTGCCTGTGGAAGAGCTGCATACTCAGTTTGTCTGGAAAATGAATGGATTTTCTTTTCCCTTGTTTTGGATGTTGTACTGTGGCAAAGTTCAGAGGTACCATTCTGCATTCTTTTGGCATTGGAAAGTTCCCCAGGTATGTTTGCCTTTGTCATACCCTTGCAGCAAGCATGGCCATGGGCATGTACAACCACCCATTTGCCCTCTCCCATGGAACTGTCGTGGTGCCCTTGCTGCTAAATAGTTTTGTGGCAGATAGTCTGTAGGAATAAGAGTGGGGTCATCAATCTGTTTTAAGTAATGGGTTCTGTGAGCATGTTTGATTTGCAGAGCTGATTTCTAAAAAGACCTGATAACTCGGGTTATGTAGTACTTACCATTATGAGTGATGCGTGCAGTCCACTGTGAGGAATACAGTGCAGGGCCTGTGAAATTACAGCTTACCTAATGCTTCTCCCTTTGTTTAGTAGGGTTTGAATAGTGTGGTTAATATCTATATTATGGTGATTGGAGAAATGAGGAGGAGATATGTCCACAAGCCAATTCTTCTTTTGAATCACCTTTTGCCCCCTGTGACCAGATGGTTGAACAGAGCCTTTGGTCCTACTTCCCTCCTCCATCTTCAGGGAGGAATTTTGCCTTACACCATTGAGCCCAACATGGGTTCAGGTAAATCCAGTTGTGCACTAGACTAGTGAAGATAAAGTGACAGCCACGCTTTAATACTGAAAGTGCTTCCTAAAAACTCCTTTTCTTTGAAAGGCAGCTTTTTGTGTACACAGCTGACTTTGGAAGCTGGTGTTTTACAAGTGTCCCATGCTCATCATTCAGATGGATTGTTTGAAGAGGCACTGGTGGGGCTGACCCAGATGTTCAGAGGCTGGTGCAGCTGCAGCAAGGTTTTGGTCTGGAAACCTTCAGCTGCATTTCACCCAAGGAGTTGGAAAGTCCTTAAACAACCAGCACTGTCAAGTAGGAAGAAGGAAATGGAGCATCTTCTTCACCACTTCTTTTTGTGAAATTGATACCAACCCCAAATCTCAGTGAGTCAAATAATCACCTTCTACTTATTTTTCTCCAGTGGGTCTCCAACTTCTGTATCATATGGGCAGTATAAATACTGCATGTAGCTGCCATGTAAACATACAAGATCACGTTTTCAATAAAACCAGAATACACTAAATTAGAAAGTGAAGTTTATTCCACATTACTCTGATATGCTGGTTTATGCTGAAAACATAATTTGGCCCATTCTTTCTTTGAGTTTTTAAAGAAGTGGAATATCTATTACTTTTACTTCTGTATTACTTTGAATATTGCAAATAAGTATAACAGCTAAAATAAGGAGGATGCTTTGTTAGTGATTTGTTGGCATGCAAGAGTTATTTTTTACAGAAAAGAAAGCAGAAAAGTTGGGTGAAGGTCTGTCTTTGAAGACTTCACACACAGTTGTGGTTTTCACTCTTGGCTTCTGTATGGCTTATTCCATCTCATGGTGGTGGTGGTGGCCATAGGCTTTTCTGACTGCTTCAAGCTATGGCTGGTAGCCTGCCTGCGAGCCAGCTCTGAGCTCTGCAGAGCAGGGATTGCGACATCTAAATACACAAGTAAATAAAAATATTTTTTTAGAAAGGGACAGGAAAATAAAATGAAATTTTTAAAAGGACATTGGAGGAGGCAGGAATGAGGTTGCTCTTTTCTCAGTTTCTCCTTCTCCACAAGTTTCTTCTGGATTGTGAAACCTGATGAAAAGGATGATGTGGGAATGTTGTAGTGTTCTACAGTGCTGCACTTCTACATTGGGCCACAGGTATTGCAAAGCATCTCACTGACAGACATAGAGAAAATTGTAGTTTCTCATAACTCCATAGACTGCTTGGAAAAATGTACCATTTAATGGATATAATATTACAGAGCCTTAAGGGTGAGCCATGGTATGTTGTTCAGTAGTTGAACTCTGTCAGATACAAGTCTTCATTTTGGAGAGCAGTGCTTTCAGGCCCTGCAGAGAAACACCCAATAAAGGTTTTAATCTGTAGGAAGCTGAATTTCCTCTGTGTGAGACCTAGGTGCCACTTAAATCTCATGTATCTGTCAAAATACTTCCTAGGTGAATTGAAGTAGCATCTTGGCTTCATGGTGACCCCCTGTTTTGGTGACAATTTCCTCCATGGGAACATCACAAGGAGCAGAGGTGTCAAGTGTGCTTGTTTCACTTGGTCAGCCACTTGCCTTTCAGTAGCATCTTTTTTCCCAGGCCTCTGTGCTAAATCAAGAAAAAATAATCCATGTTCAGCTGGCATTCCACAGGCTGGCCTCATGCACCCCATGCAGAGCCTGTGTGCTATAGGAATCATAGCGCAGAAGTTGGAAGGGACCTCAAGGATCATCTGCTCCAGCCTTTCTTGGCAAAAGCGTGGTCTAGATGACATTTCTAGCACCCTGTCCAGCCAAATCCTAAACATATTCAATGCTGGAGGATCCGCCACTTCAGTGGGGAGATTATTCCAATGACTGGTTGTTTTCATTGTGTAAAATTTTTGTCTTCTGACCAGTTGAAATCTCCCCAGAAGTAACTTGCACCAGTTGTCCTTAATTTTTCCCTGTGACAGGAGCAGAAGCCCCTGGGGCAGGAAGGTCTCCTGTGGCTGGGCACAGTGAGGTGATGTGATGTTTGAGCATCTGGGTGTTGAGCTGGGGTTTGCTCAGCAGAGGTGGCTTGGAGCCGGCCGCTCGCAGTGTGCACAGACCTCTGCAGGACAGGACGGCTCTCTGGGGCCTTGGCACAGCCAAGTGACACCACAGCCACTCCAGGCATGCGTCTGCTCTTGTCTCCATGTTGGGACAAAGGCTAGAGTTGCTCATCTGTTTGAAGAGGGTCTGCAGGATGCTTTGAAACCAGTCATGAGAGTTTAATCTTGGGGAAAACCAGGATGTGAGGAAAGAGATGGCTGTGAACAGGGGCAGTGGAGTGGGAGGGGGAAACAGGCCAGCCTGTCTGCTTGGCCCTGATTGGGGTTTGAGTGGGCTGTGAGTGGTGTGATGCTTGTTGGGAGGATTAGAGCAATAAGGGCTTCAGTATCTCTGAAACAAAAAAAGAGTCTGGTATATTGTGCTCAGGTTCCTGAATGAAACTATTTTACAGTGGTTCTGGTAAAAGGTTTAGGCCAAAGAGAAAATGGGAATGTTTCAATTCTCTTTATAAGGATAGTCTATTTGCATTAATTCCTTTGTGTTACACTGAAGGCAATGTCCTGGCAAAATGTCATTTGAAAGGATTATTTTAGAGTTTAAATGCATCTTGCCAATCCCTTCTTTCTTCCCTTCACCTCCAAGAAGAACAGAGAAGTGTATGCTGAAATAAATTTTTTTCCAAGCTATTTATCGGTGTAAGAGTAAAAATAATTTTGAAAGAACTTAAAACTTACAGAATGGAAAACATTTGTCTCTGCAGTTCATTGCAGCTGAAGAAATTTGTTATATTTACTTTATGCTTTTCAGTTTTGGTGGAAAGTGCACAGGTTTACAGCCTGAAAAAGGGTAGAAGCTTGGCTTGCATGGCCATTTTTATTACATAGTCTTGTCCAGCTGTCGCTTCTCTCCTTGTTTGCAACCCTTGTAAAGTTGTTTTTGTTGAGATTTTAGGTATGTAAATTTTGCAAAACAGTGATGAATTGAAAGTGAGTAATAATTTAGCACTTGATTTTAAGTAGTACTCTTGACACAGTGAAATTAGGCTTTTATTGCATTCTAATTTTAATATGTTTTAAAAAGAAAGGAAGATAATTGACCGTTTCTCACTGAATTTTATACATGGATTTGTAAGTCTTAGTGGTCCCAAAAAGAAATAAGCTTGAATGATGCATGAGAGGATGTGGTCTATGACTTTTGGCACAAAATAATCAATGCTCCAAGATGTTCTTTACACAGATACTGCAGTGTGAACAAAACTTTGCCATAGGCCATTCCTAATTTCTCATTCACTTGTGAACATACTGTGTTTTTGTGATGGCTTATGAAGAGATAGAACAGTCAAGAATATTAGTATTTTCTGCTGTGACTTAGCAGGTAAGCTTGGTTGGGATTGAATACCACGTGTCCTGCTCTGTAAACCTAAAGCTATAGTTTGGGAGCTGCATATTCACAGGCAACTGGCTTTCCATTTTCTCTGTGTACTGATCTTACGAAGTTGATTGTTGGTTTTGCTACAGCCCTCCTTTACTATATACGGTAATTACGGACTGAGGCCTTGCTTGTATAGCACATTTGGTTCTGAAAAATATTTTAAGCTTGTTTCTTTCGTGATGTTCACTTCTGATACCCTTTAACCTTGCAGTGAATATGCAGCAGGGGACAGCAGCAGTTCTGATGAGAGAAGTGATAGCAGAGAACCTTTGCAGCAGTGATAGCAGAGAACCCTTGCGGCAGTGATAGCAGAGAGCTCTTGCGGCAGTGATAGCACAGAACCCTTGCAATATTAAGATCGCAGCATCCTTCAAACAGAGATGAAGCTTCTGTCCCACCAAAAAAGGCCTCCTGGTAGGTAAGCATAAGTATGCTGTTCTGAGACAAACAAAATGTATACTCTCCTCTGTGTGTCCATGTTCATAAAAGCTTTTCCTTGTGGGAAACTGCCTGAGATTTTACAACTGGTTCTCTTATTCAGGTAAGGTGTCTCATGCAGCATGACCAGGCCCTTACATTGCCAACACAGACAATTTTGTAACTATAAGTCAGTCTACAGAACAGTTGCTCTTGGTAATTTCTTTTCTGAAAAGTGTTTTCTTCTGATGCAATACATCGTAATTTTCTCCCCAAAATATGGACATCAGCACATACATAAATGTACTCTTTACCGAAAGAGACATGAACATACTGACTGATGTCCAAGAAATAGCGTACAGTTCATTCACTTGTGAAGTTTAGGAAATATTTCCTCAGCAGGAGAAAAAAGAGCAAAAACATAGCTTGGAAAGCCTGAAAAACACACTGACATGCTGCTTGTCCAGCAGCCACCTTGCCTAACCACAAGGCCAGGATTTCTCAGCTTCTCAGTTAGATCTGTGCTGAGTGGTGCTGGGATCCATAAATCAAGGTTATTCAGTATCATGGTTGTTAAACTCCATTTGCCTTTCATTTTGCATTTATCAGAGAGATCCATGTAGAACTGAGTAAACAAACAAAAAAAATTCTCTAGTTTTAGGAGAGATTATTCTCAAAAAAATTGAATTCTGAGGAAACTTGCAAAGTACATGTTTGTTTCCAAGAGAAACAGTAATGAGAAAGAGGTCATTATGAAAAAGAAAAAAAAACCACATAAAAGATCTTTTTTAGCAAGGACATGGAAGCAGAGCTTATCTTCTTGGACAGCTTTGCCTAATAGATAAGGCCCTGGACTGGAAGTGGGTTCAAATCCCAGCTCTGCTGGAGAATTTTTGTGAATTTAGACCTCTCAGTTTGTGCCCTTGTAATTTCTTTTTGTAAAGAGAAAACAGTACAGTTTGTCCTCTGAAAACTGTTCAGAGTAGGGATGAGGGCCTTGGGTGGCCCCCTGGTGTGGTGCAGGTGCAGGTCCCCACCTGTACAGGGACTTGGGCCCCGAGAGTTGAGCATGACTGGTTGTCCTGCTCACTTGTATGTCCTGACTGAGATACTTTCACCCTCCCGTAGCAGACAAGTTGCTACCAATCAATAGCAGTGCTCTCAGAGACCTTATACAGTGTAAAATACCTCCCTTTTTCACCCCCCACTCAGAGAAACCGAGTGACTGTATTGGTCGCTCCAGTACCTTTGAGCCAAGGCGCAAATGCTGGTTAATTAAGCCTTGTAGCAGCTTTTGGAGTGTCTAAGCATTATCCCAGCTTTGCAGGTGGTGAAGGAAGCATGGGAAGGTTGACTGGTGTGCTCAGAATTACACAGCCCTGTGTACCACCCCAAACCTACTCTTTTTGCATTCTTTCCTCTGTCTGAGGGTGAGGATTAATGTATTTCATCCTACCAAACCCAACCTGTAAGGGCTAGGTCAGTGTTAGGATAAGGGTTATCAAAGAGCTGGAGAATTGGAAGAGATACAGAGAGCTTACATTCTGAATTGTGAGTCTTCAAGACCACAGAAAATGAAGTCCTGTGTTGCTTGGTTTTACAAAACCTAGACTTCCTAACCCAGTGCTGAGCCAAACTTTAAGTGATGGGTAGCAATGCTTGCTTGTTTCTCAGTTCTCAGTATGATGTTGCAGTCTTTGTTTCCTCTTTTCCTGGTATGCAGTGTTTTCTGTAAGCTGCAGAATTGCTATGGTGTTGGTGACAGAGTCATGAGATGTAGTGGGGAACATGTTAGAAATGGGCCAGGCACACGCTGGTGGGCTGAACTTACTGCCACAATTGTAACCTGTGAGAGGATGAAAACGATTGAGTGTCTTAAATTTTTATAAAGCAGATTTAAATTCAGCATCTAATGAATTTTCACAAGGAGCGAGCCCAAATGGAACACCTCAAAGCCTTCACTTAAATAAAAATTTAAGACTCATGTTTCAGTATCCCAGTGGGGAAAAATGGATTCCACATATTTTCTGTAATGTAAAAATTACCAGTTCTGCTTCTCTACCCCCCGGTCTTCTAGGCCTACTTTAAATCTCCAAAAGAAGCAGAGAACTATAGTCACTCTGTTGGGAAAAAAACTACAAACCCAAACCACCAAACAATTGCTAGAAAAATAAACTTCTATTCTAGATATCTTCAAGATAGTTACTGGGTCCAACAGTATTTGTAGCATCAGAAGCACCTGCCACAGGGTTATCCTTGACCCTGTTGTCTCATATTCCCTTCATGCATCTCTGCTTAACAAGCTGGAAGCCTTTAAAGGGTGCCCAGGTTCCTCCTGGAATTTTAGCTGCTGGTAAAACAAAGTCAAGCAGAGACTGTGAACCTTCTATTTAAGTATCTTTTAATTTTCTAGTGGTGGAGCTAGATTGTTGATAGTTACTTTTTGTTCATACAATTTTTTGAAGTATAATCATTATTCAATTAGTTTCTAAGTGAGAGAAGTAGTTGAAATCTGCCCATTCTGAAGAGAAGAAAGAGAATATTGTGGGTCAGTGAAAACAGACAAAAATTATGTAGTTCCACTTCAGAGACTGTTAACTCCTTGGTTAACCAGCACAGTCCCAAACACAACATGACCATGACCTGTGTGTTCATATTGACCACAGCTTTTGGTATCACCATAGTATGGGAAAACATATTTCGTACTGAGCCTTGTTCAAAAGCCAGTGGTTAAGTTGTGGACAACTTCAAAATGCAGTTCTTCCCTACATAAAAAATGTACAGTAGAAAGTCACAGTTTAACCATGTGGAGAAATAAAGCCAGAAGAGAGAGTATGTTTTCAGTAGCAATTTAGTGCATGATTGATCTTTCTGATAGCAGTAGTGTAGTGTTCATAGCTGAGTAAGCCCACCAGCAACAACTTGCCTGTAATATGTGTCTATTGGAAAAATGCAAAGAAAATAAAGTTTCAAGTAAAATTTACATTTGTATTAGAAAATCAACATGTTAGAGTTAATTCTCTTTTCAAAACTCCTCTGTTTATGTGTTTATTTTGCCATTTCTTCCAACTCTTATCTGTCTGTTTGTCTTGATATGTCCAGTGCCTCTGGGTTTTTTTAAATCAACACCTGAAAGGCAAAACCAGTGTTGCCAGAGGCACTTGATGTTGCTCCTCTGTGTTTATTTTCTTATTAAATTCCCCGCAATGCTTCCTACCTTCTCAGCCCTCCATCTCTCTGATAAGACAGCTGATAAAGTCATGCAGCATTTTTACCTGTGAGTGTTCCAAAGGAATTGTCCACTCCCTGGGTTATATGGACAAGAAACCAGTCAGAGGAGCAAAACATGGAGTGGCATGAAAGACTGGTCCCCCCTCGGAGGACCTGGTGGCTCTGCAGCAGGGCCAGCTCTGAAGGGAGGCGTTGGTTGAGATGATGCAGCTGTGAGATGCGGGCTGCGTACTCGGGGCATGGTTTTGCTCTAGTCATACTTTGTGGTTGAGTTATGACTGGGTGTTAGTGAGCAAAAGCTTGTTCTCCCTGGTGATATGAAGGGAAGTTTGTAAGCTGAAGATTTCTGCCATATGGAAATTTGAATATGAAAGTTGTCAAAACCACCTGGCAGTGGGTGAGAAAGATTTCACTTTTCACCCTGACCACTCTTCAGCAGTTTGCATGTGTATCTGAACAGCCAGGGTGATCCTAAAGATGGTGTTCAGAAAGGCTCTGGCACAGGTGGGGAGTCTAGGTGTATGTCTTCTCTTCTGCAACTCTCCCTTCAGTGTTCCCGTTTGTAAGGAAGGTGCTCAGAGTAACAGGCATACTTCAGCATTGTAAAATCAGCATCTTTATATTGATTTATCCTTTTTCCAGTGCACAGCTTTTTTCCTATCCAAAACAAAGCAGTGGCTCTTACCTTCCTTTCCATCCCTTGCAAAGAGTCAATTTGAAAATCATTCTGGTAATAGCACTGAGTCCTGTGTTGAGGCAGCAGTGATCCACTGGTGGCCAGCAGCGACCCTTTTCCTCAAGCTCCTTGAGATGTTCTGGCAGTTCTGTGCTCCTTGTCTACTCACCTTCAGAAATAGGACCACTGAGCTAAATTTTGGGTCCTAGCTGCTGGCACCTGTGTTCACAAACCTTGACATGGTCTTGCAGGTTGATGTCTACAAAACGTGGCTTACCAAGAACAGAAAGTGTTCACGTTATTGGATGGAAGATACTCTTGAGCCCGATCCTTATATGTAGGTCCAGAAAATTAAAATGCTGGAGTATTAATGACAGTATCTTGGAAAACAGAATAGACCCAGTGTTATTTAGACACAGATAGCCTTAACTTTGAAACAGCCCTCTGAATTTTCCCCATTTGGTTATATCCATATATTGTTTTTCTTCTAAACTCCAGTTTTGATCTGTTTTATGCCAGAACTGGGTTGTTGTTGTTTGCTTTTTTGGGGTTGTTTTTTTTTTTTGAATGACTGCAGTAGTTATGCCAGGATTTCTAGATTAATAATACTACTTCAGTGTTTGTATAAGGGCCTGATATATTTCAGCTCCACTTGGGAGGGTGCTGGTATCTAGCTTTTGAGCATATATTAAACCATCATTGTGGGTCATAAATTGTTGTTGTAGTCTATTCACAAAGTGCCTTAAGATTTACATGTTCTGAACTGATAAATAAAATGAGTGATTATGTTCTGAGTAAATTCAGGCTTTCTGTCTTAGTGCTGTTCCTGTGAGGAATGGATGTTGCATGTTGGGTTTTGCATGCATGGTATGTGAAGCTAATCTTGTTTCATAAGAACTCACTCCACAGCCATTTATTGTGAGGTGTTACCTTGTGGCCTGGGAACAGCAGGTTGCTTCAGCTTAGTTAGCCCAGTGACAGCAGTTCTCCAAGACTGCCCTCTCAGGTCGAAAGTCCATGGTTTGTACAATGGGCTTTAGACTGCTTTCAGTTCCTTTTGTGTTGTTTCCTCTCCTTTTTACTCATTCATGACTGCCACATCATTTTTGTGCTGGAAAGAAGAAAGTGACTTATTTCCTTTGGGAGCTATCTTTCTGCCTGTAAAGAAGCAGCTTTCAGTGTTTGTTTCCTGCTGCTGTAGTTCCATCACTAGATCAGTTTCTGTTTTGCTTATACAGTCTCTGCTTTCAGATGTGCCAAACAGGGCAGTCAGCTGTACAGACTATTACAGGACATGCTCATCTATGCCTGTTTGGGTATAAAAAGTAAGCTTAAAGCTGCAGAGTCTGACTGATGGCCTGGGTGAGTGGTGATTGTGTGCCACTGGCATGTCACAACAGTAAGGTGCTCTGGCGAGTGCTACTTCCATCATTAATTTCTTCCAGTATCTGTTTACATGATGTGCTAAGTGAGATCTGTGTGTAACATTTCTGAGATGTATAAAGTACCTGCTGTTAAAGAGGAGTTTGTAGTGCTCTGAGTTAGCCTCCCGAAACCTTAATACCTCATCCAGGATGGGTGACCAACCTCCTGTTCTACACAGTGCAAAGAGAGAGCAGCTCCAGCGGCTCATGTTGTCCTCCTCAGATTGGTGTCCACATGGTTTACATCCATGCCACTGCAGCCATGGACAGATGAAATAAACTGGGTTTTGAGGAAACCCCTCTCTTTTTCTTGACTCAGAGAATCTGTATAGCTGACTTAGAGTGCCTGGCTTTCAGTGTCTGAAGTTAGGTGTCAGGAGACCCATCCTAAATGTCTCACTCCAGCTGCAGATCTTAAATGAAGGTTGACAACTTTACTTAACAATTTTGTCTCTCATCAGATTATTTTCATGTATAAACTGTGGATATTGTGGCTGTAATTGTGTCTTATTTTGAGGCAATTTCAAGTACCTTTCTCTTGCCTAGGCTAGTTATGTCTGCATGTGTTTACCCTGTTCAGTGAAGCTTTTCTTAGAGAAGCACATCTAGAACGTGTGGAGTTTCTCAGAAAATGAACAGAAGGAGATTTCTGAAACGTCTGTTGTGAAGGAAAAGGAGCATTTTCTGTGAAGAATGTAGCAAGAATTAACAGACATAAAGCAAATTACCATCTGAAATGTGGAGCTTTTGGGAGGTTTCTAAAGACCAAAGGAGATCATGGAAAACACATTCTGCTAATGTAGGACACAGCTTAGTCCATGAAAGTTACTAGTTTTTGGAAACTTTTTGTAATCATGTCAAACTCCTTACTAAACCATCTGGACTTTTTTCCTTCCTTGGCTCAGTTAGTATGTGTAACCTCTTTTATTTGGCTTGAATAGTATGGCAGCTGAAACAAAAGACTCCAGAGAAGGCTACAAAGACCTGTTCCAAAGATCAGTTTTGTTAAGAGATCATGTGAGAGTTTTGCCCCACTTCAGGATTTTGCAGAATCTCAAGGAGCTGATGTGGCAAGTAGTGAAGGAGCAAGGAAGTCATGCTAAATTGGGTGCAGGTGCGAGAAGATAGCTGAACTTTGCTCCGAGTCATTCAGTGAGTCAATGTGTATATGCCTGCCTCCTAGCAGCACAAAATAACTTTACAAACTTGATTATCTAATCATGATAACAAGGCATTTGAGGAAGGATCTTTCCCATCTGGATCATTTTATTGGATCAACTAAATTGTATGACTTTGTTAGCTGTAATCTGCCTTGATTGAAAGCTACAGCTTGTGGAAGAAGATGGAAAAGATGGCCTGGAGTGAGCCACACCAAATTGCAAAGTTCAAGTCTGGATCTCTTGCTCCTCTGGATTTACAGTAGTCTGGGCACATGTCTGATCAAGGTGTTTGGCTTATTTGGAAGTGTGTCTCTCTTTTTCCTCCAGTGTTCACTTGTTTGAGATTCATCTCGCTTTGAAATGGCTGGTCTCTCTCCTGCAGTTGTCAAACATTAGGGTAAGAATATGGTAGGGGAGTTGTTGTGTCTTGAGCTTATATAGATCAAAGATGGGTACGTGAGTGTATGTGGAGATTTCGCATCACATGGTTTGGGAAGAGGTACCACTTGGGGATTAGACAGGCAGCAGGTATCAACATGCCCAAATACATATTGACAAATTAATTCAATGTGCCTGTCAGCATAGACTTTTCTCCCTGATATAGAGGGCAACTGTCTGCTGCTGACTAGAGAGGTGTTTTCGAGCAAGTAACTTGTCGTCTTTCCATCTGCTAATGAGGATGTGCTAAATTGGTGGAAAGAAGTAGGAAGGAGGTGCAGGAGCCTACCTGCCAGTTGACAATGTTTTGCCCGGTTCCTTTTCTCTCCGAAAAGCTGCCATCAGAACTGGTTTTCTTACTGATTCTAAAAAAGTTATTAAAGGGAAGAGTTTTATTCCTAGACACTAAGTCAAAATATGATCTATGTAGAACATTTCTGTGGTAATAAACCTAGTGTGGTCCTAGGCACCAATGGAAAAGCAGACACACTTGCCAAGGAAGCTTTCCCTTGTTTTTCCTGTGGTTTGTGGTCTGCTAATTAGGTCAGTTGGTTTACTTGAACTATACAGAGATTTGTTGAAGTGCATGCTTACAAAAGAAGGCATGGCCATCTCCATGCAAAAAGATGGCAGTTCTGAAGAAAATCTTGTTCTTTCTTGATCCCTGGTTTTATTTTTACCAGGCAACGTGATTGATACCTGCAAATTCTCTTTGTAGAAACCTGTGTTACTTTCAATAAATGCCAGAAGTCTGGTGTAGAAAACTGGAAATTAAGATATTCACAAGTTTGCAACTGTTTGTGATTGGAATGTGGGTTGTTGCTTTCAGTCAGAGAGAGACTGGATATTTAATTTATAAGGATGATTCCAATTAAAATGCTTATTGTTTTGCTTTTCCTTTTATATGGGAAAATGCAGAGCCCATTCTTTAAAAGTTCCCCATAGCTACTTTACCACACATACATAGTTTTTCCTTCTTCATAACTTTTCACCATTAATTATAAATTGCTGGATCACCACTGTCTGACTCTACCTGCAGTTAAGAATTTATCTGCATTATTCTGGAGCTTCCTCTTTTTCCCTGAGGTTTAAACTGGCCATGACTTTATCAGATTAGATGGAAAAAGAAAACTTAAACTCATTACATAGGTCTAAGTTGAGGACTAGGGGCTATGATCTGGCTACATTCTCTCATTCGTTTTTTTACCCCACAAATAGTGACACATTCTTGCCAACAGGCAAATTTAATTCCTTGGCAGTCCACAAAGTTCCTTCCTCCCACTGCCGGCTGTTCAAAAAGTAACCTGCTATTAATGTTCATGCTATTAAAGCTGTTCATGTTATATGGTCCTTCGCTGTGTTCCTTATTTTCCAGAGTCTTTAAGGACCAGTATTGGCTGATTTGGGATCCATTGCTTAAAATAGCCATTCCATCCAGAGCTGCAAAAGAGGAAAAGTGCTGTGCCCAGTGGTTGGGTTTTATAGAGTTAGTACTTTGCTGTCAGTGCAAATGTTTGAAAGTCCCTTTTGTGCATATTTTACTATTTAAGTCCATCTATTATTCTTAAAAACACATAAAGAATTTTTCTTATGCTAATTAAAAGCATCTTATGTGGTTTTAGACTATGACAACTGAGGCAAGGTTTTTAAAATTGAATATTTTAGAAATTCTTTTCAACTGTTTTCAGGAAAGGAAATGGGTAAAAAGGAACTATTTTTCTTTTGTTGGTTTTTTTTTTTTTCCACCTCATGGCTTTGACTATAGATACTGAAAAGGCTTTTTTAAGAAAAAAATCTAATTTTGTCTTGTTGCAAAAGATTAGTCTGTTGTAATCACTAGGCAGACATTTGTACAGCAAAGATGTTATACTATGAGGTAATCGGTTTGAAGATGCTAGGAAGGAATTTGTCTTGTTCTACATCTTCTAGAAAGCAAACACAGTAGTAAAGGTTGTTTCATGCCTCTTAACTTGTTTTCATGGTCATTAATTTAACCTTTATTCTTTATTTTCTGTTGTTACCTTGAAGATGGATTTTAATGAACCACTTTGATACTTTAAAAAGACCCCCCAAATTTCGTAGTATTGGCAGTAGACTGCAGGTAGATTGGTAAATAGAAATGTGTAATGATTTTTTGCTTTTTTGCTGTTTTCGTTTTCTGTTTACAGTGGTACCAAATGTCAGAGTTTAGAGTTCTTGTCACCCCTTACCCTTTGAATTTGTGAATTTGAATTTATACTCAAACTGTGCCGTATATATTGCTTCAAATTAATTTCTGGTACACACATTTTTCTAGGCTGTCCATTTGAGTCTCTTTAGGCTTTCTGAGGGTTCAGCCCTGAATGAAGTAACTGTGACAAAATCCATCATCTGGGACTGGGGGCAGGAAGGAGCTGGACTCCTTGTGCAATGAAAGGGAATTCGGTGAGAGGTTCTGATTTCTCTCCCAAGAGTTCGTTACATTTCCTAGCAAAGGCCAGATACTTGTTACTAAAAACTGTTAATTGGATTAAATATCTTGCAAACAATCATGGGGATAGTAACAAAGAGCTGTCGGAGAGGATTGACAATGCCTTGTTCTGAGCTTCAGGATAAATGACAGTCCCGTGCTCATTATGAACTGGTGGGGTGTTTCTCCACAGTTAAGGTTGCAACTACTTTCCCATTGTATTTTGTTACATCACATTTTTTGTTTTGTTGTATCAGAAAACTTGGATTTGAAGATGTCTTTTGTCAGTTAACTTTATTTTTAACAAAGCTTTTTTTGTGTGTTTCCAGTGCTAATTGAAGTCCATCAGTGGCCATATGATTTAATGCCCTTAAGAAGAATCTATGAGCACAAACAAAACAGAAAGCTATAAATCACAGCATGTGCAGAGAAATGTAATTCCTTTCTGTGGAGAGGTAAAGAGCAAAATTACTGAGCTGTATTATATTGCATACCCTGCAGGTCATCTGAAGAACTGGGATTTCAGAGTTACTAGCTTTTGTAGAATAATGTCACGTAAACAGAGTGAAGTACAAATATCCGTGACTTCTTTGTTTCCTTTGTGTGGCCATAAGCAGTGCAACTGTTGTTGAAGAGTTTTAGCAGCTTACTGTGCATCCACATACTCATAGGTACACTGACAGTAATTTAGCTTAGCACATTTAGTGGCAAGTATTTTTATAAAGTAATTGAAGGTAAGTTGTTTTTCAGCTATATCCACCTGTCTATGGTTCTGGTAACCAAGGTAATTTGCCCATGATATTATATGGAGACGCCTTACTTGTACTGGGATAACCTCTTTTTATTTCATTTTTAAGTAGTCGGCAACTCTGCAGACATTTTTACCTGAAGATGAGGAGAACTGCTATGCAATTGCTGAGGCATGTGGAATATTGTTCTAGCATCTGTTTTTCAACGTGCTGTATTTTACTGTATGGACTACAAAATCAATCTTTTTCTCCTTTGGCTAGGAAGACAAGTTTTAAATTCAAAAAAGAAATACGGCAAACATTCACAGACATATGCCAGTAAAGACTGCAGTTGAATAGGTGTGATTTCCCGTCTTTTCTTTCTTGACCTTTTTAGCTAGAAATTCTAGGATGTCATCTCAGACTAATTGTGCTGCTGGAGTGTATGCATTTTACTGAGCTGAGGGATATCTTTTGATGTAAATAGAGATTTAATTATCAATATATCTCTTGAAAGCATTTCAAGAATTGTAGAGAACAGAAGAAGTGGGCTATTTTTTAAGCTATCATTGACATCTTCAAACTCCATAGGATGTTGACAATGCATACTGTTATGTAAAATTCCATGGTGGGATATTGAAAGCTACTGTCAAGACTCAGAATTAAAACAAAAAATTGCCAAAGGAAGGAAATAAGCTGTGGATGCCAGGTTATTTCTTCTTTAAATAATATGTCAACAAATATGTATTTTATTGCTGCTCTTTGCATCCTTCTGCTACCTTATATGCAGACCTACTGTATCTTCTTTGTTACTCCTTCCCAAAGAGAAACCAATGGTGTAAAGATGAGTTGCAGAAGCTGGTGAGGTCCTAAGCCATGTTAGTCCATGTGCTGTTTCCTGCTCTGCACTAGGGATTTATGGAAAAGGAAGTCAGTTAGTTGCTCTAATAGGAAACATGCAGAGAGTCCCAGTGTGGGGTGGATGCAACCAAACCTCTAAAGAGCACAGCAATTCTGGCTGCTGACTGGGATCAGCTCTAAAGAGCAGGAGGTTCACAGGAGGTGAGCTGGGTTTTCTTTAATGAAAGACCAAACAGCACTTCAAATAGATTGCAAGTTCTTAACTTGGGTTTGTATTTGTAGTAAGAAGTGAAATTTTATGTTAATGACATTACAAATTTGTATTTGGAATACGTGGGATTGGTGGGGGTGGAGAAACAAGCTTAAAAAACAACTAAAAAATAAACTAGGACATTTCTAGTTACACATGCAAAACCAGAATGTAAGATTTGAAAACAAAAGAATTACAGTTGCACTCACTTAAGTGCTCTTACCATTTGATATGGTATAATGCCACATGTAGGTCCTTGGAACAAAGTGCAATAAACCTTCTGCCTTGTTTATTTTGTTTCAGTAATGTTGTAAACCATTTAGGATTAACATTTGTAATCTGGTGCTACTTCCTGGATCGAAGTGTCACTGTGTAAAGTGTTCGTGTGTGTTTGCTGTCATTCCTCATTACTCACATGCAGGCGGCAGTCCGGCATTGTTGGCATGTGGCTTTGCCTTGCTCATGCGGCCTTGGTGTGGATAGGAAGGTCCTCTGCCTCAGTCGCAAATACTTGAGTTTTAGACCACAAAAGCATAACCTTTTCTTTTCCCCCCACTGAAATGCTTTGATATGGTAATGATCAAAATATGGTGTGATTCCAAAAGAGGTATACAAACTTTCTTGTTCTTGGCATAAAAATATTACTCTCTGGAAACACCTTCTATGTCAAATGATGGATGTGTTCCTGTGATTTATGTAAGTGATTGTCAGCTGGTTTTGTGGCTCATCCAAGTTTAGCAGTCAAGTACTCTTTCCCTGTCACTTACGGCATACTTGATGAATTTTCATGATTAGCTAACGTGCTTCGTAATTGTCAAAACTTTGCAATGGTATTCCTTGAAAATATTGAGAAGGGGAAAGTCATCTCTACCTCCCACTTTTTCTGCATAGCCACACATTTTTTTTCCAGTTGTCTTCTATTTACCCTGTCCATCAGCCTTTTGGGAATCTCCCAGTTAGCGCTGGTTAACTCTTTCTCAGATGCACGCTTTGTTTGTCTGTTCTTTAGCAAACAACTCTGTTATTCTTGGCTTGGGCACAGAATACCTCAGTACAGCAACACATTAATTGTATTTAACAGGATGGTTTTGGTAGTAAGACACAGAGCTGCTGAGAATGTGACACTGATATTTTCCATCTTGTATTTTATCACTTGTGGTTTCTAGAGTAATACTGATCAAACTGGGTGGTTTTTATTCCCCTACATATAACCTTTTCAGATGCCCCTGGTCTCTCTTTCAAGTCAATGTTCACCTTGTTGCCTTGCTGTCCCCATCGTTAGTTCAGACACTCCAGCAACTGCTCAAGTACATCCTTCCTGTCACCAGAGAGATGGAGTTGTTTATGGTGTCTTTTATAAATGTTTAAATCTGTGATTCTGTGTTTTCTGGCTTGGTGACAGGTGAGGCCCCTAATGGCCAACCTCTGTGCCACCGGGGAAGGACCCCACCATTACAGGCAGCAAGGCCAGCACCTCCTTGCTGCTCTCCCTGCCCCTGTCACTTATCTGTCTGCCATGGCCAGGGATAATTACAGTGCAGGGAACTGGGAAGCAAGGGAAAATGCAAAGGAGCCTTGTGGTCCTACTTCGGGTTTCCCGCACTGTGGGGAAAGGCAGACGGCATCACAGGGTTTAGCTGGCCGGCTCCAGGGTCGGCTCTGGCTGACGGGCAGCTGTGGTTTCACCCGTCTGGGCAGAGCTAGATCCCTGCTCATGCAGACGATGTGAAGAGTGCTCCTGGCTCTGCTCTGAGTCCTGTGTGCATATTCTGTAAGCTAAGACCCCTTACTCATGGAGAGTGCAGGATTACTCCTTAAGAGGCAGAGGGATCAGGTGTACGTGCTGTGTCCCTGGGGCTGGTCAGGGTCCTTCTGACATCCCCCTCAAGACTGGGTGTGAGGAGTCTCTCATGTCCTTCTGCCAGGCTCAGTTGGCTGCTGTGCATGTACCTTGTATTGGGCTGTCACCCAGAGCTCCTGAGGGCAGGTGTTCAGAGATCCCTGTCTGATGTACAACATCTTCGAGGGGGGAATATGTACACTGCACCTTGCAAAGCTCTGAGGGTGTATTTTATCAGTTGTTTTCCCTCCTACCTTCCATTTCAAACCTTTCTGTGAACTTGAATCCTCCCATTAATTTGCCTGAAGGCAACAGGAGTCCACTATTCTTGAATCTCATTATTGACTCCTTGTTGCAGCAGGAGTTTATCTTCTGGCGGCAGGGGCTCTGGGTGCCAGGAAGAGGATGCCATGCTGCACCAGCATCACAGCATCCATCAGGAATGCTGTGGAAGTGAGGCCAAGCAGTCAGTGCTGTCATTATCACGTTTGACTTGGGCCCAGCTTTGTGCCGGGGACACCAAGAAGCTACCAATGGTAGCAACTGGTGCAGTGTTGCTTGGTGCTAAAATAGTGTGATGGGGGTTTTACCTTTTTTCTTATCCTTGGTAAAGTTTTGAAATTGGATCCTTTGTCCTTGAAAAGTCCCTGCAAAAATAAAATCTCTCTGAGAAGAGAAATTGGTGGATGTGCTTTCTAAATTGCTTACATAAATAACTAGAAAACTCATTTTCTTGTCTCTTCAAAATATCGCAGCCCAGTATATCTGATGGGGTGCAGTGTTCCAGGCTTGCCCCCTGGGTCATGCAGAGGCTGGTGTGTAATTACGCCATTCTGTTTGTAGGAAGGTTGCGATGGTGAGACCTATTAAAATCTTTTGTGAATGTAAGAAACTATTCTCCTGGTCTCTCTATTGCTTCTCTCTCTCCACAATGTTTAGCCTGCATCTCTGTCTTCTTCACGAAAACCCCTTTGATTTTGTCTCTGAAATCTAGACTCATCAAGTCGCATGAATCTTGTGGTGAAGTTGCTTGCTTTGTGGAAAGGGGGTATTAAAATGTTTTTAAAACTTTAAAAATGGATAGTCAGAATGTAATTTGAAAATAAGTGTTCATAGTGGAAGTTCCCCAGCTGTTACTAGGTGATTGCTGTTCAAAGGCTTTGACATTTTTACTGTTGGTTTAAGTGAGGGTAAATCTATGCTAGAGTTGGCTCCTTCTGACAGTTCAACCCATATGACATTATAAAAGACATAACGTAAAAGCAAAGTGGAATGGGGAGAACATTTTAGCAGTGAACAATAACTGAAAGCTTTCTAAAATCCCGTAAACTGAACTTTGGTTTTGATGCATCTTACTGCAGATGCCATTTTAAAAGCTGTCATTTTAGCAAAGGAAGGAGCAAGGCCCCCTCTCAAGGTCAGTTCAGCATCAGAGTTTTGAGAAGAACTTGAAATTAAAAAATAAGAATTAATATTGAAGAGATTTTGTGATTTTTCTATTTAGAAGGTCGACTGCATTAACAAAGTGTTCTGATGGCTCTGTAGCAGTCCGTAGATAGCCAGTGACATGTACACCCATCCCTGCCCATAAGTCCCCCCAAGGCCGGGGTGCGAGATCAGGCTGCCTGACATGGGAATCCCTCACCTTGGCATTTGGGCAGATCCCTTGCTACAATGAGACTTCAGAGGGAGCTTTCTGGTTGCCTCTGCATTCCTGGATAATTTCTGAAAAGGCTACCCCAGCAATTGATCACAGAGCTGCTATAAAGCAAATTCCTGGATGACACCACGGTGTCAGGTTCCAGTCTGTGTTTCCTCTTTCTGCCCCTGCACGAAGGTGTCCCGTGCTGTGCCTGTGTGGGCTTGCTGAGCTCCCATCTGCAGCCTGTCCCTCCTGGCCAGGGGGAATGGGTGACCGTGGCTGTCATGAGTGGTTTGCTGCTAACACAGAGCTGACAGCAGTATTGATGAGCAGTGGTTGTGTTGTGCAGGAATAGCTGAGACTGGTAATGTTTATGGCTGCATTAAACCCCACAGCCTGAATGCTCTCCATCCTGCATTTCCACCTGCTTTAGATGTCTTTCCAACAGTGGATTTTCAGTGTGTTAGAGTGTGTGTGTGTGTGTGTGTACATGTGTGCATGTGCACAAATTAAATGTCCAAAGTGGTCATTTCCAGTGGAGTCTTAATCTCCAGTTTCCTTTGTAAGGAGCTGTCTGTCTGGAGAGTAGATTTGAGCCTTTATTCCAGCAGGTCACATGCAGGGCAGTCAGCCAGCATGGATTTTCCTAGTCCTGCTATGCAGGAGACCTAAATCTTTTTACCTGACTGGGTTTTCCTTCTCAGCAGTGACACATCTGTGATCATTCCCTGCTCAAGCCTAGATTTCTCTCTTGAGCAGACATTACCCAATTTGTCTGTGTAGCTAAGGCTTTTTTCTGCTGGTACCTTTCTGTGGCTTGGACCTTACAGCTCTGCAAGGACTGAGCTGAGATCAGCAGTTCTGCCTTTATTTATTGTCCTCCCTCCAGCAAAGCAGTGTGGATGGTATTTAATCTACAGCAGTTCCCCCACTTGGCTGCCCCTGTTCTTCTCCCATTCCTTACTGAGTCTGATCTTGTATTACATGAATAGCAGCATATATTAAAATATCTAAGTGCTTTATGCTGGCAAACACTGTGTTATGGAGTGTGACCACACAGGAAGTTAGAAGTTTCCCTGGACGTTTGTAATGGTGAAGTTGCCCTGGAGCATGTTTTTCCATCACAGCAGCTGACAGAGCTCTCGTGCAAAATTTCATGAAGATGATAATATTACAAAGAATAGAGCTGTTGCAGAATATTCTTTTTCTCAATTACATGATACGAAGTGAGATTAAAGCTAAGTGAATCTCTGGCCACTACAAGAAGAATGTCACTCACAAAAGAGTCAGTGACCAGCTTTTAAAAGACCAGGCTTCATTGCTAGAAAATCTGGATGAGCAAAGCCAGTTAGTGCTTATGAAAGAAAGCAATTAGATTTTTGTAATATAGATGAAATCAATTTGATTTTTATAATGCTTACAAATTCAGCTTCCTAAATAACATTAATCAACACGGCATAGGAGAATCAGTTGATTTTTGCAGCAACTAGAGCAGCTGTGCCCTGGGCTATGGCCCCAGCCTCTCCAGTTAAGGGATGTTGTGCGAGATGTGATGTGAAGAAAGCTAAGCACAGTGCTGCACTCTTCTGAATGAGAACGTTTTGTTCTTTGTAGGAGACTGGGATTGAAAGGGTGAGGTCCCTTTTTCTGAGAATACTTGTAAATAGTATCAGAGTTTTATTGGTAATTATAGTTCCTCTTCTTTCTGTTCTCTTGAGTTATTTACTTGTGCGAAGGTGCAGAGGACTGATGTGTAAGCTGTGATGCACACAACTCAGTGTCCCTATTCTGAACAATTGTTGGGTTCAGAAAGGAGTATTCTTCTCTCCTTTTTATTGTTCAGCTGTCTTGAAGGAATATTTTGTACTTCTTTTCCCCTAAAGCTTTTTTTTTGTCCTGGGCATGTTGATACTGTCTCTTACATTCAGAAGTTTTGAATTCCATCATAACATGTGGTTTTCAACATCTCTGTCTTGCAACTCTCACTTGCAAACTCCTGGCAAACCAGATGGTGTCACCTGGTTTCAGCTTGGGAACCTTGCATGTGAAAGGATCCTTGCTGGGTCCCTTGCTTGGTGGTGTCAATGTGCATTAGGACTTCTCCAGGTGGAGCAGCCAGGAAAGGGGAGGCAAATCAGCATCCTTATGAAGCCAAAGCACTTACATTAAAATGTGAATGGTTTCATCCAGGTGTGGAATGGCCTTTAGAAGTACTGGCATGGAAGGAAGTGGTGGAATTTGGTTTCACATCTGGTAGCACTGTCAGTTTGTGCCTTTTTGAAGTCTCTCTTAGATCTTGTTTTGCATGAAGACAGTTGAAGTGTTGACAGTTGTTAATATCCGTAAGTAATAAATGTCTATTTACATCACCAAGGTAGACATATGATCTGAAGAACACGCACTAGAGAAAATTCTTCATAATGGTAAAAGAGACTTTGGGTCTCTCTGCTAATGGTTATTCAGTGGTTCAATTCATAGTTAGCAGGTGCTGAAATGCTGAATTTCAGGCTGGGAGCCACAGTGATGGACTGGTCCCCCGCATGGTGTAGGTGCCCTGTGCTGCTGCATCGACTGCAGAGGGCTTGAGCTGGCTGGGGGAGCTCGGACCCATCAGCGGGGTCGCTGAGGGTGATACAGCAGAGCCAGACGATTCTGGCAGTTGGAGTGTCCATCCTGCCACAATCTAATGGCCATCTGCTAAAAGAAAGGTGCAAGAGGTGGTATCGAGAGTGACAGTTCACATTCAGGAAGTTCTCAGCAATTAAGCACTTTCTTTTTAATGAAACTTTGCTTTTGCAGTGAATTAGTTATGGCAGGGTTTTAAATGTATTGCTTTGACTATGCCTACACACTTTGAATGCTCTAAATAAAAATCAGAAACCTTTGAAACAAACTTGTAAATATTCAGAATATATTGCTTTCTGGAGGATGTGTAATACAGTTATCACCAATCAGTTACCAGAAGATATTTACACAACGTAGACATTGTTACTTAAACCTGTAGTAATACAATTATTCCGTTAGTTACCAAATCCTGCAATAACCTCAAGCCCCTGACATCTGAGGTAGTTGATGCCAGAGGGAATATGCTGTATTTTAAACAAAGCAAGCTATTTTAAACAAGGATTAGTTACTTGTCTTTTGTCTAATGCTTTACCGTTGTATATTTGAAAAGAAGATTCACATTTTCTGTCTGCTCAGATAACAGTGAACTTTTCTTCTTGGATTTTGGAACCATAATGTTTCCTAATGAAACACAGATAAGGATAAGCTCTCCCCTTCCCCCAGGTCATTTGAAGTCCTTAGCCCATTTGTCACAGACAGATATGTCACCCTAAAACAAATCTGGTATGCAGAAGAGCACTCAGCCACTGCTGGGGTAGAAAACCAGCACTGGTCACCTCACTGGTGATAGCAAGTCATGAGGACTGTCCATGCAAACCAGGTTTACGTATATAAAACCGATTACTGAGTTGGAGGATGTGTGCCCTGCAAAGCTGGGTTCTCCGGATGTAGAGGTAATTTATTTTTGTTCTGAACACATGGGGAAGATGGATCAAGTTACTGGTGGTATAGGGGGAGTGGGTGGATAGTCCGTTACTGTAACTCTCAGTCAGTGTTTGTTCCCAGCCTTCAGAAATATTTCCCAGGTGTTTTGTGTGGAGCAGGGGTCCATATCTGGGGAGCCTGTGCAGGTTTCTCATAGCATCAATACCCCTGCACTATTAGCGAGTGTGACATCCACAAACATCCATGTGGGTCCCCCATGTGGTTTTAATAATCAAGCATTGAGGTGCTTAAATCCTTGTTCATGGCCCTGGGAGGGTTTGGGCCCACAGCCACTGACCTGCTCTGGCCCCAGGATGGTTGTGTGGCCCCCAAATGACTTTTGAAGCTGTTTGACTGTGTCTGTACATGCTTCAGAATTGGACCTTCCGGACTCGCTTCTTTCACTTTGAGTGTGCAGGGGCATGTGATTGGGTCAGGAAACAGGCTGGAAGTAATAGCCAGGTAACTTTCTTACTTCCCTTTTGATTTGATTCCTTTGTTTCCATGCTGGTCCTTTTTGAATTTTTTTAAGCCATGCAACAGCAATGACAGTATTAACTATGTTACAGGGGTTGATCAAAAACTTGTGGCTGAGCCAATTTCAGGTTTGTATTTAATTATACAGTTTTTGTTTTGAGTAATGATGAAATGGTATCCTTCATGGGAGTTCTTCCATTGTTTTGTCCTCTAGCCCAAATTACTTCTCGATGTGAAAGGAGGGCCAAGAGTAAGACAGGGCTTACTTCATACAAGAGTCATAATCTTAAATATTCTCATTGTAGACTGTAATTTTCTTTTACCTTAAGCACGGTCTACATAAGTTTATATCAAACATTGATCCTATTTTGTTGAAATATTTGCATGGTCCACGCTTTTGATTTGTTAAATAGCACATTTCTAGTCACACCCATTCAGGAAAACTATGCCAGGCAGCCATAATTTTACTTGATATTAAATTGCACATGATGGCTTTGAAAACAAGCAGCTTGTAGTACTGTGTTCTCTCTGTTTCTTTTGAGTCTCCTCCAGAACTACAGTTTATAAGTGTATTTCTGGTTCTACCTGAAAATTTGACTCTCTGGCCTTTGTGTTCAGAAGACTTCTGGTGAGGAAAGGGTCCATGTGCTACCAGACAACCTGAAACTAAAGAGTTAATAGTCAAGTTCTGTTTCCCTATAAACTTAGGTATCTTTGGGTATTTGGATATATTTTTCTTAATCAGTTCTGACAAGACATTCAAAACTTCCAGCAGCCTAGAAGTTAGCTTCAGTAATTAAAATTTCTGTGTGAATAACTGAACTGATTTTTTTTTTTAAATTTTGCTTTTAAGGGGAAACAATCTGATAAGCAGAATATAAGCAAGTGCCCAGGTGGAAGACAGATATTTTCTTGTGTTCTTGCCTTCATGTTGAGGATTAAGAACAAATTCAAATGCCTCCAGTGTCAGGTATTAGAACATGTATGTGCAAGATACTGTTCAAGGAGACAAACCAAATCGAAACTGGAAACTGTTGCACTGCCAATTAATTCTTCCTTTGATTCTCTGCTGTAGACTGAGACATCACTGAATTAAGATTTTGGAGATAAATATTTCTCTGGCAAGTTTAGTAAAATTAATTTTAAACTTACAGCAGACACATTCTTATTATACAAATTTCTCTTTATTCTTTCTCCTTGCTGTGGTCTCTGCCTGTCTTTTGAACAGAGTGATTTTTGTTTTGGAGTTATTTTTATTTGCAGGTAGTGCAACTACTGCAGCTGTGTAATACTCAGTTTTGCACACAGCCAGAATCTGTCGTCAGTTAGGAAGTGCACACTCAGTGGTGATAATTTCCTTTCTACCAGCAGAAATTCTCTGAGTGCACAATTGCTGCATTTTCTGTGCAATCAGAAACCTTTTCTATACTAAAGTACTTGTGTGCAGAGGTTATGTTTCATCCTGGGCATGTCTTGGAGCTATGGACTTGTGAAACACACACATTTCCTTCAGGTGTAGAGGGCTAAACCATGACAGAAGCGCAGTCCTATAGGAATTAACAGGTCTTTTCTCAAAGTGCTTCTTGTTTTAGTCTTGAAGTTTAAAGCCTTTTTTTAGTGAGAGGAATCTTTCCTGCCTCTTCCACGTTGCTCTGGTCACTGCCCTTTAATTTTTGTTTGCTTACCTTAGTAACTGTAATTACAATATACTGTCCTGTCCTTAACAATGCAGTTTTTCCTTCTTTCTGTGAAATATTTCTGCCCCTTATAATGAAACACATGGTGGCTTGATTTTTTTTTTTTTTTTGAGATAGAAATTCTGATTTCAAGGCTCAGAGCATCTGCCTGTACGAGGGATTGGTCACTGTATCACCTGATTTTCCAGGGCCCAGCATTGTATGTGTGAGCAGTTAAGTACTTTACCAGTTTCTGCTTTTGGGATTCCTGGCTACCTGTACTGCTTTTGCCTGTTGTGTTGCAATACTCAACACATAGTCATAATCCCTGGTTTGAGAAGTAGTAATTATTGAGCAGATGCAGCATACAATGATAGTGAGGCTTTTAAGCGGCTTACTGGTAGAGCAATTTAAAGAATGTTTACCAGCTTTAGTAACATTACTTCTGGTTGCCTGTCTTAATTCATTTCAGATTAATCTGTCTTGTAGTCAGAAGGAAAATGAAGTGAGTCAGTAACTTAAAGAGTTCTGTAAAATCTGTACAGTGCTAAATAATGGTGCAGTTTTATGTATGCTGCCGAAATTGGAATGTCAATTTGACACAAATTCGCCAAAACAGAATGCTAGATGATCTTGTCTCTTTCTCAAATAAAAGCCTTGAAACCTCTTTTTATGTACTGCTTGGGAGTTTACCAATCTTCTTGTCTTCTTTCACAGAGTGTCTTGGGCATATTTGTTTTTCCGTATGGCAGTTAACTAAATCTGTCCGTGTTCGTGTGTGGGAGCGCGGGGGTGTGTTTCAGGGAATGATGGTCAGAGGTGTATGTGAATATGCACACAAACAGCATGCCCCATTCCCAGCCACTCATGTTGAACAAATAACCAGCTGAATCAGATAAGGATATGACAAACCAGAATCATCTAATTGTATCAAGAGCAAACAGACTAAAAGTGACTAAATATTTTGGCAGAGCGCCCTACTGAGGAAACTAGGTTATGTGTTTCTGTTACATTATGTGGGAAGGAAGAGAGGGTCTGAATTCTCCCCTCCTCCAAAACTCTTAAGCCCAAAATGTGATTCTCTTTGACTGTTTAGAGCTGTTGAAAAACTGGTAAAAGGCATGCTTGGGGCATGCCAGTGCCAGCTATTAAAGTTTATCATCTGGAACCCATGGCTAAATCCTTTTGCATATTGAACTTCCTGTAGTTTGTGACTGTTAGTTAGTTTTTCCTATTTATTTTAGAAAAGGGCCAGTGGGAAAAGTCTGGGCTCCCTGCCCTAAACAAAATAAATTGTCATTTCTTCATGTTTTGGCCTTATCTCTGTTGTTCTTTATTTCATTGCAGGCATTCATATCTGCCCTGATTGTTGGTTCTGCTCTTTCACTGCATCCAACTTGAGCTTTGCACACGTAGCTTAGGGCTTATTCCAATGTATATTGTCAGCTGCTCTGTATCAAGGTTCATCCAATTTCCTTAGTTGCTTAGTTCCTATTAAACTTCAAGCTCTGAAGGTTACTTAGACAAGAACCTCCTTTTTTTGCATTTGATTTTTTTTCTCCCTTCATAGTTAGTGTAAGATGCTAGGAACAGTAAATACAAACTGAATTCAAGGGCATGGTAGTCTTTTGCATCCATTACAAACGTTTTGTGTCCATCACCTCACTGCTCCTTGTGGACAAAGGTTTGTGCCTGATTGCTGAATGCAAGACAAGTTACTTGATGAATTTGTTTAGGTTTCAGCGTCCATAGTATTGTGTGACATGTAATTATGCCCTCTTCTTTTATAACACTGGTTTCTTTGGTTCTTTTTTGGGAGAGTGTGCATTTGAAGTCTATGTATCTATTAGTTTTCTTCACTGCCATTTAGATTAAGCTAAAAGGCAAGATTCAGTGCAGTATATACAACCTGATGAGTTTTGTAGTATCAGCAACAAAGACTGCATGACCACTTTTTCATTTATCTATTTATCAGTGACAGTTCATGAGAAAAATTCCTTTACCTCAAAGGCCAAATGTGTGACTTCATTCTGTGTGCCTTGGGACAACTTTTCTCTTCTGTGGTAACTGGATACACAGACACTATTTCAGTCTTGAGAGCTGAATTATTTTGGTAAATGAAGCTTATAATTGTTTTACTCCATTTTCTTGTGTGTAGCTTACTGCCTTGACCTGAGTTTGTAAATGAGACGAATGGCACAAAACGTGTTGTATCTCAGTCTCTAAATAAGAGTCCTGCCGGCACTGAGCCAGAGCCCCGAGCTGCTTTGAGTGTGGCAGTGTAGCAAACAGATTTGGAAGGCTCAGCCATCAGGTTTAGGGGTGCTCTGTGAGTTTGGAGAGTTGGAGTGGGGAGAGGAAGGAGCTGTCTGATTTTAATGTCTGTCTTGGGATACAGGAGGTGAGAGAGCATGAAGAGGAAACATGCTCCTTTGGGAATCCTGGTTGGTTGCAAATGGCAGTTCCATCATGAACCTGCCTCAAGACCTGGCTCTGCCCCCTCCCTTGGTTTCTGACAAAACTTGCTAAGTGCACACAGCTCCTTCTTACATGACCTTGACCTTTGCAAAGATCTTTGCAGAATGAGAAAAAACCATCATGCTGATTTTTGCCAAAGCTGGATGTTTGCTTGCTTGCTTGCAAGAGTGTTGAACAACATGCACCACCTGGAAAAGAGGAGATAGTTTTTTCACTTGTGTACTTGTGAACACAAATAACGTGTATTACAATAATAATACATCACCCAGAAAGCAACACTTTAGTGCTTCTCTGTATATGCTAGGATGTGAATTAAAGTGAAGCAACAAAGATTGGGGGGAGCATCCTGTGGGAGGAAAATACAGTGCTTTCTTCTTTTTCACAGTAGAATCAAGATTTACATTTGAAAACATTTGGTTCATCAGCTTTTGTGTCTTCTTTTTGCCATTGAAAAAGTAGGTGAAATAGGATAGGTTGGCTGTGGAAAAGCAGAGCTACAGAAACGGAGCACAGCCAGCATTTGTTTCTGGCATGTTAAAACAGACCATGCAGATGTCCAGTAAGAATGCCAAGACTCACTCTCAGCAAAGTTTTAAGATTTTCAAACTTTATTACAAACCCTAACACTGATTTGGTACGCTAAGAGGGAAAATTCACTTTAATGAAGTTCTGGTACTGTTTCCTGTATGACTTTGTAACTTCTGTAAAAGCCTTTTCAGTCTGAAGGCTCGACCTGTCCTGAACCTGTGGAGCTTGGGAGACCTAATGAGAATAGATGCACATGGGATGTTCAAAGGTGGGAGTGATTACTCAAGCATGGATAGGGAGTATGGGCAGGAGATTCAAGCTGCTCAAAAATACAGTTTTTTGTGTTTCTTGGGGATTAGGTCATGAAACCACCATTAGTGCTAGTAGGAATTTGTGTGGCTTAATCTTCAGCAACAGCATTAACATGCACCCCTCAATACTTAATGAGTTAATGTATATGAAAATTGGCTTTCAGCTAGAGTATTTGAATGAGGCAAGATGGGGTTTTGGAGGTCATTATTGCCACACATTAAAGTAAAATTTACGTTGCACAACTCAAAACTCTCAAACAGATGGAGCTGGAATTGCTCCCAGCATCTGGCTAGAACGCCAGAGCTTCCTCAGGAAGGGGGAGAAGCAATGTAAGAATTCAAACCATCCCTCCACTCCTTTTAAGTAAACCCTAACCATGCAAAGTGAGGAAGCTGTGGCACAAAAAACTTTCTTGGCTACCTGGCACATCCTATTTTGTATTTCCTTGGGGGTTTAATATGAACAGGAGTCTCCAGGCCATTGCTGTCAGGGTGTGGGTTTGCAGGAAAGCCGGCGTGTGGTCTGCCCTTGTTGGGAGGGGGAGACGGACCCTCCAGCCTTGCATTTGCTGTCTGCTGGCATCTCCTGCCTGCCACAGGAGCAGTGCTGAAGTGTACAAAATGCAAAGCTTGAGGTCTTTATTGTATAGCAGAAAAGCAGCATTCTGGGCTGAGTTAAAGGTGGAGAGGCATTAGAGGAGTGTAGTTGCAGCTGACCCCAAAGGAAGATGGCTTTGAGGCAAGGCACTTGCACAGGTGTTCTCCAGGCTTTTTTCCCTGACTTGAAAGAGGTGCTGAGTGCTGTGGGATGTGTAAGCTGCCACTGACTCGGGAAGCTGGGAGTTTCTGCCATGCTTGATACCAAAGGAGCTGGGCTGATTTTTCTTCTGACAAAGGATGGCAAATCACTTTTCTATGCAAACTCTTGCTTCTGTACTGTCTCCCTTTTCATACCCATATATAGCTTTGGTAACTGTCTGTGTGAAAATAAAAACACTGGGAAATTAGGCCTGTGCCAGTTTTTAACTTAGAGGTGAGATTACCTTAGCCTTTGCCACACATCATTTAAAATCTTGCTCTTTATGTCTTGATAGACATTTTAATGCCTTTATACTCCCCTGCTTATAGACAGGATCCTCAAGAGAAAGGACCACAAACATTACCTACTAAACCAGGAATTTTTGTAGTCAGTAAACTACACTATAAATTTTAACCTGACCATTTAGATAGAAAAAAGCCCGCTACCCATAATTAGCACTGTGTTTGAAGCCTGCACTGCTTGCATATTGTCTAAAGAATTTAAGAGAAATGAATTTCATATGTGAGGCTTTCTTTGTAAGCAAAGGGTAAACCAAAAGGAATTTCCTGGGATTGTTGCATGTATTAGATCTGAAGAGCTTTTGGGGCGGTGGTGTGTTTAAAATATTGTGAAAAGTGAACCTTAAGCACAGAAATTGAGGTCATTAGGATTTCTTTGTACTGAGAAACGCTTGCATATGGACCAAAGCAAGGAGTTTATTTGGCTACCTGCCACTGCCTCCTACCTCACTCTTCATAGAAAGCATTTTCTTCCAAACATAGCAGAATGGGAACTCATAGCTTAAAAGAGCCTTTTGGTTTAGATGCCTTTACAATCACTATGCAGGCAGAGAAAAAAATGTTTGACCAAGATCCTGTTACGTAATTCAGGGCTCCTGCATGCAGAAAATATGAAACTGAGTTTAAAAAAAATCATCTCCCCAAAGGCTGTGTTGTAGTTCAGTCAGGAATGGTACTCTATTCACAAGAGTGAAGGCTAGGAAAAAAACTAGGTTAACGCAGATTTAATTTGTGATTTTTAACTTTTGGTAAAGTAATTTTCTCAGATAAGCAGAAGAAGAGCCTGAACTAAGGCTATACTACTCTTTATAACAAGATGCAGGACTTACTCTAACACCAGAAATGATGACTCTTTTTGTTGCTCTTCCTACTTCTACAGTTTTAATGGTATGGGAGGAACTGTGTGTACTAGTAGCCTTGGGCCTTTGTTAATTCTGATTTTTGGTGTACTATAAAATATATGTCCATAGGTTATAATTAGTGGAGGCCCTCCCCGATAATTAAATGACATCTGCTTTTCATCAGAATCATGGCTTAGTTAACCCCAGAGCCATCGTTTTTCACTGGCTTTCCACAGCCTCCCAGGATGCTCGGACATGTCTGTTTAAATTGCTTGCTGCAGCCTGTCATTGCCCAAGAAGATTAACGGAAATAGGGAGTCCTGGGTTGTCCGGTTTGGCAGTCAGGATGGGGAAAGTGCCATCTGCCTAGCAGCTGCTGTTCCTCTGGCCTCGATTAATTTATCTCATATTGCATAATAGCCAACATTTTTTTCCTTTGTGCGGTGTTTGACCTTCTGGGACCATCATTTTCTCCTGGCATGTGTGGGTGGGTTTTTCGCTGTATCTGTCCTATGACAAGCCTCGTTTCAGGCCATGCTTTTAGGTCCTTTTGTGACATTCTGCCACCTTGATCTGGTTTTGCTCTACTGGGTGAGTGTGGGCTCTTGGGGAGAGAAGGCTCATGCAGCTCCTGCCCGTGTGTGTAGGTCCAGTCCCTAGTGTGCTGCTCCTCTTTTCTCACCTCCATTCCCAGGAGCTTGTTAGACCTCAGCCCTCTGAGGGATGAAGACAGAAGGTCTGCCTGAGTCTACTTTTGAGACACATACTAGGGAGGGAAGTAGAAAGCTTCTGTTGATGTGATCTTGGAAGTGCAAGTGGTCAGTCTTGTTGCTTTCAGGTGATCTCACAAGTTATTTCATTGAAACTCCTACAAATTTCATGTAGCCCCAGGGGTTTTGCTTTTACCTGCTTTGTTCCCTAATCAAACAGAAAATGCCAAATCAGATCATTTGGACACAATTACAATGCGACATCTGTTTGAAAAGCAAACAATGTTTGTGAATAGTTATGGTTATGAAATGGTTGCTCCAAAACAAAAACCAAACACAAAATGAAACAAAACTCCCCAGCTTCTACAGTTTTGCTCCATGAATTTACTGCAGTTGGGGAAGAGGAGAAAGGGAGTAAATACAGAAGAAAGGAATGCAGCTTGAAAGTAACCCATTTCTTCAGTTGAAGAGTTTTTCTCCTTATTGTTGTCTAGTTGGAAATAGCTTTGAGGATTACATTCGTGTGGTCTACACATTCATTCAGACTATTTCTAACCAGGTATTTATTTTCCCTGGAAATGAAGTTTATCTTGCTGCTTTCTTGCAGCATGTGGCCATTTTACAAAGGGAATATTTGATTATAAGTAAATTAAGATTGCTTTTGGTTTGGCTTTCTTTCCTCCAGATGTGAATGTGAGTCTGGCTCATCCCCCCACTCCTTTGTTTTTTTCTTTTTGTGGGGGGAAATCACTTAAATGACTCAAATTTTTATTGTACTGTGACAGAGCATCGTGCATGAAGCACTAAAAGCAGAGGGCAGATAAAAGGTTAAATTTTTGAATTCTTCTGTATTTGCTGAAGAATTCTTACCGTTTTTACCAGAGTCAAAAACCTGTTCCTTCTCCAGAGCCCTCTGCTCTGTCAGTCCTGATCTGTTGCATGAAAAAAAAAAAAAAAAAGAGTATATAGATAGCTTTTACTTGGTTTCCTAGGGGAGTTTTGCATTCATAGGTTATAGGTATTTATAGCTGGCTTTGAGATGTAAAAACCCCACATTTTTATTTTGGATCAGAAGAAAGATATACATCCTGTCATTTTAAATGCACTAGGGAAATTACATTGAAGTAACACAGAAAAAAATATCCATCAGGTTGTTGATGGATTCTTCAAATGTGCTAAATACTTTTAGATGCTGATGCTGCTGACTTCAGTAGCACACCAGTGCTGTTTAGGTTTGGCAATTAATCCCCTTTGTACTTTACCTTTAGTGCTGGTGTTAGAGCTTTTTGGCTTGTTTGTAATTCTAGCAAATTGCCCTGTTCTCCTGTGAGGCACACATGGAGGCCAAAGGAAGGTGGCCCTTTGTTTTGGAGAGCTCGGGCAGGTGAAGCTCCTTTGAGCAGCTGCTTTGGGGGATGCTCCTGTGTGAGCAGCACCAGGGTGTCCATCCAGGGAGCCTGTGGCAGGAGTGGGGCTTTGAGGGCCAGGGAATCCTCCTGGAGAGAGGGTGGGAAACATGCAGTGAAGACTCACTGTGATCTGATGTGAAATGCCCATGCAATACATCTCATTAGAGCAGCCTGACAGGAAACCTCCTTTAGTTAAGCCCTAGAATAAAGCACAGCACCGGTTTGCCTGTTTTGTCTTGCCCCAGAGATTTTTGGAGAGGGTTATGCTGTTCCAGCCACCAAATGCAAGAGCATTACAGCTCTCTCCCCTAAGAGGGGTGGAAGAGGAGATCAGGATGCTTTCATCATTAGACAGGCTATTCCTTTTGGTATGAAAAAACATGATTTAGAAAGATTATATTGTGCTCTGTATGCAGCTGGACAAGTGCAGGACAAAAATTGGGGCCAAGCCTCTCTTAGTCCTCTTTCAGTCCCAGCTGGTGGTGGTCCCTTTTGGGCTGCCCGACCCCTGGAGGCACAAGGGGATTTGCCATGGGGATTTCCTGTGGCCCCTCTGGCAGCCCTAGGGTGGGATGCCCTGGCATCTTCACACTCATTGCATGCTTCTACTTCCAGCTGCTGCCTGACACCAGGTAGAAATGACTGGAAGAAGCAGACAAGGCTTCCAGGATGCCAGCTGCAGTGTAGCAGGAGAAAAAAATGATATATCCAGAGTGTCTTTCTCATCCCCTAGCTGATAACAAAGCAATGGGGAGTGGTAGGATTAAACCCCCAGTGAAAACTGAAAGTGTTCCCATCTGCAGCCTTCAGTTTAATTTTGGTATTTTAAATCAAACTTCAGCTCAGTGCTTTTGAGTCTAGACCTTTTGATAGGAAAGCAAGGGAATAAAAGTATCTTCATATGCAGGTTGTGTTTGCAAAATGAAACACTTCCTCTCCCACTTTCTCTTAAACCAAACAGATCCCTCCCACAAGAAAACTGGCGAATCTCAGAGCTGATCCCAACCCTGTGAAAAGTGTCAGACCAAAATAAAGACTTCCAAAGCAAGTGATAGTATGAAAAAGGGAGGGAGCAAGAAAACCCTCAATTTCCATATGAAGCTCAGCTTGTTTGGAGGGCAGTAGATGCCAGCTTTCACTGCAGACCCTGTTTCTTGTCTCTGCTCTGGAGATCATCACCTTCTCTTTCCATTTGATCAGCAAGGAAAATGGAGACAATTTCGCAAAGTGAATATAGACTATAATGCAATTGTTACTGCATTACTTTTTCACAAGGTTTTGTATTTGGAGGTCAGGGAAGGATCACATCAAAGGAGAGAGGGATAAATGAATGATGCCAACAGGAAAGAGTCAGAAATTAGGTGTGGTTTCTGGGAGTTTGGGCTTTCCACATTAGCAATCAATGCCTCTGTTCTGCTGGGAGAACAAGTCAGTTTTGGACCTATCTCAGATGCTGGTTAGTCATGTTTTCCAGCAGCAGAGGATAATTTTCCCAGTCTGCGCCCCATGACTGTATGCAACTGTGTGGACAGCTTTCCATCCTGGAATACTTGAAATCAGAGTGGAGAGTGTGTATATGAAGGGAGGAGTGGGAGGAGGTGGATGAGAGAAATAGCCGCTCCATTATTTTGTAGGCAACATTGGCACATAGGAAGATGATGTTTCCTTCTGACAACAGAGCTAGAAGGAAATAGCATGTTTACAAAATGCTACACAAATACAAAGCAAATATTATGGATTTGATATAATGTGGATCAGAAGGCTTAAATATGTTTTAGATGGGAAAGTTTTTGAACTTAATTATTTCTATTGGGCAGCTGTCAAAAAAAACCCAATTCCAACCCATTGTGAATTTTCAAGGAATAGTTCAGCTTTCGGAGTATTTCCATGGATGGAGGAAAACTTGATTTGCAGGATGAAGAGATCTTCTTTGCCATGCTACTGGCACAGGCTTGCATTTAGTGTAGGTGCTTCTATTTATTTTTTGCTTTATGTATCTTCTGTCACATAGCATATTTCTAGACAACCTCTCTCTCTCTCTCTCTGGGCTCTGCACAAAAACATCTAATTGAAAATGAATGTAGAAACATCTGATGTTCGGTGGTGTTTAGACTTTGGATTCAGCTCGTCTGCTGAGCGCTGCATTACACCAGTGGAAAAATGCTGGCTGTGTTTCATCACATCTGACTGTTGACTAAGTTAGATGCATTTTAGCCATTGCCAGATGTACAAGATACAGTAAAATGAGCATTTCCTGTAGCAAATTAAGACTTTTTGGCTTTGTGACGATATTGGCAGAAGCTGCTTGTTTGCTCTGGGGATTTGGCCAGATTGTGCTGGTCAATACAGACAATAAAATGAGTTAGCAGAGGAAATCTCCTGATCTAGTTGAATTCATCTTACTCTTCTAATTAGTTAAGTTTGGGGGTTGCAGCCTTCTATTGTTACTGCTGACTGTGATACCAGTTCTAGATACACCCCACCGTTAAGCAAAGCCAAATGCCTTGTGGCATTTCTTAGCCAGACGGAACCAGTGAAGACAAGCTTCTCTGGAAGGAGGGCATCTTGGATGAAATGATGGAATGAGTGTGTTTGCTGGGCCAAATCCCAGTCTGTCATGAACTGACTCGCTATACCGTATGACTCAACACATCAAGGCCAGGTTGGATTGGGTGCCAAGCAACTTGGTCTCGTGGAAGATGTCCCTGCCCATGGCAGGGGTGTTGGAACCAGGTGATCTTTAAGGTTCCTTCCAACCCAAACCATGGAATGATTCAGTGATTCTCTGAGTTTGGCAAAGGGGATAGCTCATCACGCAAAGGCTTGCTAGTTTGCAGATAAACTGCCCACTGGTACTGGCAGATAGGAGATCCATGACTGTCTCTTGTCCCTGAATTGCTTGAGGCCATAGTGCTTATGTATTTTAGGGCCATATATAATTCTTCATAGTGCTCGTTGATTCCCAGGAGTGGGAACTGTGCACATATCTGGCCTGTAGGGTATTGTGCTGCAGCTGCTGCTTTTGTTCATTAGCAGACTTGGAGTCTCATAGGGAGTTTGGGTTTGCATTTCTGTGTTCCTGCAATTGCTTACTGAAGAGATGCTGCCTGTCCTAAGCAGCAAATGAGTGGCTGTGGTGGATACAAGAAGTAAACCAGAATTGCCATGTTAACATGAGGTCACTGATGGATAGAGTAAGCAAGGATCAACGGAGAGCAGAAGAGCTGGGTTAAGGCAATTCTGTCTCTTGTCCTCTAGCTGACTTGGAATTTACTGCTTGAAAAGCTTTTAAGTGCTGTTAGGGCAGGCAAACTGAAAGAAAAAAAGCTGTTTGTGTAAGACCCCTGGTTATGGTTGAGTATCTGTATCAGAGAGGCCTTAGAAAACAGAGGCGAGCAATGACACTGTAAATAACTGACATTTGCTGAGCTTTAAAGGGGAAGGTTATCAGCCTCTGAAAAAAACCCCAAAACTACTCACAGAGCCACCCAGCTATAAAATCTGGAGCAAAGGAATTTTTTTTTTTAATTGGTGCAACATTTAGGATATTTAAAAATATTGTCAACCTGGAAATGGTTTTAAAAAATCCCACCCATTCTGTTGGATGCATTAAGTTGACCTGAGTGTCAGAGTGAATAAAGCCAGAAAGTGCCAAACTTCTGGCTTGACTTGAGTGAGAGAAGGGGTCGCAGCAAGACTGGGCTAATCTCACCTGAATTTAGATATTCAAGAGAAAAACATCTATGTTAATACCCATTAATCTAGTACTGTCAGTATAGAAACCCTGTGGTCTTTGAGGGAACGGTTTAATCCATGGCACCTGTTTTGAGATGGAAGAGCCATGGAGCTGTGCTGGACCTGTTAGACTTTTGAGCTTCGCAGCATGACAGGAGAGATGGCCCCCCCTCAGCCAGCACCAGTACTGTGATGTAAGGGGAAAATTCCCAGAAGTTGAAATTCAGAGATTGGAGGTCTACAGCTGTCTCTCCACTTGTCATCTCTGGTCTGGTTGCCGTCAAAGGAAGACTACCCTGTGCTAGAGCCACCATAGCCACGATGTGGGAAGAAGTTACCTGCCTTGCACCTGTGGTCTTGTCATAAGACAAAGGGTCTACAAAGTAGGTATCTGTGAGTTGTCAACAGCAACTCTGCAGGGAGCTGAAATCTTGGAAAGCCTGGGGAGAAAATGCTGCGCTAATAATGTATGAGGGGTATAAGCTATGCCTCGTTTAAAATAGATGTATGGGTCCCCGAGGAGAGTAGTAAATGGGGCAAGGAAAGGTTTGGGCCAAGTTGTAGTATTGCTTTATCTGTCTCCTTCAAAAATGAAAACAGGTCTAAAGAAGGTAGTCCCTTTGAGAATACCTTTAAATAAATAAATACATTTACAGTTATCTACTATTACCAGATCCCTTGGCTATTGAAAGCAAAGCTCAAAATTTACATTAGTAAACTAATCCTGCTTTTTCCAAAAAAAGATAAAAAAAGTTGTATTGTGAAGGGCTGGTGGAGGGAGGATATCTCTCTATCACATTTGGTGACCTGTATTAATGCAGTGGGAAAGACACTTAGAAATTCATCCAACTGGGGAGTTCATCAATAGCTCACCCAAAAGTCCCAAATCCTTAGGGCCAGTCTAGATCCCATTTACCCCTGTAAATAATCCCATGCAAATCAATTTACTTTCATGGGTAGACTAAACAGGATTTGTCTGTAATTAGCATGAAGTGGAACAGATTGCAGGCGTGCTTATCTTCTAATATGGAGGTGCAGCCAGCAGAGGTTGAACACTGGGTGTTGCATCATCGGCAGAGCAGGGACAGCAGGGACTCATGGATACTGGGAAGCTTTGGCTGAATGGAGGACCTTGGCCTTTGTCATGATTCTCTAGTAAATGCCGAGGAAACAAGCTAACTTCAAAGTAAGTTTGCCAGATCAAAACAGTGCAAGATAAAACTTCATGTGAGATTAAAGTCCATCCATTTTATTTTTCCCTGTCACAGCACTGAATTCAGAGATTAATGCTGCCTCAGTTGTTCTTAGTTACATTGCATATTTTCAGATTAAAGCCAGTGGTAGTTCTGACTCAAATTGTAAAGCACGTTTCATCTTTAATTTATTAATTCTAATACATTATTATTTAATATTTGATCTCCCAGTTGGCTTTAAGTAGCTTCTTTTTAATACTTGAATCCCCCGAGTGATAACAGTTTACTTACTGGTTTAAGCTTAATTTGTGTTTCTTATGCTATCAAGATGAGGACATCTTTCAATCAGGCCTTCTTTCAAAGATTTTAGGTGGGGCCATTCTTCTCCCTGTTGGGTGTTAAGCAGTGATGGCCCCATACACATATCATCACACCAAGCGGGTTATTTTTAAGATAGCGTTGTACATTCTAACATGCTGGGTGATGCCTCCAGGTGTGTTTGGATGGATGTCTGTGCCTGGGGTGAAACCCGTTTGTATCATCAGGGTCTGAGAACACGCGGGCACCTTGCTGCCGTAGCTCACGTGTGAATGCAGCCTTTTTCCTTAAAGTTGGCCTGGTAATCGTGTGTGTTGCATTTGAAGTATGTTTGGTTATGCTCCCTCAAAATGAAGGTTTCATTTTCCTTTGTAGCTTAGATTGGTTTTTTTGGTTCATTAAATATCTCTTAGTTCTATGCTTGCTTTGGCAGGGATGATAGTTCACATGAACAGGGAGGGATTTCCCTCTCATCTCGTACAGGCTGAAGGTGTGTTATGGCACTTCATTCTGAAGGTAATAAAATGCTTTAGTAGTCTTTAGTTTTTATATTTATAATGCTTCAATGATACCTGTTATGTGCTGGATACCAGCACCTACTCTGATAAAGCCAGTATTTGTGAAAACTAAATCCTGTGTCTCTCAAGATACCATGTTCTCATCCACGTGACTCAAACTTGCCTAAGCCAAGTTAAAATAGAAAAATAGGACTGAGGTCAATAGAACAGCATTAAATTTACTCATGCAAAACTAAAAGGAAAAGTTGGCCTTTACAAAGGTTAGTTTTTGCTAGCAAATGCACAGGGAGTAGATGCATAATGATAGTGTTTTTATGGAGCTTTTCCCTTTCAGTTTGGTGAAAACTATAGGTTTAGTGTTTGACTTGGGAATAAGAAAGCCTTAGACTTTCATTAGCCTAAATGAAATTAGAAGGAAAATAACACTGAATTTAGCAGGAGTTAAATTTGCTCAGGGATGAGTAAACCTGCCTTTTCATTTCTGATTTGTGAGCTGCTAGCTCTAAAGCTGGGGGTTTAAACAAACAAAAGTGAAATGGCAGTATTATGAGATTTATTTACACAGTATATGCAGTGAGCTGTTAATTGAGTTGGTTGAAGAAAATAAAATTGGATATGTTTGATATATTGATATAAATACATAAAACAGAATCTGTTTCCTAAGTTGAGCACTAGTATTTGCATTTACTGTGTTGTGTGTCTGTGTCTGTGTGTGTAAATAGGGGTCTGGCAGCTTGCAACCTGTGCAGTGTTTCCTCTGGGGTAGGAATCTGCCTCATGATAACCAGTGAATAAGCTCTTGATAACATCTGATACAGAAAGGAAAAAAATCTAATTGATTTGACGTGATAGCAAGCATTTTGGGGAAGATCTGTCAACAAGGCAGGAAATGACCCAGCATTTAATATCCGGGTTTGACCTTGGGATTGGTTGTTGGTTTTTCAGTTTTAGTAATAATGAACATTTAATATTCGCAGCTAAGCCTGCAAACAACAGAAGGGAAATTACAGGCAGGTTTCAAATCCATGTGCAGAAATGAGCAAACCAGAAATTTTTCATGCCTTGTACTGAATAACATAAATATTTTATTTAGCTTTAAGGAATAACCTTTGAAGTGAAAAGTGACAGCTAGCTGAAAAATGGCCCTGGGTGTGGAACTGAAAGGCTTCTACTTGAAGTAGATTTTTAGGGATTTCTTTTTTTTTTTCAAGTTGGGTCACTTCTTGCTTTCCAAATGCAAACCCTCCTGGTTATATTTGCAGGCTCCTCAATACCAGTGTATGTGTATCCTGTTGTGCAGCGTCTGCCAACAGTGCAGCCTCCGGCTCTTTTTTGTGTTTGGGAAGTTCCCAAGCAACAGGGCGGGCACTGCACGGACGGCGCCCTTCCCTCGCAGAGCCCCAGTGCACCCAGGAGCAGCTTCTGCGGCTCGGGGCGGCCGCTGCCTCCTGCTCTGATTGTTCCCTGGGCCGCCCAGCCTGACAAAAGCCATTTGAAGAGCAGGCTGGTGCTATAATGGAGCGTCTGACATGAATGCGGGGCTGGGGCCCCCAGACGTGGGGAGGGCAAGGGCAGGCCAGGCAAGGGCTCCTGGCTGTGCTCGGGCGATGCCCCCCTCAGCCCTCGGCCGGCGCTGAGCCCAGCCCTGGGAGCTGGAGAGCCTGAACCCGGGAGTGCCACGGATGTTCTTTGCCTGACTCTTGTTTTTCACACCTTCTTGATAATTGATCACACAGATCTGTCACAGAGGGCCACTGGAGTCTGCCGTTGCTCTGGTGGAGATGCTGGCCCTGTCAGGGGTGAGCAGCTGACTGCCAGGCTGGCCATGCACCTTGGACACAGCCTGCGGACCCCTGCCCAAGCCGGGGAGGAGCGAGCATGGCGGTGTGAGAGTGTGTGTGTCGCATGAAGGGCAGAGAAGGGAAGCCCATGTTTCTCTCCCAGCCATCAGATGGGAAGAGCAGTCAGTGGGTAGGGTTGGACACTCTGGAGGATTGCATTTGAGGTGGTCACCAGCTCCTGTGGAGAGCAGCCTCAGGCAGATGGCTCCCTGCACCAAGAGTTGCCATTTGAGAGGCTGTGGGTGCAACCAGCAGCTACAGTGATATCCTGCCCATGTCCTTGCCAGCTCCCTGCTTACATCCCAGTCACAGGAGTGCAGGGGCCACCAGCCAGATCAAGAGCTGCGCTGAGCACCTCCCTTGTATTAGCTATGGGCAATCCACACTTTTATTCCAATTATTAATCTGTTTTCACTGCCTCACAAACTTCAGGGCTGTCACACTCAGCTGCAGCTGACTGACAGGCCTGCTGTAGCATTTGATCTGCAGATCAAGAAAGGGTGCTTGTCCTAGTGCATATTTTGGCATATCTGTCAGGTCTCAATTAATTTTGTAATTGTTACTTCAGGGTTCAAAACTGCTTCTCATTTTGGATTATGCCGAGACAGTTGTAACGTCATTAAGACAGCTGTAAAAGTGTAGCTAAGGCTAGTACCACTTGGGCTAGCGGAAGAAAGGGATTTATTAAGCAGTGTATCTGTTTCTGTAAACAGTACTTGCTAAATTTGCCACATTTTGCCCAAATCCGAAACCAAAGAGCAAATGAGAAAATCTGCACTTCCAATGTTCCCTCATGCCATGCTTCTTGTAGCAGAGAGGTAAGAACGCTGTGATTTGCTGTTGCAACTGGCAACCAAAGTCAGTTTGCATGAGGGCAGAGGTGACAAGCTGGAGGGGATGGGAGCCAGTGCCCTGGATCTGTAAGCGCCCTTTGACAGGGGACCATGTATTGCTGCTCAGGCAGGGCTTGGCGCGTGGTGATTCGATCCATAACAAATTTTCCCATCCAGGTTTACAAACCAGTGGAACAGGGCTTAAAACTGGATTTTCTAAACAGCTCCGGCACTGTATGAACAGGGGGCTCTGTTATAATAAGAAACTAGCAGACAACTGCTCCTTCTGCTGTTGTGCAGCTCTCTGCATGGGGCTGCCCTCACAGCAGGACCATGTGTCTGTGCAGGCTATAATGAGACAGAGCTCTGGCTGGTTTTGTTTATGAGTGAAGGGCAGGGCTTTAAAAAAAAGTCCACTTGCTAGCTGTGAGTAAAGCGACATGGTTTGACCAGAGAAGGAGATTAAGGTATAAATTTGCCCTGCTTTCTTTTTGTTTTAAGTTTTAATTAAAAGAGGAAGGTCTGACCTTTCTGTGCCAAGACAGCCTTTCAAATTAATTTAAAACGCATTAGTGAGTTCTGCTGAGGTCTACAAGTAGGTGACTCTTCTGTCACCACTGCTGCTCATTCCTGCCATCTGATACAGTTTTGAAACCTGGAGTTGAACAGGACACTTACTGGACAAGGAAAAAAATATCTTGTTAAGACAAAAAGATAAACAGTAATTTGGAATGTATGTGAAAGCTGTGTGAAGTTTTGGAAGAATAGGAAGGCAGCAGCTCAAGCTGGGCTTTCACAGTGGTCACCCTGAAGTTACTCTAAAGAAGTGGAAGACCAGTAGTGCAATTCTGGCGTTGATTTACATCTCATTTTTAAACAGTCTAGCTGAAGGGAATAAAGCAATTTCCATGCCATGGGAGTAGCTCCCAGATCTCTTTTTCTTCTGAGCAGCTGAATAAAGAGTCATTTTACAAAGACCTTTTCCCTAATAAATAGCAAAGCAATCTCGTAAAGAAAGTAATGTGCTTTTTAGGCTCAGTAACCATGTTGAATTAAATGTTATGCACAGTGTAATTACATTTGCCTGTCAGTTGTATTAATGTGAATTTCTTTGATTAATTTTTCAAGTTAGTTGATATTAAGTAGGTAGGAAGTTTAACATCCCCCTAGACCTCCTCTGTCAGCCTGGCTCAGCTCATGGAGGGAGGGTAAAGCTCAGCACAATCAGTGTTCTGTGTTATTTCATTAACTCGGCCTCTTTAATAAGCACCTGGAATCTTCATCTTTCCTGTCATCTGTAGTCATCTTATACAGTTGGGTACAGTGTGACTCCTTGAGCTGTGAGGAGCACTCCTGTCAGGTGTGGGGGGAAGCACTTGGAAGCAGCGTGAACACCCAAATCCGTGTGTGTTGTAGAGTTTTTACAAGGCAATGATGGTAGAGGGGTTTGTAAAACGTTGAGTGGGCTGGGCCACAACTCTGACCATGCTGCCTGTGCCATGTTCAGAATGACACAGTGAGTGCGCAGGTTGATTCATTTCCTTGAAATTGTGTGGAGTGTGTGATTGCCAAGGATGTGGAGCAGCAGTCTGAGAGCAGGGGTAAATAACAGAAACCTTATTGAGACGAGATAGTGCACTGCTTTACATACACATCCCAGCTGATTTCTCCGAATTATCATCCTGAATATCAGCTCACTGCCTTTCCCAAAAGCTTTCAGTTATTGTGCTGCACGGGCTCTGTTTACTTCTTGAGGCTTTGTATTTGGGTCTCAGCCATGTGGAGGGTATTCATTCCTCAGACATACCTGGCTAGCCGGTTACCATACCCAGTGATCTCACAACATGCAGCACAGACCCTTGAAGCCAGTCGATGTTGGTATGGAAGTCTGACCTTCTCTGAATTAATACAATGCTTGAAGCTATTTTAGAGAGGAAACTGGAGTCATTTGCGCAGTGGGGGTCTATGCATTACAGCTGTGCTTCTTTTTGCTTGGTGTCTACAAACTTTATATTAGGTCTCAGTTACTGATTCATCTCTCAAACATCTGTGTTAACTCAGGGAGCTTAGGCAGTCCTGGTGTAAGTGTGAAGTAGGAATGAACTGAAACAAGCCCACTTAAATGGGAACCCTTCTTGTGTAAATTGGTCTGGATTATAGTGATCCAAATAAACAATCATTTGGATGCATACAGTCTGCAGCACTCTTTCTATTACACAGCTCTTGGGAGATGGAAAATGTCTGTTTAATGTCTGCTCTGAAGGAAGAAATGGAAGCAGGGCTGTAGAAAAATGTTTCAAGGATGGTAGTCTGTTTCATGTTACAGGGCTTGCTGTATTTGATACACTAAATTTCTTAAATATTGGTGCCCTGCACAATTGATTAGCAGTTAACATCTGTAAAGCCGTGGGGTGCACTGTATTTTGTTTCCAATGCACATAGTTTTTGCTTCTTAATCTCATTCTTTAAGTATTTTAAAGCAGTTTGGGAAAACATACAAAGCCAAGTACACACGATCAAGGAAGAAGAGATTTGGGAACAACTAGAAGCACTGTGTAGGAAGGTCCAACATACACAAGGTTATTGCTTTAGAGGACTTTTATTTACTCTTGCCCTGTTGTTCACCTATGGAGCATATACTGTAGCAAACCGTATGCTGCAGGCAAAGTTCAAAGTACCCTGCCAGGCTACAAGACAGTATGGACAGGAACGGATTCTCCGTGCTTTGCTTTTTTTGCTTTCTTTTCTTTCCCTCCTCTTCTGAGTAGTTGGCACATTTGACAGTTTTTAGCTTATTCTTATTTAAGAAAAAGAAAAAAAATAACACCCCTCCCCAACACTAATTGGAAGATAAAAGATCATCCACGGTCTTCTCTCTACTTTTAGAGCTAGTGAGAGGAATACACTGTTTCAGCTGCATTTTCAGGTCCTGACCTAGCTAGACTGAGTCCTTGCCATGGCTTACATAGTTTGTTGGGAGCAAGTGTTTCTTTTTGTATGTGACCAGTGCCTTATCAAGTCAGAAAGTGAGATCCTGACTTGGTTAAATAATGGTGTGAAAGTTGCTTGCTTGTCAGTTTGGTGGAACCATGTTTGTACCTGGAGTTAAAGATTGCAGAAAATGAAGTGGATAGGCAAACCCAAATCATTGCACTTAGTTGTTGCAAGCCTCAGGGTACATGAAATAAAAATGACCAGACTCCAAATTTCTTATGTGATTGGTTGACAACCTGTAGGAAATGAGCTTGTACACCTTGTCTTTTTACAGAAATAATTTCTTCTGTAGAATGGGAGTGTTCATAAATGTTGCATGAGTACTATGAGAACAAATTAATTAATTATTGCCTGAACATTGACCAAACTTGTATTTTCTTGATTCAGTCATGTTTGTACCTAACAGTTTGAGCAAAAGTTTCAGTAACCACAGTGTTCATTGTCATGCTAAGGAAGAGCATGGGCTTAACCATTGATACGCAGAAAGCCTGGATAATCAAGGGAGCAGTTACATATTTAAAGCTATAGCAGATTTACCTTCACATTTCTAAATAGTCTGCATCTCTTCTGTTCTTTGGATCAGCTTCTGTCTTTTTGCTATAGGGCAGAAAAGAAATTGGCCCTGTTCCATTTTGAAGGGGAAGAAACAGTTCTATGGGGAAATCCACCTGCTCTAGGGCTCTAATGAGTTGGAAATATTTTGAAATACTTGTGATTTAGATCATAATGAGTTATGCTAATTGTTCAAGTTAAAACTCCTTTTAACAATTTAAGGCGGTAGTGGTATTCATGTGTGTTGCTGATAGTGGTAAGTCACATTTGGCAGTCATCACAGATATTTTTGGTGTGCCCAGAGTGCCTAAATGCTCCTTAGTGAATGGTAGAGAATGGGCTGGGATTGTTGCATGCAGCTGAAACCTCTGGCACTGGCTTAGCAGTCAGACAGGAGCGGCACAGGGACAAAGTGCAGTGTAAAACCTCTTGGTGTTCTGGAAGGGTTATCTGGATGGCACTTGATAACCTTCTACAGATCAGACTCAGACCATACCTCTTGTGTTCTCTTCATGTAAATAAAGGCTGCTAAAGCAGGCCCACTGCTCAAGAAAACCTGAGTTATTCAGGCAGTAATGTGCCTTAGGAAAAGAGCTGCAGCAGTTTCTCAGGGAAAGTCTGATTCATCACTTGTCTGCATGCCTGGACAAGAAAAGGGTCATATTTCTGCTAGACACCAAAGCAGGGGGGGGAGGGTGTTTCTGACTTGATTTATCAACTAGGAGAGATGAATTAGAACCCTCGGGGGAGGGAAAACTTCACAGAAACTGAAATATTTTTACATTGCAGATGATTGTGGCCTCCAGACTTTTTCTTGTATGGCATTTATGCAAGCACACATTCCAAAACAAAATTAAACAAACAGTCCCTTCAAGACTCTTAATTAGCCACTTTGCTCAATACTCAATTAGAATAACCATGTAGGTAAAATATGACTGCAGTGCAGAGAATTTCATTTGAAGTAGTAGTCCATAAGTAATGTTTAAGAACAAGTAATAGAGTTCATCAATGAATGTGTTTTGCTTGGAGCAAATTCGGCACTGCAGACGATTGGCAGTAGGGGAGGGTGAGATGCTATAAACCTGATTGAGTCTTGTAATTTAAAACAGAGGCCTAGAGTTCATAAGATTAGGAAAAATCATGCCTCTGCCAGAAACCTTAATGTGACCTCAGGCAAGTCACTTTACCTTTCTGTGCCTTATCTGAATAAATATCTCTGTTTCCTATCTGTAAAATAAGATAATGCTTCATATGTGTCCTGAAACTCGAGTGTTAATAAAATAAACAGAAACCATCAGATAGGAAGTTCTCCAGAAGAACAAATGCTAAGTTGTATACATTTGTACTGCCCTCTTTTGCAAGTGTTTTTTTCTTAGGCCACTTGCAAATACGTACTCTATTGGGACTTATTTGCCTTATCTCTCCTTGTGAGGAGGGTAGGACTGAACAAGACGTTTGGATTCAAACCCTCTGAATACTTGAGGGACAGAGAGCAGCTGGATTCTCTATTCAGACTTAGAGCTAAAGTGGAATTTTGGATGTAATTGTTAGCTGCACAGTGATTAAAACTTTGCTTTGAAGCCTGACACCAGAGCCCACATAGGAAGTGAGATTTTGTGGCTAGACCCTGTTTCTACCAAAGCATGTTAACAAAAAAAACATAAAACAAATTCTGCTACTTAGAAATTACCATCTCTGCACGTGTCTGTTAGTTTCATTTCCTCAAAAGGGCACAACTCTCAAAACTAGTAAATTATATACTTACTGTTGATTCCATCTAAACTGTGCTAGTAGATAGTTTCAGCTGACTCATCTGCTTTTCATAGTACAGACAGAATTACCTGGAAGTTCTGACACTGTAGGCTTGTCTTCTCCCTGCCCCACATCTCCAGCCCCTCTTATGGTTGCATCAAAGTGTCTGCTCTGTACTTGCTCACACTTTGCTAACTGTTTGTAAAAGTGAAGATCTTACCGAGGGATGCCTCCTCAGAAAGTCATTTTGTCAAGAGTTATTCATGCTTTTGAAATGTTATGTCCCAGCTGAGGTAAAATGCAAAATTCAGTGAAAGATTAGAGGAATGCCTGAATATTTCTGGAAAAAGGCAGGCAAAATTTGATGTGCTTTTAGTGATAGATGTTAAAGTCATGGCTTTAGCTTTGGTATTAAAGTATTAATACCATAGTATCAAAAGAGCTAAGATTTAAAGAAGTGATTTGCCTAAACAACAACAACAACAAAAAGTGATGTATTAATTTATTAAAAACACAAAGGTTTGAAAAAAACTTTTTTTAAAACCCTGGAGAAATTTGGTATCTGTCTCAGATGGTAACTTCTGTTATCTGGAGACATCTTGTAGCTGTATTCCCAGGCAATTGTAAATCACAGTCCACTGTGAAGGCTGATTGTCTTGAAGATAAATTGCAGTCCAGCTTGTGACTTGGATCATGCATTTCTGTATGTGAACTGACCAGCTGAAATCAAAGGCTGCAGAAATGTTTGCAGAGCTGAAACTGCAGAGACTGGAAATGTGGGGGGCATGAGGACGGCCACAGCAGTGCAGGCTGCATGAAGGAACACTTTCAGCTTTGTGTGTTGTTCACAGTGTAAGAACATCTGATAGTTCTTAAAATCCTTTGCTTAAATTCAAAAGCAAGTGTTATGGTTCTTGGGAGAACACTTTGGGAAGTTCTAAAAAATTTTGCTTTTCCAAGGTTGTATGCACAGGATTTGGAAACTGAATCACTTTGTAGTTTTCTGGAATTTGGACAACTAAAAATTCAAAAAAAGGGCAATCATCAAGTATGTGAAAATGTAGCCCTTTATCCATTCTTTATGATAGACAGGAAAGGAGAGGTCACAATTAGTAAGAGTTTGAAATAAAACTGTTTAAATATTTTGTACTTTTCCTACTCCTATTTGTAAAATTCAACTCAAATGTTCTACCTGCAGGGATCTTCAAACAAGTCATTAAAAACAACCCAGCAGTTATGAATCAATTTATTCTAAATTTTAATTTAAAATTTCATTTGTATAGTTTTCCAAAAGGGTTGAAGCTTTTGTAAAACTTACTTCAATAATTTTTATTTTTATTTTTCAAAAGAAGTCAGGTGATATATCTTTACTTATCTTCCTGATTAAATCTCTCCATACTGGAGAGAATTATCCTATCCTTCCCAGCCCTTCCTTGTCTTTTGAAAATACCAATAGGTAATTTTATCAACATAGATAAGGAATTCCATTCTAACTGGGAAGCCAATTATCTGTCAAGACGTTATTGCAATATTATTAGAAAACTGAATACTTAAGCAGCAGGTAATTTTTTTCGTATTTCCTGCATAACTATCATGCACTCTGTTTTGATTAGCTCCTAATGATACTGAGAATATTTTAAACAAATACTCTTAGCCCATGCAAATGAAAAACATTTTACTTCTTCAGTTGCTCTTGTGCAGCAATGGTAATTAATATGTCTTGTAATATTCAAACTACCTGATTAAATCACGGTGCACCAAAGAGGGCTTTATAAATAATCTTCCCCTGAACCTTGCTGAGAGATCTGGGAGAAAAAAGGAAATGTGATAAACGGCATCGTTGTGCCTAAAGGTGTGTACCAAGAGTGACGTTGTACCTATAGATTCCCTCATCCATAACCCAGCTCCTTGCCCTGGCCCACCCATGGTGAATGGGACCAACTTGATTTTCCATCATTTTTATGATGCCAGCAGGCTTTGCGGTGCTGGGTCCAGCAGACTGGCCAATTCCTCTTGAACAGTAACTCCCTCAGTCGCTTTACCCTGCACTTTACCAGTGGTTTGTCCTGGTGGTGGACCTCCAAAAGAGCAGTCCCAGCATCCAGGCATTTGCAGCCTGAGAAATTTCTCCCCAGTATGACCCTCACTGGTTGGTTATAGCCTTGGGCTCTGGTAGAAGTGTGTTTCGCTTCCTGGTCTTCTTGGAGCGCCCACCCGAATAACAGGCGATCCAAAGCTGGTGCGACCTTAGTGCCCCTGACCGTCCTTAGGGGGTGGTGGCACCAGGAGGGTAACAGGCGACCCCACCGGTGGGTGCTGGGTTTGGCGAAGAGTGTAGGTTAAGTTGAAGAGTGCAGGAATCCGAAGGAGGAAAGGAGGGACTGGGTGTGAGCAAACTGTGAGGTTTATTAACACAGCGGGAGCTCAGGGACCAAGAGCCCCTAACTGCTCTTGACACCAGCTTATAACCGAAACAAGGAACCAATCAGGTGAGGGTCCAGGGGAGGAGTTTAGGGAGGGTCCAGGGCTAACAGTCCAGTAACTAGGGAGAGAGGGAGGAATCGAGTGGGGATAACAAATCAGCAACCGAACAACACAGAACATTCCAGAACTCAAGGGATAAATGACGATCGAGAAAACCAATAGATAACTTGGGGGCAAACCTTCAGGGTCCCAGATTAGACCACTGTCTCTTCCATTCCTAGGGGCAGCTCAGGAGCCCTCCACCAGGATCCCTTTTTGTCCTTGGAATCTTCCAGGGCCTTCGGGCTTTTACTACAGTGGCAAACAACCCCAACAGTGTGTTTCATAATAGCTGGCATAAAGGATATGGCAAGGAATATCTGCTTGGAATAAGCTACCTTGGTGAGTTGTCTCTTGAGGACCATCGCCAGGCTTACATGCAAGTAGCCTTTGGGATTAAAAGACCTTAAATGCATTAGTTAATTAATAATATTGCCGTTCCCTTACCTCAGTGATGTAATATGTGCAAGCCAGAAAACGAAGTTTGTTTTGGTTTTGAATTAAGTATGTTCTAACTTTAGCAGCACCCTTTCTGAAGGCTGAGATTAAGGCCCCCCATCAAGGAGGGGATGCATTTTTAAAGGAGCACTGCCAACCCAACAACAGCAGGAAAAAAAAAGAATCCTTGTGTTATTTTATGTTAGCTCTTTTTTTCTCCATTCCCTTTACAGAAATTTGTTGTAAAGATGTGAATTTAGAGGAAAGAAATCACTGTTTCCCAGATGATTTATTTCAACTTTGTTAGTCAGCTTCATTCTTTCCCGTGTCATCAGCTTCCCCTTGTTGTTTGCATGGTTCTTTCCTATAGCTACAGGAAGCAGGTTTGCAAAAACAGGAAAATGTGCTATTAAAACAGAAGTAAAAAGAAATATGATGGCTAATGGACATGGGACACTAATCAGGTTTTAGAGTTTCCAGTGCCTGTATTTATGTAAGAGCCACCCTCTGCTGCTCTCCATGTTGGTTCATGACTGGATGGTAAGCAGGCACTAGCCTTGAACACTGTCATTTGCAAAACTTCATTTTCTGTGTGTTTGGGCATGTCAGCAGCCTTTGAAGATTTATTAATAACAGATTATACTCTTTTAAGGGGTGTTTTCAAGTTCCTGCCTTAGATGAGGGAGTGGCCCATTTACCTCTGCAACCATCCATATCTAACTGTCTAAACCAAATCACTTCAAGCTCCTTTTATAACCTAACTGCCAAAACCTGGCAGAAAATCCCTCCTGGATGAAAGATTGTTCAGAAGAGAATCCATCACACTCCTTGGGATGGCTCCGTGGGACCGTGTCAGGTCGCACATGAGCTGTTGCACGCAGCCAGGGGGATCTGTGGACCCGCCTGTTGGGTGCTTGCTGCGGAGCTGAAACTCAGCCACGTGAGAAAGCTTTTGGGTTGGAGATCTTGGGAGGCAGTGCCCTGATGTTTGGTGTTGCTGGACTTCTCTACCTGCTTGTCTGGAGCACCAGAATTAACTCCTTGTGCTTGTGCATTTTTTTTCCCTTTGAAAACTGGAATGCATTTGGTAAGGGCAAAGTGTTACAGTAAGTCAACATGAGTTGCACCAGAAGGTCTCCTAGTAGACAAAGAAAGGAAGAGATTTGATTCAATTTAGTAGATTCAGTTTAGATGTAGTTTGGTAATTTCTTGTTCAAGTTAACCATGTAGGATCATTACTTCTGAACACTTCTGTTTCGTGAAAAACAGCGCAAAAAGGAGAAACAGTGAGAACAAGAGGTGCTGAAATACTTCTGAAATACTAAAGTACCAGTGAATCAGCCTTCATTTAGCTATTCTTGAGTTGTACCTTCCCAGTCCGGTGCCTGTATTAACATTTGCCACAGAGAATACAAATCTTGGATCTTTCTGTGGGAAAATATTTGGGACCTCAGACACTTACAATTTTTTAATTATAGCCCATGGCAATCCCAGCTTTATGGAAGGAATTTCACAGGGAACTGACATTTCTGTCCATCAGTGTACTTCATTTACATTTTTAAAATATTTTGATTGTGGTTAAATAGCTGGTAATCGAGTGCAGGTGGTAGATTTTGAGTATGATCTTCATTACTTTTGGCAGGAAAAGAGAAAGCTATCTTTATGAATAAATACTTCTTAATTCCAGAACTTAAATGCTGAGATTCCTTCTTTGTGGGAAAGAAAGTTTCTTTTCTCAGCCCATGGTTCAGATCTATGACTTGCCCTTCTTGGGACACACATACTAAATACACTTTTAATCTCACAGTATGCCCAGGTGTTCATTTTCTTCTTTTTTCTTTCAGCTCCAGAGCTTGTAAGTAATTCTGGACTCATTCCATCCACCTGGTTGAGTGCTTTTTTCTATTCTTGATTTCTGTTTTTCTCCTTCTCTTTCCCCATCTCTCTCGTGTTTCATTTCCTAAGCTTTTCTGCCAGAACAGCTTTTTATTTCAATCACCTCCGGGAATGGAGTGGACATAATGAATTGGGTATTTTATACGGGCTCCATGAAGGAATCAGGTGTGGCAAGAACTGCTATTAGGCAGCACTGAAGCGAAGCTCCAAGCCCGTGCCAGCACAGGGCACAGGGCAAAGAGCAGCTGCCTGGCAGCACCATCCGGCCACAGGGTGGGAATCTCTGACTTTTTGCAGTTGCTTCTGGTCCATGACTGCCTGTCACACAACCTCCCTGCAGTGTGGTTGGGGAATATTTTTGGGAGCAGAAATATAACTGCGGCAGAGATCTGTGCTCTTCCATCCTTGTTAATCAAGATTGCTGATGAAACGTTTATTTGTCAGGGTTGAATGTTTAGCTAAATATAGGAATAAATTTTTTGCAGTGTGAAGATGAACATCAAGGATCTTGGCACAGGGTAATGTCAGTGAAATGCAGATGCAATGAATGTCTCTTGTCAAACTATTATCCTCCCCATGATCTAAGGAGGTGCTGGATGGGAGTGATTAATTTGTGTTTGCTTGTTTGTTTGTTTGTTCTGTCCCAGGTTATTGCTGCCTCTATTGTTGTTCCATCCTCAGCTTCAGGCACGGAGCAGGACTCCCTAAGAATCCTAAACAGTGATACACATTTGCAAGAAATGATGTCGTTTCTGGCACTGGGACAAGAAAAAGTCTTGCCCTGATCTCATTTGTCTAAGCTGCTGTTGTAAAATTCCATGAAGTTAATCCTTGTTCCAGTCTTGGACATTGATTTTTTTTCACTTGATACCCAACTGAAATGCATTTTTTTACAACTGGAGATATTTTGTCCATGCACCATTGGTCATAGTAATCTTCAACTTTTTCTCTTTTTTTTTTAATTTTAATTTTAAATTTTTTCAGCTTAATTTTTATGCTTTTACTTCATAATCCTCTTTAATTTTTTACTTTGTCAACTAATTATATTATCCTTTAGTCATTGGTTAAATTTCTTAAATCTCTTCTGACTTTTGCTCCCCTATTCAGGGTCTGGGCTGTTTTAAATTTGTCTGCTGCTGTATCTGTCTTAAAGCATTGTCTGAGCCTGGACACAGGAATGTGACTGAGGTCTCTCAAAGGCTGAATAAACAGAGCAATTATCTCCCATTCCTTATGTATGCCATTTCTCTTCTTAAAACACAAGATTTTGGGGTTTTTTTATAGCAGCATAACTTTGTTGACTCGTGTTTGTGTTGTGATTTGCCAGGACCCTCAGATTTCTCATTTCTTGTTTTGGTATTTGTGCATCAGTGTATTCCAAAGTGTATTATTCAGTTTCTTAATTAGCTCTTCTGAGTGTACTAAGTTCTTTGGATTCGAGAGTAGCTCATATTTTCCCATGTGGAGAAGTGTTTTCCTCTTTATCCTTGCTCTTTCTTCTGTTGCTATGTGAAAGACAACACACACAGAAACAAAGAAACTGCCAGATATTCAGAAGAAATGGACAAGCTAAGAATATACGAAATGAACAGGGTAAAAAAAAAAAAAGAGGAAAATATTTTTCTTTCTGAGCTGTGACAATTTTAACTGCATTCTTACAAACAGTAGGGGAAACAGATAACTAACATGCAATTTTAATGAAATGAAGGGTAAACTGAGAGAGCAAATTCTAAACTAAAAAGAAAATAAAAAATTAACCACAACAAAATGGAAGGAACTATTAGATATATTGCTTAGTATTTCTAGGGATGATGTTATGATTTAGCTAGCTAGAAATGGCTATAGCAGCTTTTGTAAATATGATGGATTGAGGAATAATTCATGGTTGACTTTCATTTTTCAATTCAAATATGTTTGCACATGAATTACTGTTTGTCCTGAGTATATTAAAATATCATCTCCCTGGAAAAATAGATAGATCAATGCATTCAATGTTAATCATGTCTTCAAATTTATTTTAGCTGGGAGTCATGAAGCTGAAGGCTTCCAAACATACACGTTTCTCAGTAATTTTGTCTTTTAATTCAGCCAGGAAATGGAGATTTAAAGTGGATTGCTTATACCATTTTGCTGGGAAGGGACAAAATGGGGTGAAATGAGCTTATTCCAATAACAATGTTTTGAAATTCACCAAATGGACAGTGAGCCCTCAGTTGGCACCATCTGATACCACAGTGTCAATGTTATTGGCCAATATAAGCTCTTCAAATGTCCTGTACTGCAAATAAATACCTTTTACTGAGGAAATTTTAGGGAAGAATAGCTCAGACTTTCATGCCTAAGTAAATACTTCACTTTTATCCCACATTTGTAGTAAGACCATTTGTGCTGCTTGTCACTGCTGCTCTCAAACCACTGAACTCTTCTCTTAAAATACAAATTTCACATGGCCATCAGGTGAGGTGGAGCACTTGTGTTTCAGGAGTGTTCACCTTGCTGAATCTCATGAGGAAGGATCCTGCTTTTGCAGGGCAGAATGTACCCAGTGCCTCCTCCTGCCAGGGCAGGAGACCTTGGGTTTGGGCTGTTACTTACCTATGTCTTGCTTCCTTTTTCTGTCTTCTGAGGCAGTGGGATAAGCCCAAGGATCAGGAATATGTAAGAGGATACACAGCAACACACAGCTGTTGGTGCACTGTGGAGTCCTTCATGGGCTTTGCTGGAGGTGGTCTGTGGTACAAAAGGTGGGACTGTCTGGCGTCAGGACAGAGGGGATGGGGCAGGAGCCAGCTGTCAGGTACCTTAGTTCCTGTTACTTCCAATCAGTCTTTCCCTTTTCATGCTGGTGCTGGAAGCTACCAAACGAATCTTGCATTTTGACCTGTGGCTACTATTGCCACGCACCCTTTTGTTACCTTTCGTCCTTTCTCTATCACCAAGGAAGCAATTTATGGGTACTCAGGGGTGCAACAGCAATCACTGGGAAGAGAGGTCATCCAAAGTTTGGAGGGTTGCTAATTAGATTTTTTTCTTCATTAATTAGTCAAAGCTAATGAGTGTCTATCTTTGCAGAGATTCTGATGCAAACAGAAGAAGAGAGTAGTTAGGTCAGAAATTTTACAGCACCCTTGTGTTACTAACAGTGCCAGCAGACATTAACCCCCTCTCCCCCTGTCCTTTTCAGTTTTTGGACTTTCCCATGGTGGGTAAGATTTACCTGTTGCCAGACAATGCTATTGAAATGCTCTGAAGTCAAATAATGTGTCTAAATCACCAGCCAACCCAGACAGGATAGCTATTCCTTCTGTTTGCATCTTGGAGGCAACTTTGCATCTGGAGGAAGGAGTCTAAGGCTCACTGGGGGCTCGCTTTGAACACGTCCCCTCTCCCTGCCCTTTCGCCTTCTGGGCTGACCCAGCTCTAAAAGTGTCAGCCTGGCCGGAGATTCCCAGCCAGACAGACATGATACATAGTTCCTCTGGCTCTTCCTTGTGTTCTGGTGGCTGCCAGGCTCAGGGAAGCTTTTTGTTCGACTGCTGGTGCAGAAGAGAGGTGTTGCACTCCCACTGCCAGCCCCCATGCTTATTTTGGGTGGATGTGGACAGAAAATCAATTGTTTTCCAGGCACTGCTGTTCCATAGAGCAAGGCTCTGGTGTTGTTTATCAGTGTAAAAGGAAATGAGGATTTATAGCATTACCTGTTAAATTTACCAGGGAAAAAAGATTGCTGGAATTTAAAACTACTCTGTTGGGATTTTTTTTCTGTTTTTAATTATAAATTAGTATGCAAATAGTCCAAAGTCACTTTGGTTGCTGTTGTAAACTGTGGTGCCTGGGAACAGCTCCCTATGATAGCTGAAGTGGTGAAAGCAGCATGCAGAAAATGCTTGGTGGCTGCTAAGTGAGGAGGAGAAGGGGCAGAGGGCAAATGATTGAGCTTGTTCACAACTTGGAGGTCTTACAACGCAGCAGATGTCCTCTGTGTCTGATTGCCTGGGCCCTTGGGGGAGTCTGCAGCTCAGCAGGGCCGGCATCAGTCTGTCATGCCACTGCTGCCTTGTCTGGGGAAATGTGTGCACTCAGAGTCCAGCTGGGCTTCGTAGTTCACTGGTGAGGACACTGGCATCCTTCGTGGGGGGCAGTTGTAAATATTTCAATTCCCACACTGATTAACCTCCAGATACCCAATGAGAGACATGCCATCCAAAGCATGAAGTAACTCCGTGCTGCTCTGTGAACCGGAAGTGCAGCGTGGTCTGATGTACTAAATATTTGAGCCAGAAACTCCCAGTTCAGGATCCTTGTGCAGACCTCTGTGAGTGTTACTACATATCTACTGTGAACAGTGTGTGACTTGACCAAAATCCCCAGAAATTATCTTTGTTTACCTCAGTGAAGCTGAGATCAGAGTCAGATGTCTGTCTGACCCCTTTGTTGAGCACACAGATATAACAACCCTCTCTTCTCTTCCAGAATTAATTATTGATCACAAAATGCTTTTTTTCTAACACAGAGAGCATTATAAAATTACTATTGCTTTTATATATTTCTTTCCTTCTTCTTACTCTTGGCTTGTGGACTGTTGCTGTCACAGTGGTTGTCAGGAAGGTGGCTGTCTACAGCTGTCAGCTAAGAAAGACCATTTTATTAACTTCTTTTTTCATTTCACATTCAAGTCACAGTTTTAGCAGTGCTGAGGTTGGCTTCTCAGCATGTGAACTTGGAGATGGCTTCTGCTGAGCCTAGTGGGGACCCCCATCCCTTCTACGGAAGTCCTTCTTTGTTTCCCTCCCCACTAACACTACTGAGGAGCAAATACTATCCTTTTTGATATGCTTGATATTAAAAATTAGCTTTGATTCAATATCTGATACCTTAAAACTTTCTGTTGTACTCTTTAGTGCCTGGCATTTGTGGTATTTGAATTGTATCTATCTCTGTAAGGCTTTTTTGTTGGCAACATCCAATTTTTAATGAGTGGAAAGTTCAGGAATGTTAACCTAAGCATCGGACAGTCAGGAATATTAGCCTTTCAAGATCCTTTGCTGCTCTGACTGAATATGCATGACAGTCTCTTAGAAACTTCCTTCAGGTTATTTAATTAATTCAATGATGTAGTTTCATGTTGGACATTTACTGACTGGGAGGAGGGTTGGACTGGATCTCAAATGTTTGGTGTGCCATGCTTAAAATATATCATGTATGGGAGCTCACAATTCAGGCGTGACAGAGTCCAGGCATCAGGAGAAAAGGTGGTAGTGGAAAGCACAGGCTCAGTCATTTCCACATCGTGCCTGGCTCTGTGCTGGCAGTGCTGCTGTGTCCCATCTGCCTACAGCCTCAGCACCAGTCTGGTTTATGACTCGGTTCATAAACTTGAACACCTCTGGCACTAGAGTTTCCCCACTTGTGTTTTGCTTGCAATTGGGCTGGGGATAGAAGGGCAGGTGCTCATCTCTGAGTCCAGTGTAAGTTTGGAGTTGTGTTCCCTTTGAAGTCAGCACTGTTTCCTCTACATTTGCATCTGTCCTGCTGAGATACAGATCTGGTACAAGGTGACAGCAGCTTTTTTTACCCTTTTTTCTGGTTTTTGTTGCTGAGGTGCTGCTACTTAGAGAACATGTTCAGTTCACTGTCACCTAAATCAACACATTGATGTTTCTCTGAATAGAAATTTCCATTATGGGCTGAAGCTAAGACAGTTTTTAAAGTCAAATACCTCTGAATCATTCTGAGTTTTTCTGTTTACAAGGGATTTTTCTAAAATCATAAGAAATTCCCAGTCACCTCTTCAAGTGGCTTTAATACAGTCACTTTGTAATATGCCACAAACCTTCCTCAACCCTTCTCCTACCCCACTGCTTCCTAGATCTTAAAAGAATCTTGAGAGCTCTTGATAGCCATTGAAATAGTTACTGGCATAATTTTAAAGTAAGGGCTTTTCTTTACATGTGTGCTTTTCCTCTCTGTTCCAATGAACTCTGAGCTCTCAATTTGCCATGCTGAGTGGTGAGGTCTGATGGAGAGGCTGCTCTGCCCTGGCTGGTCTTGGCTGCTTTCTGGCCTTGCGTTTAGTAAAGCTGTTGCCAGTAGCTGGTTAAATGGGTAAGATCACTTGGGCAGTCTAATCCCGATAGCTTTATCTTACTGAGAGCAGTTTGCAATTATAACAAAACATGTTCCAATGTAAATGCTTAAGTGCGTTACATGTTAAACCACACAGATGCTTTAGCCTTAAGTGGGAATCCTCATGGGGTTAGTGCAGAAATGGCGAGTGCATCCCTTGCCCCACTCCCCGAACATACTCTGTGGGTAGGGCAGCCACTTAACCTGGAGAAGAAGCCAACAGCTTTGAAGATTTATGTGCCCTGATCAAGTGTGGTATATGCACCCTGCCAGGAAGGATGGCCAGCTTGCTTCTCTTTATGCAAGTTTGGACATTTTCTGTACCAAAGCAGCACTGCTAGAGTTTCACCCTGAGGAAGGAGTTACAGTGGTGGGGAAGAACGGCCTGATGGGTGTCCTGAGAGCAAGCCTGAAGCTGCAGAGCACCACTCACTGTTTTAAACAGGGCTCTTGCCCCTGCAGGGACCACACAGCTGCAGGCTCTGCATCACCCTCCACCATCAGCATCACTTGACTGCCCATGATGGTTCACAGCTTGGGTAGAAAGGAACTAATTAATCCCTTTGGCTGCATAAGTCTAGACAGGAGCAGAAACATTTTAGGCATGTTCTGTTTTGTTTTGATTTGTTGGTGGTTTTGTTTTGTTTTTTTGGTTTTTTTACTGAGGAGTGTAAGATGAGGCTGCTTTCTTTGGTGTAAAATTAGTGTTAGCTTGCTCTGGCTAAGCAGAGCAGAACGTGGATTCCTGCCTGCAGTTAGCTGTGAGAGCCTGGGAGTCACTTTGTAAGGCTTGTGGTTTCATGCTCCTCCAGCCCCATGTGCCTTTCCATTTTTTAGACTGTGGGGTTTAGGTGTTTATTCTTTTCATAGAACTTTGTGTGTTCCAGAGTTCTGTTCAGATTTGGAGTTTTTTACCTTTTTTTTTTGGTCTTTGTTTAATGATTTCATGCCAAACTATAATACAGAAGACTTCAGAGCACTTCACATCCAACCTTCCTGAAAAGTAGACACTTCTGGGCTGGAACACCATAAACTAATAGGACAGAAGAAAGGAATCTTTGTGCAAAACCAAGGACCCTAAAGCAAATGGCAGTGTTCACCATCCCAGTATGGAAGGATGTCATGCTCTTTAATGTTTGTTTAGCTGAGACTTGTAGAGTATATTATCAAGCTTCAAAATAGACTAAACTGTTGGGAACGTCATTACCAAAATATCTAGAGAATCCAACATTTTCAGCTGCAGACTACTGGTTTCTATTTCTCAAGCTAAAGAGGAATCTCTAGGAGGTCCCGGGCAGTGACTCAGGCTCTGCGGCCAGAGGACAATGGCACCTGTAGGCTTTAACCATCAGTTTGAATACAGGCTGCAGTGCTTACATCAGACAGCAGCTCTCAAGTGCCGTTTCAGCAGATGTAATGAAGGGGAACAGAAGCCAAGCTGGAAGGAAGCAGGACCAGCAGCATCAGCTATAAGGCACAAAGTTTAGCTTCTGAAATTTCCTGTTTGCCTCCTCTCCTGCTTCTGTCCCCTCACTGTGGGTCATGGGTGCATAAGTGGCCTTTGTGCATATTATCCCTCTTAATCTTTCCCAGTGCAGATCTCCTTCCATGTTAGAAGTGCCTTGCCTTCTTATTTGAAAAGCAAATAAGGATGAAATAATGGTGAGCCTTTTTCTAAATTATGAAAAGAAAGAAGCTGGGGCTTGTGTGTATGAAAGAAATCACAATGCAGCCTGCCTTGTGCTGTTTATACAACCTGGGTTTAGATCTAAACACTACCCGAGAAGTGTCAGTGACCATAAATGGGGAGGGCTAATGCACAGGTGGTTTTATGGGTAGGTTAAAGCAGAGATCACTGGACTGAGACTCATAATCCTTGAAGAACTGAACGACTAGCAGCTGCTTAAGGCGTTATTCCTATTCATAATGCCTGTGCAAGTACATTTGAAGCTGGTTACTCTTTTTGGAGACGTGAGACAGAAAATGCATAAACAACTGAGCCAGGGAGAAAATCAGGGAGCTTGTTCCTACTCTGTTGGCCTAAATTCAAATCTGATTGCTGTAAAAGCAAGCAAGTTTAATTCAGGCACCTGCCCCTCACATAAAACCAGAGTTGGGGGCCAGTCCCACTCAGTAGCTGTCTTCTCAGAGGCTGGATCAAATTTGTAGGAGAAATGAACACCCAGTCTCCTGGAGACTGAATGCACATTTTTCTGAATACTTGACAGTCTTCAGTATTTTAATCATCACCAGTTAGGAAGAGCTGTGCTCCAGAGGCACGGAGTCCCTGCAGGGCCAGCTCCATGTGCAGGTCAGGCTGCTGAGGTGGCAGAGCCTGCCACTGGTGGGGCCCTGGCTTGGGGTGCACTCGGCATGCCCCTTCCCATCGAAATCTGGGATGGGGAATAGCACTTAGGGGAGGGGTCCTGCCTGGCTGGGGAGGACATTAGCACGGGCATTGTGCAGAGATGTCTTGGGGCAGACAGAACATCTCTGCCTGCTTAGTGCTGTTGCATCATTCCTGCTATTCTTCCTGATGCTGCAGAAAGGTCGATGCTTTCTTCTGAAGTGGGAATGGGATATTTAAGGACTCATAAAAAGCACTGAAGAGTTTGAAATTGCAATGGTTCTGTCAGTATGGAAATGTGGGGGTTTGTGCGTGTACGTAGATAATTTTTATGCGGATTTGTGCATGTCTTTCTTGTACAATGTTGGTAGTGTTCATATTGAAGAGAACATCCTATAAATGACTTTAATCAATCTGTTTCTTTCCCTGTAATAATAAAATCTTTGCATTAGCTTTCCATATGTCTATGTTTCTAGCAAAGAAGCTGTGCTGAACGCAATTTAGCCAAATTAAAAAACAAGTTTTGCTTAAGAATGAGGAACTGATGGAGGGCTCAACTCATTTCTTGCTGGGGGTGATGTAAATCATGAATAAGTTTATTGGAGTTGATTACATTATAGTGGCGCAAGGAAACTCTATAATGAGATGTGAGTCAAGCTCAGAAAGTCCCATGCAGAGATGCCAAATGGCAGCACAGGATCATCAGAAAATCCCACAGAGCAACTTGAAAGTTAATTATTAGGGACATTTTCTCTTCTGGAGCAAAGTCTGTTGTTTATTGAAGGAGGTTATGAACCTGTGCAAATCCTGTTATGATTATTTGGCCAAGATTGCACCACACTGTGAAAAAAATGTGTTTTCTTTCTCCCATTTGTTAGTCTTATGTGATATCCTATTTTATGCCTTGTGTTTCCCTTGTGTTTTCCACCTGGCAGCTTCCACTCTGTGTATCTTTTCAAATAAGGATGAGGGTGGAGAAGTAAGGTTTTTCCCTGGAAATATGAAGGGCTAGCAGAAAAAGTCCTTTCTGCTAGCAGATAGATTAACAGTTTAGCCCATAAGCACCTTCACTGAAGACCTTCAGAGTATGTAGCGTATTTGAGCTGCTGCACATGGGAAAAGGCTCCCTTGTCTCACATCTTTACATCAGTTCCTACCAAGAGGACCAGAAGAGAGTGATACCATCTTGTCTGACTTCAGCAATAGCTTCAACCATCAGCCAGGGAGGATTTCCCGTTACAGAACAGAGGGATGTTTCAGTTGAACCTCATTGATGCTATTTCTAAACCTAAACTATTTAATAAGCAAAATTATACCCCAGAGAGACATTCTGGTATGTTCTTTATGAATTTACACTTCCTCATGGGTAAGAAATCATTGTTGTGTAAAATTGATAGGAGGAAACTGTTGCAAGGTCTGCAGGATGCTCATGTGGTGGAGGTTGTAGGTGTCCTTCAGCTTGTGTATGAGTCATGCTAGAAGAGTGGGAAGGATAAAGAAAAGACCACTAAGGGCCAGTGCTATCCCAAAAAGGAAACAGAGAAAGTTGGAGGAGAATCAGACGTGACTGCTGTATGCAAGTGCCTTTTTCAGGGCTTTCTACAGAAGACTGGGCATTCAGGGGTTGGTGAGTGCAGGAAGGATCACTGTCACCAGAATAATTACATGTTGCTCTGAGGATGGAAGCTCTGATTGCAAGAATATTTCCATGGAAATCTTTTGGAACAGGGAAATAAAAAGTTTCTGTAGGGGAATAGTGAACAAGTCCAAGATGTTTCACCAGCCAAGATATCTGGAGAGCCAAGGAGGTGTGGACATACACCCTGGAGGGAAGGGAGTACCATGGTGCTAAGACTCAGACTCAAAGTACAGAGAAAACCTGATGGGGAAGGTAATGCCTGAAGACCAAACCCCCCAAAAGGGGTGAAAGAGAGTTGCACGTGGGATACCGCTGGCATGAGCTGCTCTCTCTGGTATGCACTGAAATATTGCTCTGCCCCATTTCTTCCTTTTGAATGGTGAAAGAATGCATGCCTTTTCCTCCCCATAGCTTCTCTGGGGAATGGGAAGTTTGGGAGTTTTCTTCTTGGCGTGATAACTAACATCCTTTGTGGTCCAGAAGGAACCTCCCTGGACCGTGTGAGCAGCTCTGCACATCCTGCCAGATGCAATACTGCGCATGAGCTTCTGGCCCAAGGGAGAGCAGAGTGGGGAGCCAAGTTCTTGGGGGTGAGGAGTGGAAAGCTGAGTCACCAGACAAGCCTACTCCTGAGCTTTGCCCCTTTTGCTAAAAAGTGGGGACAAGGCTGTTGCAAGCACAGTAATTGGACTCCCGTGTCTCTACTGTTGAAATCGGGCTGGAGAAGAGCTGTTGTGAATTAATCCATGTATGAGGGGAGGATGGGTAAAACGGGCTGTTGCAGGCAGGAGGTGAGAGCAGCCCTGCCAACACATGTAGCCTCCCTGGGCAAGCCTGGCCTGAGCAGTGGGAAGGATCTGGTGGGGACCCAGGGGCTGGGGCTGGGACAGGAGCTGGGCTATCGCATGGCTTGTCTGGTGCCAAGTTTACTGCTTGTGCTAGAAGATAGCACAGCCTTTCAGAAAAAATGAGACTGGAGGGAAGAGGAACAGTTATTAAAAGTATTATTAATACCTAAAAAAAGTTTTCATAAAATTTTGCTTAGAAGAAAATAAAAATCAATCTCTGTATCATGTGAATGGAGTCACCAAGGAAAGCATTCACAGGGCTTGGAGCAACTAATGCCTGCATCGTGCTGGGTGCAGTGTTCTTGGAGCTGTCTCTGGGAGAGACGAACATTTTTCAGAAGGGGTAAGAAGGTTGCTCTGGCACGCTGAATGTTTTTCAAGTAAAAAAAAGTCATGCAATTCCCATGAACTTGTAAACTAGCCATTCATAGTTTTGGCATTACCTCTTCAGGAGCAATCTGAGCCATCTCTGGCTGTGGATACTGTAGTCATCACAGAGGGACTTCAGAAATGTGAGTCAGATCATGACACCAGCTTCCTGCTTGCTGAGTAATCAGTCTGACTTGTGGTATGTGCTGCTTTACTAGCACACCCAGCCCATTCCTGCTTCGCCACCTATTATATCCGGGTTTTTTTAATTTCGTTTGTTTCTTGTGTTTATTTATGGGTTGATTTGTTGAGCAGTTGACTTGAGCCAAGCACACCAAAGCACGTTGCATCCCAGGGTGGATTTTATTAATTTTTCTTTTGCAGTTATTATTAGTGTTGGTGAGAGCCCTGCAGGGGAGGGGGTTGAGAAGCCTCTGCTTTGTGCTTTGGAGCTAGGATATCTTCTTGCTCAGGCTTTACATGAGCAGGCAGCACTGAGAACCAAGGAGGGAGACAGAGGAAGCATAGGTCAGACTCCCTGAATCAGGAAGGTTTAGGGATATGCTGTTTGAATTGACTCCCTGCCAGCTGAGCACAATACATCATGGATCTGGGCTGAGGCTGACGTTTTAATGGTTTGATTAGTGTAGGAAGAATACTTCTATTGTGTGTCTTCGATTATGTTAAGTACTGTGTGAAGTTGTTATATCAGGATGAGCTTAGATTGCTTTCTGTATACAGTACAGTCTGCGCTGTATATCCAGGATCCTACCAGTAAGCTGCTGGAATCCTCTTAAGTAAGGAGCTGTTAAATTAATAAAGCTGTTAATCACATGGGGGGGGGTAAAAAAAGAGATAGAGAGTAGGAGAAAATCTTATGTAGAAATGCCAAATTGTAGCTCGAAGGTTTCCACATGGGATGGTCTTGTACTGCTGGGTAGAACAGTTCTTGTGTTAGAGACCTGCTTTTCATATGGTGATTTTTATACAGCCTCATTTTCTTAGATATTCTCTGTGTCAGAGTTTGAGTCTTGCTCCTAATCAAATGTAACACTTAGATTGCACTGTGCTTCTTAAATGTTAATCCCAACAGAACCCCTTTATACTCAATAAAACCCTGTTATTATTATCCTCTGCACACAGGCAAGAATTGCAGGCAGGGAAGTGAATTGCTAAAGCCCTTCTGCAGAGCTGCCATCAGTTCCAGTGCCGTACTGACAACCTGTGTTCAGAGCATGGGACTGTGCTTTCACTCTAAATACAGTTTTAGGACTATGTAAAAGGTATTTTAGGTGTATTTAAATATGACAGAATTTACTTAGGTGTTATTGAAGTCAGTAGGATTTAGGTTTGCCAGATAAATCCAGTACTTTCTAAATTTTGCTTTGCATCCATTACTCATCAGAGTTGCGGGGAAGAAAAGGCACTGAAATGAAGTGTGATAAATAATTTACATAGAAAATAATTGAAAATTTACTTTTTCTGTGTGTTAGCTATATGCAGCTGTTAATCAGTGCAGATAGTGACCTGAGTTTGATTGTCCTTTTTTTACGAAACATAGCTGTAACACAGAGTGCAGCTGTGGTAGACATGGATGTATGTGCGTCTGATTGTTGACATGTTGAAATAAACAGGGTCCTTGTCAGACTGATGTCAGCGTGGTTTTAGTCTTTGCTGCCTTTTTTCAGGGAGGAAGTGATTGCTGTGGCTCAGCCTTTTAGCACAGAATGCCCTGCCTCAAGTGCATATTTTGACTGAGATCACAGAATCAGAATGGTTTGGGTCGGAAAGGACCTTTAAAGGTCATCTAGTTCCATCTGCCCCACAAATGAGCAGAGACATCTTCAACTAGATCAGGTTGCTCAGAGCCCTGTCCAGTCTGACCCTGAACATTTCTGTGAGCTTGTTCATGTCTTGGTCTGGAAAGTTCTTGTATGTCAAATGTCCAGCATGACATACTGGTAAATGAAAGCAATTAAATTTAAAAAAACCCCAAAAATGTAAACAAACACCCAAAAACCCAGAAAAAATGCACCCTTATGGAGCATTGGGAGCTGCATGCAGAGCAATGATGCTGATCTGTGGGCAGAGGCCAGATCCATACAGAGATGTGAGTGGTATGTGTCACCAGGAAACCTACAGGCAGTCTTAAGCCATAATCTGCCAGTGTTTTTGCATTTCTCTTTGAAGTCAGAGAACTGTGTTTCTATAACATGACCTTTGTATCCTTCTTTGGATCTTATTGTATGGACTGGAGGCCAGCGTGTCATTAACAAAGGGGCAGAAAAGCAGAGCTGTCTGGGCTTTTTTTGTTATTTTAAGACCTTTTCTGTTACAAACAGGCATGCCAGCACTTTGTCTGGACAGTCAGGGAGGGAAAGGGAAGCAGCAGTGCTGCCACACCAGTGCTGTCCCCTGGCAGCTGTGCCCCAGCCTCAGCCATGCTGCCCACCATGGGTGTACCTGGCTCTTCCAGGTTTCCCCTGCCTAGTCTTATGCCACCAAAGTGCCCCTGACTGCTGTAGCTGAACATCCAGATCCACTCATCTGGGCTGATGGGCTTCAGCTTTTGTCCTGTGAATGGCTGGCAAAGGCACCTGATACCAATAGCTGATGTTTTTTGGCAAGAGGGGCAGGATATTTGGCCTCATCTCCACTGAATCCCAGCACTTGGCCTTCTTTCAGAGAGAGGCACTCAGAGCAGATCCAGTTGACTGAGAAAATCTCTTTTTCAGATGATGAACTGTGTCAGAGGGATAAGGCTTTCGAGGAATGGCACTCCCAAGCCTAACTTTAGCACTTTGGCTAGAACTGCTGTGCTGTGTATGAGATACAGCAGGATTAGAAAGGTCAGTCAACAGAAGCACTTCCCTGGCAAACTCAGGGCTTGACAGTGACCCAGAGCTGCTGCCAGCTGTTGCCTACTGGATGGCTCCAGGCCGTTCTGAGCTGTCTTGCTCCATTGGCACCAATAGGGCAGGCAGATCTGTTTGCAGTCTCTCAGTGTTTCACAGACAGCCATGGCCAGACACCACATGTGCTCTTACATTAAGACTATGAAGCCACATGATGGAGGTGCTGGGTCTGACAAGCGTGTCCTGCCATCCCTTCAGCCCTGTTGACCAGTGCAGTCCCCCCACGCAGGTGCTGGGGTGAACAGCCCTGCCCTACGTTCCTCAGAATCCTCTTCCAGACCTTGCATTTTGTAGCAGGAAGGCACTGAGAGCATCTTATCTCCGTTTGATACTTGGCTTGCATTGTATCCAAGCCAAAAGTAATCCAAACAACCCACCAGGAGACCAAGAGACCTGTGTTATGTCCTGCAACTAAAGTCAACCAAAAAGCTTTGGAGGGCCATTAGAGTACTCTGAGTTGAAAGAGACACTTTTTTGCATCTCAGGAAGAGCAAGTGAGGTTGTCCTCAGACCCAGGCAGAAGCAAATCTTTAATCTGATGTTGTACTGGATTCTTAATCTCCCTTACATTGCTGTATCTCATTTGCACATATTTTCCTTTATATGTAGAGATAGAGGCTTTTTCCAAATATTAATCAGCCTGACTGATGGTGGAGATTTGTGTATCTGACAACCTGACATCAGTTCTGTGCAAGCCCAGTTATTTGCAGGCCATTACAGAGCACCTCCTTGAGACAAGTGTTTCACAGGCAAGTTTGGGGTTTTTAGGTAAGAGTTTTCCAACGTGTATTTACTTCAAGGAAAGTGAGAAGGACATAATTCTTTGGCACGTTAATACCCTTATCTTGCCATCTCAAATATTGTTAGAAGTTTGTTTAGATCTTAAAATCCAATTTGTATCAGATTGCCCAATGCTGTTAAGATTACCATGGAGATAAGGGGAAGTCTGTCTTGCTTTCTTTCTGTCCCTCCCTCCTTTCCTTACCTGGTTTGTTATCTAGAGAGAGAAACTTGCAAGCAGCTGAAACTGTGCTAGATTGATCATAGTGCAGGACCAGTGATTAATGGTACCCTGTGCTGCAGCTGGGGAGATGCAGCCTGTGGAGCTGCAGTTCTACTTCTGCCAGCACATAGAAAATCCGCCTTTGGTTACAGGGCAAGGAAGGCAGTATTGGGGTCTGTTTCTTGTTTGTTGAGATCTACCCTTTTTCTCATTTGCTCTATTTCCTTTTTATTTTTTCTTTTTTTTTTTTTTTAAATCCAAATCAGGGACTGAGGCTGCTTGCTTCGTCAAGCAGGGCTGGGCCAGGCTCCAGCAGGGCCAGCCCAGGGCCATGGCTGGGGCAGGGTCGTGTGCTGGTGGTGCAGAGTTGCCTCTGGAGTCCTGCTGGTGTGGGACTGGTGACCGGGACAGTGGGACAAGAGGTGTGCAGCTCTCATTTGCTTGTGAAGCATACCCAGTTTAGCCAACAGCTCTGCAGCAACTTGTCATCTGGTAGGCACAGAAATGTTCTTAAAATTACCTTTTTTGTTTCCCTTTTTCCTCCCAGCCCTTTCTCTATGAAAGCCATTGCATTCTGGCTGCTGTCAATTTAAGAGTTTGTTAAACCATTCCAGACATGTTTGTAGAATATCTGTTCTGAGTGTAATCTACACTCTGCTCCCTGGACCCTTCCTCTCTGTCACAGAAAAATAAGCATAATAGAGTTAAATGCAAAAATACAGTTTCCACTGAACTATGAGAATTGACTGCATAAGCCTCCTATGTAAACAGAAAGCACCAATTTGTACAGCTCTGCAGTTAAATACTGGAGATTAATTTTTTACAAATGTCAGATATCTGTATTTAAATTTAATATACATGTTAAGCCTTTTCCGTTTTTCCTCAGCCTTTCATTTGTAACAGGCATGGAGTCAGTTAGAATTACTTCTTTCCAAAAACAAAGGGGTCTAATTTCTGAACCTCATGCTAGGCATGGCAAAGGTTGCTTCCCTAAACAGGATTTACCCACTTACCCTCCCCAGCCACTGTGGGCCAGTGTGTTCCAGGGTGCACAGAGCCGTGTTCAGCTGAGGCCAGCCGCTGCCCTGTGCTGCCCTTGCACTGATGCCTGGGCCTTGCCAGTGGGGCTTGTCAGCAGCACCCGTTCTTCCCCCCTGATTTTTGTAGTACTTATCTCTTCACGTTATTTTGAGAATGATGGGTGGAAGAAGGAGAACCTCTCCTCCATCTCTCTTCACAGTGTCTGCTCGTATCCATGCATGTTTTTAAAGCGCAATAAAAACGTGTTCTGGTCCAGATTCTGTTGCTGGGCTCTCTGCTTGGGGGAGTTTCAATTGTTTGAAGTGCTGGCACATCTGTCAGGCGATGTGCGTTGTCTGCTGACAGGGTCTCTGGGTGTGTCTTGCTGGGGAGCAGGGACTGGGAGGGGAGCAGTGCCCCCATCTATCTCATCAGCCTCTGCAGCAGCTGTGCTCCCGCCTGCACACGCAGGCGCTGTACACACGCAGCCTCTCCATTGCCTGGTTCTGGGTTTGCTTGTGTAGCACATTGCTGCCAGAATGAAATTACTCTTTCTCATGGGGAAAATAAGTCTCCTCAGCTTTATAGGCAAATTAGTCTCAAGGTGTTTGAGGAGGACTTACAGGGCAGTAGCCTTGTGGATGACATTGGAGGCAAATATGAACATCAGTACCTCAGGTTTTTTTAGTTTTCTTTTGTGTGCCGCTCATTTATTTAACTAACTTATTCCCTTAATTAAAGTAACAGTAAGAAAAAACATTAAAAAAATCATGCAGCATCATACTTCATTAATAATCTCAAGAATGTTTCTTCCACTGTATCTTTTAACCTATATTTATTTTTCAAAGGATATTGAAGAGGATGCATCTTTTGTTATTTTCTGTTATCACATTTGCTGTTACCTTTCTGCCCTTCTTTATATATCTGAATAATTCCCTTGAAACTACATGATTGGCACGCACAGATATTTATGTGCATAACCATCTGCAGATCAAGTAATCAGTGGGAATCAATGCTGAAATTCATGTTGATGTAGTTCAGGAAAAAGAAGGCGGAATAGGAATAACCCTTTCAGAAAAGCCATGAAATGTAAAAAAGGGCCATGTTGCAGCATCTGAATAACAGAGCTGTACAAAAGAGAAATGACAGTGACATTGAACCCATCAGTAAACACTTCACAGCTTTGCTTTGGCATCGCAAACCCTTTGAGCTCTGTTCTTCTGGTTGATGTGATGCCGGCTGGACCCCAAGATGTGTTTTACAGCTTTGTAATTCTCTTCCCTAGCATATATTCTCTGTATGCATTAGTGCTGTGTGACCCTGCTGCCTGGTCTGCTGAAGACAAACACCCAGCCAAACTCAAATCCGTTGCCCGTGTTCTGTCTGTGTAGCACTTAATCTTGGGAAAGACCCCCTCTTAATTTTTCTTGTTGCTTGTATTGCTGTACCTCTGGACAACAGAGGCAGCGATACTTTTATCTGTGTGAATTAACAACCTGAATAAAAGGTAGTGTCTCAACAGCTCTCATTATTTATCTATCTTTATGTTTGTCATATAGAACAAATAAAAGTGCACTGGGCAGTGTGTGATGTGGAACAGCTGAGGAGCCTGGCTTGGCTTTCTCCAGCTGGTATCCAGAGTGGCTTCAAGGCTTTGTGTCCTCTTTATCACATGCACACATAAGCCTTGGAGTGGGGATGGAGGCAGCGGCTGCATCAGTGGGTACTGAGGCAGTCCCCAGCTAACTTCTTGGGCTGAGTTGACTGCAGGTGTCTGCTGTTTTTGTGCCTCATGTAGTGGAAGATCACCCAGGGAGGTGCCAGTGCTGGTCTGAGTATATTCAGCTTTGATTAGCTGCTACCAGTTACACCTTGGCTGCTCATCTCCAAGTACAAGTGCACAACTGAGCACAGCAACTTTGTGCACCATTGACTTTTAAGGCAGTAGGGTCACAAATAGGGGCATGCAATTTTTACTAGGTCATGAGAGGTGGTTATTGTACTGTTGCTGAGCTATAACAGCTTCATACAAGATGCTTGTGGCAGTGGAGATTCAATTTAGGGGTGACTGATTTACGAGATTGCACCAGTGATATATGCATCAATCTCTGCACAGGCTGCTCAGAATGGATGCATGGGGAGTACTTCACTGGGTATAAATGTACTATATATTATAAATACATAATGCTTATGTAGACCAGTTTATACCTTCCAGTAGTATGTGGAAGGAGCAGGGAATAGAGAGATACCTGCCTCCACTCAAACATGGACTATAGTACTGGAGGTGCCAATATTTCAAGGATCAGAAGAGGCTTCTTGAGTGCATTCATTACACATAAATCTCACATGTGTGTGCAAAGATATATATGTAAATGAGTGCTGGAAGATTGAGTTTTGTATTCTATGTATGTAAATGCCTACTCATGCACTTGGAAGTATTAGCTGTAGGTTGCAAGTATAAAAAAACCATATGGCTTAAGAAATAACTTCTGCTCTGTGCTGTGAAATGGAAGAGAAATGCAGTGTAATGTGTGGAGCTGCAGTCACTACTTTTACCTCTGGGATTCTGACACATCCATTAACAAGGAGACCTTGGTGGTGCAGTTGTTTTCAATCACTGTCAGTCTCATGGAAAATTCAGAGGAAAAAAATCCGCAAATAACTAGTGATATTGTTTAAGCAATAGTGCTGAAACTCATTCATTTAATTTGAGTTATATATGACCATATAAATAAAATATAAGTGCATATGTGTATATAGTATTCTCATATGTATGATTAAATGTTTGTACAGTACCTTCCATTCCAAAATGTTTGGTTGTGTAACAGCATAAAGGACCTTAAAATTAGGGGGGAAATTTAATCTTTATTCAAATGAGTTTTATTTCGTTTTGCTCATTAGTAAAATGACACGATTGCTAAGAAACAGGTTGTCTGCCCAACAACATGTAAAAAGGCATCGTTTAACTTAGAAAACCAAAGTGGAGTGTAACGCAGTATCCAGCTTAACTGATGACTTGAAGACCGGGTAAGTGTTGTACCCAGAGTGCGGCTGGAGGTGTCTGGGGTCAGTAACTTGGTTTTAGATGGAAAAGGATTTTACTGGCTCCAAGATTATCTGGGAACCTGAGTATACATAATGGTATATGCATAAGGAAAACTCAGTAATAGATATGCAAAAATAATAAAAGAGATTGAAATAAGTAAGATGGAGATAAGTCTCAGCAGCAAAATCCAGATGTGGATTTTGTAGCAGATACTTTTTTAATGAAAAATTTTAGGAAATATTTTCCCTTTCTCCTTCCAGCTGGCTCTTGCTTGGGCCCCTCTCTAATATAAGCCACATAAGAGAAATGCCAGTCATAATCTAATATTGCACTTGGTGAATATGAAGTATTAAGAAACAATGGGGAAATGAGAAAAAGAGACTGTAGGAGAACCAATCTCCAGACCTGGCCTCTTTTTCATGGGTTTATCCGTTCTGGAAAAGAGGATATTCAATATTTTCAGTAATGTTTTCCACAGTTACTCATTTGCAGCTTTGTTTTTAGCCTGGTTCTCAAGTCTCTGATATTTTTCTTTCTTCTTATTTGTGATGTGAGTTTGATATCCACCATCATCGCCACTAACCTGAAAACAAATTACTTTCATAAACTGGGTAAGTTAAACCTCTGACTGTCTGTAGCCTCCATTGCCATTAATGACCTTTTTGTTCATGCCCCTAGACGCCGGTCTTAAAAAACCCTTGTGCCTAGACATGACTCAGAGGATAGATGTTCAAGCATGAATGACAAATTGGTTTATCACAAATATATGAAAAAGAAATGAGGTGTGACGATGTCAGAGTTAGATAGGCTTCTGAAAAGCCAGCATGACCTTGTGCAATGTGTTTGCCGAGTTGCTAAATTTAACTGGGTACAGTCTTGTTAAGAAAGTGCTAATGCTCCTTTTCCAGGAGCAAAATGGGCCTTTTGGTTCCCTAGGCACCTGACCTCTTTCGGTGCAAATATTGAATAGCTTGCACATCCCAACCTGCTTCTATTTACAACCCTTCCAGCTGAGCCCAAGGAAACACTGCCGGGAGCAGGGGAGGGAGGAGAGCAAAGCATGGACCAAGTAGGAGAGGGACCCACATCTTCTCTTTACTGCTTTATACAGCAGCTCTCAGAAGTGTAGAAAAGCTTTTTGACCCAGAGTGTTCTACCTGCAGAGCTTTAAAGGCTGCTCTGTTACCTGGCTGGAAATAGGATCCGTGCTAAGGCCAAACAGGAGGTGTGGAGGGGTAGGAGAGAGTTCCTGGCTTTGCTTTTCACAGCTCCTTCTTGGCATTGCAGCTGTTCCAGTGCCCAGCAGGAGTGTGCCATCCCTGGCACACAGGTTTATTTCCTGAGCTATGGAGGCTGTCTTGGGTGGGATGACACCTGTAGCTTCAGATGTTTTCCTGGCTGTTCACTCTCAGGGTGGCCAAATGTCCTCCCCATCAGTTGTGCAGCAGTACTGGGCAGGCTAATCCCAACTGCATCCTCTTGGCCACCTCATTGGCATAACGCCCAGCAAGCTGGGCAGCTTGGAACTGCAGGGCTGTCGGGTTCAAGGACTTCTCCTATTCCCTTGGTGTACAATGCGACCTCACTTGGGCTTTCTCTAGAAACTCCGTTGCCCTACATATTTCTGGAGGCACATCACCTTTGCTCTGTCAGCTGGGGCCGTGCAAGCTGTTGACAGCAGTGGAAAGATGACTTAATGCGTCTTGCCGTCTGTGCTCCCATCTCTGCTTTCCAGGCTGGGCAGCATTTGGGGCTTTTCTTTCTGTTGGTTTTGGTTTGGGTTTTTTTTGGTTGTGGGTTTTGGTTTTTTTTTTTGGTTCTTTTTTTGTTTTGTTTTGGGTTTTTTTTACAGGAGGAGTTATCCTGGCTTACACTGCATTTATGATTCACTGTAGTCATCAGATCCTTTTCTGAAAGACTGTAATCTAATTAGTCGCTCCCCACCCCACATGAAGTGTATTAATAACAACAGGAACAGTTCATTTTATGAAAATCCTTTGTAAACTATGCATGTGGCACGTATGCACAGCAAAGTAGAAACCTTGCAGAGTACAGAGTTATAAATCTCAAAGAGCTTTAAAAACAAAAATTGATACCCCCATTTCCGTTTTATGGGTATGGAAACTCACTCACAGAGAAGGCACCTGACAGGTTTTTCACCACCCCAAAGGGAGCTGGATGGGCAGAGCTGGAAAGGAGCCTAGTGATCTGGAGCTCCTGCCCTGTCCTGTGCCTACCCTGCCAGCAGGAAATGTGTGCTGTGCTCTGCTTATCTCTTATCTGACCCACTTCTTTACATTATTTCCCTCTTAATTCTTGTCTTTCAAGCACGGTGGTGTGATGGGATGGGGATTCTCATCACTACATGTACCAGAAAGATGAATGTTATGTCGCAGTATTTGTGTAAGCTGACCCACCAGCATTTTTGCTTTGGAGAGTCAGCTCTTTTGAAAAGCCCCTGTCGCGATAACTCACAGAGGGTACAAATCAGCAAAATAGGAAGATACGTGGTTTGCAGCTAGTTTACTGGCTAGAGGTGTTTGGACCTTGAATCACTCACCATCACTCTGCTTTGCATACCAAATATCTTGTATCAAATTACCTCTGTGCATTTTTGTCCTCTTTTTCTATGCCTCCAAGGTCTGACAGTAACAATTACTCTGCTTTCATAAACCTGCTGGACAGCAGTGCAGATGCTTGGTCACATCTTCTATTTATTCGACTTGTTTAGACTTGCAGTGATAATTGTTTTTTCTCTGAAGCATATGATATAACCCATGAGGCCAATGTGAGGTTGCCATGAGCCATGCAACGCAGCAATCACTGGTAAATGCTGATTACCTTTGTGCACAGATGATTTGAGAGGATGTTGCATGAAGGTGTAAATAGATAATTTTCTTTTAGCTTCTGTTAGCAATGCAACCGAAGGGATTCCCCCTCATTTAGCATTATTCCAATTCAATTTGCAGCAGCCTTGTCAGCCAAGAAATACCCTGGTGAGCATCTGGTCAAGAGTGGCTTCCTAAGTACCACTCGAAAAGCAGCCAGCCCTCCTAGGGAAAATGAGTCCTTTTTCTTGTCCATGTTTGTTGCTAGTAGCAGGCCTTTGCATTTAGACTGCCTGGTCACAGTTGGAAGGCATAAAAAAAAGTATAAAATAATTTGTCTGCTTACTTTTACACGTATTTACAGAAAATCAAAATTAATAGTTCTCTTTGAACTGAGGGGGATTCTTTTCACTTTGCCATTTCCTCCTCCTTTTTCTTCATGTTAAAGCAAGACTCCTGGGTCCTGCAATGAAGAAAAGTAGCAGCCTTGTTGCTAAAACTTAGAAGTTTTGAGAATGAGGTGGAAGTCTCTCAAGGAGATTTCTGTTTTCTTTCCAAGACCAGTTACAGTTGTTCCTAAACGGATTATCTTCTTCAACAGGACAGCCCTGCTGAGCATGAGGGAGTATTTTCCTTTTTTACGGGGATTTAAGGGACTTTTTTAATTGCCAACTTAGCAGCAAAGTATTTTTTAAATTAAATATGAGGAAAGATTGGAAACTGAAAAGTTTATGTGGATGATTATGGTGGCACTGTGGGCTTTATTTTCACAGATTAGAGGAAGTTTTTCTTTTAGTTTTATCTTCCTTGTTTTGCTGCTGGTTTAGTGGCCTTCACCTGGTAGGGGGCTGCTGGCTGAGCAAAATGGTGGCCGTGGATGTCACAGACTCCTCTTCCAAAAGGTCTGCTGCTGCTGGAGCTGGTCCCACACTCTGGGATGGATCTGGGCTTATCTCATTCCCTGTGTCTCTGCGACATGGGTGTTATAGGGGACAGAGCATCAGCAAAGGGATGACCCAGGCTGGGCAAGTGTGGGGCTGCTCTTTTAACTCCAGGTGCACAGTTGACTTACTGTGATGCTTCTGCCCAGTTTTGCTCTGTGTCAAGATCCAGCTGGAGAAAACTCAGTGCTTTGACTAATTGCTGTTACTTGGTTCCAGTACTTCCCCATCAGGTATTTTAATTAAACAAGTTATAGTTCCATCTTAGCATAAATGCAGACTTCACACCAACTCCCATAATTTTGGCCTCGTTTGTACTCTCCACCAGGAGCCAGCACACTGCCATGTTGGAAATTTTAGGCTCGCACAGGATGACTACTGCTTTGAAAATGAGATAAATATCTTTTTACTGCCTCATAAATAGATAAAAAATTGGAAGGACCAAGGTCCTATATTTGTGCAGATTGAAGTCTGAGAGGGAGCTGGGTCTGGGAAGGAAAGCCAGAGTAGTTTTGCAGGGTTAAAGGGAAAGGTGTGACTGGAGAGCCTCTCTTGGGCCAAAAGCTGTGGCTGCACTTTCGAATCGTAGCCAAACTGTGCCCTGCAGTGGGGACATCTCCATACCTTCCTTCCCCTTGCCTGGCTTGGGGGCTGCTGCCATGGCCAGCACAATGGTGGTCAGAGCAAATCTGGTAGGAGAGAGTCTGTGGGTCACAACTCATCTAGAGGTTGAATTAAAAAGTACCTTATGTATAAAAACACGTGTCCTCACAAGGCTAATCTTCATGCATTTGTTATGAAACAATTTACTTCAGGTATGTTTTTGTTTTCCTGCTCAGCTTTTGGCTTTAAATGAGGCCTTCCTCATTTTAGTCACTTGTGTATGGATGTCATTTCCTCCAGGCCAGTTGCAGGCATCCTCCAGCTGTGACTGCCCCAGCAGCCAGTGGGTCAGGGACTGATGCAGGTGTGTGGGGTAGCCTCCCTGGGCTTGGGGTGGCCAGCAGGACTGCCATGACCTGCAAATGCACCCGGCATTCACCACTGCCTTTGGTGAGGGAGGCACTCGGTGCGGGAATTACCAGTCCCATTACCACTCCAGTGCCAGGGAAATGAAGCTTTTGCATTACAAGACCATGGTAAATCACAGGGAGGGGTGACAGCCTCGTTAGCATGGGCAAAGTTACTGTAATTTACGTATAAATAACTCCTTTGTGTCAAGATAATGTGCCTTCTCGAATTCTGTAGAGATGCCTCTGATTTACACACTGTAGTTCACTGCATCTTCCTAATTACATGTAGACATTTTCAGGGGTTTTCTGGGTGTTCATGCTTGCAGGTCAGCCCTTAGCAGTAAGGTCCTGGAGGGCATGGGACAGGTTGGCTTCTTTATCCTCTGCTTTCCTGGCTGGGCTGGGACAGTGAAGCAAATGTGTCCTTTGCCAGTGTGCCTTTGCTGAGCAAGTTCACACAGTATCCAAGGGTCGCTGGCCACAGACTGCCCCAGGAGCAGAGGCACCAGGCAAAGCACACAATGCCTCCTGCAATGACAGGCCATGTCATTGGTTTTCATCAGTTCTCAATAGCTTTTTCTGGGAAGGATTTTTGCTTACAATTAAGCTTGGCTTTACAAATGGGGGATGTTTCACTGCTTCCCTTTGGTCACATTGTTTGCTTGCCGAGGAGCAGTACGGCTGTCAGGTTTAATTCTGTGCCTACGTGAACTTGTTTAGATTTGCCTGCCTCCTGGTGGCTAATGCCAAGTGTCTGAAGGCACTGTTTCCTGTTTAACTGTGTGGGAGAAGGTGTTTTTTTAATAAAAGGTTTAAAAGGGCTTGGCATTACTGGGCCTGCAAATCATCAGAGCCATTTCAGCAGCCTTATTTGTTTTCCAGCACAACTGTGTTTTCAACTCATTATTGGCACATTCAGTAGCATCTGTATTTTTTGTATTAGCAATGCAGTGCTGTGTGACCTTTTACTGACTGTAGTCTTTAGCCAGGTGAAATACTCCATCTAGTCTTTGGGGTACAGATTGACCTCCTCATGTGGGGTCCCCTGGACAGGAAACCCACAACCCTGTTGCCCCAGCTGGGTGGACCTGCAGCACTGATGTTTCTTCCAGGTACTTTGCAGAGAAATAAGTCTCAGCCTTTTGGGGTAGACCAAGCATGAAGTGGGCTCTATCACAGGCTCCTCTCTGCACTTCTAGTTCTTTTTCTCTGCCATGCAGATTTTGTCCTGTCTCCCTATGTATGGACTACTGGAATTAGACTCGAAAAGCCATAGCATGAGTGTGCATTAAGTAGCTCCTGGTGTGGTTGATCATTCCACCTTTGTTACAGAAATTTCCATTCCACAGAAGTGCCAAGTAAGAAAACAGCTTTCGAGTAATGGAGCTTTCAGTTGCGGAGCAGTTTAATGCATTCCTCCAGAAATTCATTGCATGTGGCAAACAGCAGTCAAGTTGCATCATAGCCCAGGAAGGTTTGGGCAGGCTTCTCCGCCCATTATAATGACAGGAAAAAGAGAGGTGGTTCAGGTACTGTATGTGGACACTGAAGGTGTAGAGAGAGGAGTCCAGGCTTGTTGTACACACAGGCACTAATAAGAATAACTCTAAAAGAGCTGAGATAACAGCCCCAGCTTGTCTGATGCCTTTGTTTGGTGGACAAAAGGCATGTTTTTCATTTCCATTAAGCTTACTATGATTGAACTAACAAGAATTGAGATGCCCCCTTCATTGCTGCCGAGACATGCTCCCATCTGTGGCTGCTGTCGTAATGTTGAAACACGAGGACCACTGGCAGTGTGTCCTTCATCGCACCAGCTGAGCGTGAGCTTGAGGATGAGCTCTGCCATACCTTACAGAGGAGGTATGAGAATTTGATAATAGTTGTACCATTCAAGCAGTATTTGAGCTGTTTCTTCAGTTTGCCTCCATCCAGCTCAGAACACAGCAGGAGTAAGGGGGGAAAAAAAACCAACTGATGATGAGCGGCAGGCAGGCTGGGCTGGAGGAGAAGCACCCTACCAGTCTCCTTGTGGAAAAAGCAAATGAGGCCTTAGACATTGAACAGTTTTGGAAGCTTTACCCTTGGGTTATTTTATGGGGGGCAAACCCAGGCCTTGAAGCTCCAGTGGCAGAGCAGGACCTTTTGGTGGGCACACCTTGAGCCCTGTCTTCAGATCAGGAGCTGTTAGAGAGAGGGACTTCAGGGTATGGGTCTAAATATTTTGTGGTGTCTTTTCATGGCAGAGGAGTAGTATTACCTTTTGCTCCTGTATCTACAAAACCAGCCTCTCTGCAGTCTTCTTTTCCAATAGGGAACTTTTGCCTTAAATACAGATACTTGTTAAAAATAATGATTCATTTACTGTTCTCACACCTGAAAGCAGTTGCTAACTGAGTAGTTTAATGTCTGAACCTTTAAAATAGAAGGAATGACTTAGACACTTTATAGAGTTTTTTGACTTTAGCCTCAGAGATGGCAAGCAGGGAATTAAACTTGAAGAGAAAAACACATGTGCACTAAGGGAATTGTGGGTTTGGGGTTTCTTTCCAAGCTCTGCTTGGCCTTTGCAGGCTCCAGGCCCATGCTCCCCTGGCCAAACTTCCAGCTGCAGGAGGACAGCAGGGCTCAGGGAGAGTGAAGGTTGTGGTGTCCTTCAGAAAATTCAGCTTTCCAAAGGTTTGAAATTATGATTTTGCAACTGAGCTGCAGAGTTTTTAAGGGGCATTCTTTGGGGATGGAAACAAATAGCTCATCATAGCATTTCGCAGGATTTAACAAAAGGCAGTGCTTCAGCAAGGGATGGTTTGGGTATTTGGGGTTTTTTTATAATGGCATGGGGGATTTCTTTTCTCTTTTTGTCTCACAGTTAGTAGAGTGTGTACAACTGACTTCTGAATGGAATAGATTCTTTTTAGAAACTGGAACTGATGTTAAACTGTGATTTGACCTACTGATGAATTAATGAAACATTGAAGCACTACAAATTTTAAATAACTCTCCCAGTCCCACAGGAAATTCAGAGCAGACCCAGGACCAGAGCCCATGTCTGTCTCTGTGGGAGCAGACTTCCCTGGAGACTGATTAGGGTGTGAAATCCCTGGCAGTTCCTTCTCACTATCTGTCTGGGAGAAGCTGCAACTGACGTGAGCCTTCCTGCAGGGAGTCTGAATATTTTGGTTAATCACTTTTTTCCCCACGGTCCATTTTCCCCCTGCCATTTCTATTTTTTTAATTGCTTGAATTTCCAGTGAGCGAAAAATACACAGGGTGCACATGTCTAGATGCTTCTGTAGGTTTCAGTGTACCTTCTCTGGAAATGATGGAACAAATTCCAAAATGTGGTGCCAAGAGGATCATTTGCAAGGGAATGAATTTGCAGTCAGCTGTAGCATTGCCATGGTAAACAGGCATGCTTGTAGGGCTTTAAAATCCTCAAAGGGTCTTGCAGAGCTCTGGAGATACAGAGGAAAAATGAGTTTAAAATTGCAAGCTCACTTGCACATTGGGGGAAGGCTGCTGCAGCAAGACATTGTTTAAGGGCTCTGTTTTCAGCATGCTTCTGAAAATGTGCTCTTGGAAACAGGGATTTGTGCCTAAATGGGATTCCAGACATACAAAACACTTCATTTATTCATGTAAATGTCTATATAAAAATGCAAATGTGGTACCTATGGCTATTGCCTCCATATTGGGCTACAGTATAGCATATAAAAGGCATACTGATGAGTTTTCAGTGAATTTTCTGAAAATACTTGAACAGTTATGGGCTCTGATGTATAAAGTTACCTTTTAAAGTCATTTAAAGAACTAGATATTTGGTTTTGCATCCCAATGGCTCAGCTTCCCCACAACTTTGAAAATACTTCCAATTTAAAAGAAATCCAAATCCAGAAATCAGCTTTATTTCTAATTCTGCTGCTGGTTAACTTCACTCTGGGGTGTATTTCTTAGATAGTTCCAACCTCAGCTTATGCATTTATTTACTTAATTTAGGGTTTTGTAATTTTTTTTATAAGCTTGCTTTGATCTTCAGGCAGATGCAATGCAGCTGAATCCAAAACACAGTAATTGAACAGGATGGCTGAGGACCAAAACTGCCTGTACCTGGCAAAAAAGCAGTAGATAGTAACACTGAGCTTGCTGAAGAGTCCATTTAAAATTGGTGATTAATTTCAATTTTTAAACTGTCCTTAGTTTGATATGATGTCTTGCCATGTTGCAAGTACCATTTGATAGTCTCCTGTTAAAAATTGCAAATAAGAATGTTTTGGCTGACCCTTAAATAAAATGCCAGCTGATTTGGAAAGATGTGGATAATGTTGGTGAGTTGTGCATAACCTGTGCCAGCGCTAATGCTCTGCTGCCAGTCTTTATCCATTTTTATGAGGATGAGTTAAAATACTGTGCTGCCTGTGCTGCCATTCTCCCAGCACTGCTTTTGACAAGAACAAGGAGGTTTATCTGTGGGTAAGGCCAGACACTGTCTGAGCTGTCTTCCCAGGAGAACAAGAAATGAAAAAGGAGAAGAATAAATAAAAAAGGAGGAAACTCTAGCATGTGAACGTGCACATGGGGACAGACACATACCTCCCCTCAACTCGTCCTGGGGAAAGCAGCCTTCCTTATCTGCAGTGTATCATAGGGAAGGACACACAGCAGTGTAGGGAAAGGATACACAGCAATGGACATGCAGGCACTCTGTGTTCTTTTCTCAGTCACATCTGGAGATAGATGTTGGGGTTGTCCGGATTGATAATAAAGGCCTGAGTGCCCCGGGACAGTCCACTGAGGGAAAGGAGCTTTGGTGGAGGAAGAGAGAACTCCCCCTGGAGTTAGAGACCACAGTGGTCTTGTGGTCTCTAACTCCTGGGGGAGTTAGACCACTTCCCAGGATGTGGGGATGATCTAGAGGGGTTTAAGTTTTCTATACTGGGAGTCTGTTTTGCAGTAAAGAAAAAAATAATCAAGTTTGGTCACTCCTGGTGCTATGTATTTCAAAGTGCACCTGCCTCACAAGGTTCATTTCCACAGTGTTAGAGCTTTCTAATCTTCAAATTGAGACTGTGAGCTCTGGTGGATCAGACATAATAGAGTTATATTTAAATGTATGAATCTGCAATACCCACTCTCACTATCTTTCCTCTTTGCTTGTTTTCCTGATGATTTTCCCTGCCTGCCTTCCCTGGTGCTTTCTCCCTCCCCACATATTAAAAATAAAACTAGCCTGGCTGAAATGGATGGAGTTTGTTGCTGCAGGCTCAGATTTCAGGAGCCTTGTCAGACAACAAAGCGAGCAATGCACTGGGATTGCCTTTATCCAGCCTGAGAAACTGCTGATGATCAAATTTACCATGTCCTGGTTGAAGAAGCTTTCCTGGAGCAGGAGTGATCAGCTGTCTCCACAACAGCCTTGTCACAGGGTGCCTCTTGCCACCCTTGGCTCTCTGCTTAGCCAAGCCAAACTGCCTGGAGATGCCTAATGAAGGACAAGCCAGGGTGCTATATGCTCTAATTAATAAAAAATGAACCTCTAGTCTCTGGCTGTTTCCAGCACTCCCAGCAACACTTGTTTGCAGGGAGTCAGCTATTATTTTCTGTCTCATTCTTTTAGATGGGCACAAATAAGAGACAAGGGAATCACCCTTTGCCAAGAGCTTTTCTGGAGTTTTTTTAGAAAGCATCATATGTCCATGCATATAAGTTTTTAAATAATTCTGGGATTGAGTATTCAAGTAATGAGCTGTATTTAACTTACGAGCTGCCTGGATCCCACTGCAACTCTTCAGCAGCAGTACTTAGGGGTTTCTGCCCTGTTTTACCAAACCACCTTCAACTGCTCCCAGTCTTTAAATAGTTAAAGATTACCTTAATCTTTAATATTGTTTTCGGGATGGGTTTTTTTCTCTCTACTTTTGCTTTGTTTCAGTCATTGTAGTGAACTTGCAAGGAGGAAATTGTCCAAAATACGTATTTTTTGTTTTCCTCAGGTCAGGGGGAAGGGTGGAGAAATATAGTATGACTTGCTAGCTTTGAGAGAACAGACTTTTTAGCCCTGTGTGTGCTCACTGGAGTAAGTGAATTCCTTGTTGACTGGGAGCGGGAAGAGGTTTGGGTTCCACCAGCTGGTTCCTGCTCAGCTGCTGACTTTCCATGACCTTAGAGGAGTCACTAAACATGCCAACTTCATTTTCTCTAACTATAAATCAACCATTATTTCTATAATAGAAAAGGAAATTTTGTTTTGAATTAATCGTAGAGGTTTAGGGTCTGATTTCTCAGCTCCATGCAGCTCTGGAGACTGAAGAGCAGTTAAATTGGTTGGGCTCAATCTTTGTATGTTTTCTGCTCCACAGTTATGAGTAGTATGAGTGTTGATGGCATATTAATTCTTCCTACAATGATTAACAGTATTTTCAGGCTTGTGCAGAATGCAGAAAAATTTAATTTTTTTATACTTTATGCAGAGGCAAGATTATTTTAATGCAGGATAGACTATACTCGAGGGGGTCATGTGTGCAGCAGTTTTTGAGAGGTGAGTAGATCTGTGATAGTCAGTGTTCGGCATCAAATATCCTCTTGGTATGATTTTGAATCACTTTCACAGTGCATAATTGCAAGCCTGAAGGAAGGATACAATACTGACGCACAGGTGCTGTGCTTTTACTCATTTGTTTTATATGTGCTCAACAAATGAACAACTTTAGTGATAATACCACTTCCTGAATTTCCTTTCATTTTGGCCACTGATAGAGGTTTTATTTGATGAATAGCAGAATAAACCTGACGTGGTCAGCCTTGATTTTTGTGGCATGCTGGCTCTTCAAGGAAAGAAAAGGAAGGGTAGAAGAGAGTTCAAATTTATCATCTTGAGAAGTCAGACTACTATGTAAAGAAGCAGATGTTACCATCTTTTGCACAGAACACCCATGCCAGATTTCTGCAAGACCGTGCGTTAAATACCTGATAGCGACCCAACATTGTAGTCCAATACCTTTGACCTGTGTTAGTGGTTGAGGTGTAGAAGTACTCAGGAAGGCGCTGTTGCATGTTCAGAGGCAGCCTATCTCAAAGGTGATGCTGTAGTGCTATGGTCCCAGGGCTGGAGAAGCTGTCCCACTGGTTGTACTCCAACACATCATGCTTCCAGACCTGGGCCACCGTCACCAGGCACCGTAGGTTTCATCTTCTCCCTCAGGAATACCCCGCTTTATTTTTCCATTGTGTTGAAGTGCTACTGTCCACCAGCTGCTAGTGGAGGTCAGTGTTGGTTCCTTACTGAAGATGAAGGTAGACATTCATGCAGGCTGGAAAGAGCAGGATGCTGTTTGCAAGTAGGAAAGTCTGTGGGAATGATCAGCTTTTTATTGTGAGTCAGGAGGGGGCTCTTCTTGTTCTTTATTTTCTTTGATTCTTTTGTGCCTTAAGAGAAAAGGAAAAAAATACCACCTTTTATAGAATACTCATCAAGGTAAATAAAATTTGGCCGAGAAAGAACATTTGGGGAATAATTTTCCTAGGGCTAAGGGGAGCTATCTGATGAGAATGCTCTGCTGTATTCTTCACCAAGAGATAGATACAGATATAGATATATATGCATAGAAAGAAATACACTAGCTTGTTGGTTTTTTTGTTACTGTTGGCTATGGCACTGAAGTGATGTAGCTCTTAAAGTAACACAGGAGACTATCTTTATTGCATTAAGAAGTCAGAGGAAAAGAATACAGCCATCTCAGTGAACCAAATTGTTGGTGATCTAACACACCAATTTTTTACATTTTTTGAAAATATTTCTACTGAAAAGGTGTCATAATTGAAAATGAAGCAGCACTTTGTTTGCTAGGCCTCTGCACATGTAATAGTAATCTCCAAAAATTTACCTATTTCTAGTCTAAATGTTTAATGAATAACTTCCTACAAGTGGCAGAAATTAATCAAAATGAGAATGCTTTTAAGCCACGTCTTTTAGCTTCTTTTCAATAATAGATAGTTACTAACATTTCTAGGAAGCATATGGAGTCCTGGAACAGCAGCAGTACAGTAAGCTCCTTCAGTCTTTCTTTCAACTTGAGCTTGGGGTTCCTTCTCTCAAGAAGCAAAATCTTGAGTCTGTTGATGGCAACAGCAATGCTCCCTGCAACTGAAAATTGGCTGTTTCCACCATTTAGTCATTTCTGGTTTGAGGCACATTCAGTCTTTGAGGTCTCTGCTGAGAATTGCCAGCAAGGGGAACAATAACTGAGGTTACAATTTTTGTGGTACAGAAATATTAGCTCTCTGACAACTGGACTAAACATACCAGACTCATTTCTCATAGGACACCAGGAAAGGTTCAGGGCAGAATGTAACTCAGAGAAATTGTTGATATTTCAGAGCGCAGACCAGGAAGGATTAATTTGTCCAATAACTCTCTACATGTGGTTAGAAATTTTGAGTGGCAACAACCCATTTGGCCAATGACATTGCTAATGTCTGCAAAATCTAACTTCACTCCTAAACTTGAGAGTGTATTTTTTTTGTTGTTGATGAATGCTGCTGTAGGTATATGTTACCTGTGTATTCAAAATGAGAATATAACCCTCATCTCAGATGTGTGTGCTGAAGAAGAGAGGAAGAGTGTTGTTAATGCCTTAAATCCTTTAGGGCTTTTAGTTTATCAGGCTTGGCAGGATTTGGTTCTAGTTCAAAGTGCAAATTCTTGAAACAGCGGAGATGGCTCCTGAGCCTTACTGGAATTGGTGGGTTTTTTGGTCTTTTGTGTGAAGAGAAAGCTGTGGTTCATACAGCTTGGGAACCCTTTTTTATTCCATCTCAGGAATTTCTTGCATGTGTGTCCCCAGTGTATAACATGCACACGTTTCTAATGTAAAAGTGCAAACTCACATATATGAACTGTATTTTTGCTGTGTTGAGACCTACATAAAAATAGTAAAGAGGCTTGGTTCTTGCTAATACAAGCATATATACATGCATGTAAAGGTCTTGAGTCTGAGGTGTATCTAAGTGTGCAGTTCAGTCTGTGAACCTCTCGTTTAAGTTGTATTATGAATTAATTTTCATATTGTTTTTCATCTTAAAGACACCAACACGTTTCTTTAAAAACTGTAAATCAGTCCCTTTGTGGATTTCTCAGCTCTGTCAGGTTCAGGAGTAGTAAAGCCTATTTCAGAAAGTGCTTTTTGCAGTATTTCGAAATGTGAATGCGGCTTCTGCAGTTGTTCTTCATAAAAAGCACTTCTTGACAATTTCAGAAAATGTAAATTTAATCTTGGTAAGTGCTTTCCCTGAATGTAACCTTTCCTCTGTAGTGGGAGAGTGCATATTACATCAGCATAAATGCATTCAGATAGCTCTATATACAGGCAAGTGACCTCTCATTCAAAAGATGTTTTAGGATCATTTCAAAGACCCTATTATCCAGCAGAAAGTTTAGTGTAGATTAGGGAAAATGTAATAGAGTTTTAGGTTTTCTGTGCTTTTTCCCATGTGTAACAAAGCAAGTCAGGACTTTGCCTAGAAATCATTTCGCACACTGTCTTCTGAGCTGATCACTGTCATTATTCTAGGTCTAGAAAGCGCTATTCATTCATTTTTTCTGCCCTGTAATACAGACAGTGTTAGCAGGTAATGCAGAGCTTTCTGTTGTAAATAAATAGCATAGGTGAAATGGAAAAACTGGAGTCTTTATTTTTTACATGTTATTGTTTCTTTTCCATTTACAAATGAAATTTTAAGTTTTTCAACAGCATTTTCAAAAACCTTCACATCCTTCCTTGTTACAAGAGTCATGAGGAGTAATACAGCAAGATTGTTTTAAAACAAACAGCAATTTTTTATAGATCTTGTTGTGTACAAGTAGTATAAGTATGAATGAACTACCTGGCTTGTAAATCCTGAGACATAGGTGGGGTGTTGGGGCTTGAAAACAATTTCAGATTTGTATTTTCTCCAGCTATTCAGCATCCCAACAACATTCTGGTTTCCACAGATACAATTGAAAGGGAAGATTTCTCAGAGCCCTGTGCTGCTTTAGTGAGGGTATCGTGTCAGTCACAGTGGAGCCGTTACCCTGTGGACGGCCAAAGCACAGCACTAGCTGGGTTTGAAGGTTCCTGCGCAGCCTTGCTTCCTTGTCAGGACCGTGTGGACCCTGGGAGAGGGATCCAGGCACCACAAGTAGACAAAAAATGCATCTAAGGCATCTGCCCAGACCTGGCATGTGGAGTTCAGGATGCGATGGATGTCTGCACCCTTTTGGAGCTGCAGCTGGAGGCTGGGGAGAAGACCCTGGGAAGCCTGAAAAGATAGCAAACGTCTACATTTGGGCATATGAGCTGCTCAGGAGAGCAGGAGAGGAATCAGTACGAGTCAAAGCTTATTAGAAGTTCTTTGCGCAGATTTCAGTGAGTACTGGATGACTTCTTTGTGGTGTGTGGGTGTTGTGTGTGGGTTATGGTACTAGGAAACCTTATGCCGGATTTTATCATCAAGATGCATCTTCCACCTTTATTTTCCCATCATTGTGGTTTAACCCCAGGCAACAGCCAAGCCCCAGGCAACCACTCACTCACTCCCCTACCAGTGGGACTGGGGACAGAATTGGAAGGGTAAAAGCTAGAAAACTTGTGGGTTGAGATAATGACAGTTTAATAGGGAAAGCAAAAACCACACATGCAAACAAAGGAAAACAAGGAATTAATTCACTGCTTCCCTTGGACTGGCAGGTGTTCAACCATCTCCAGGAGAGCAGGGCCCCCCATCACGCTTAATGGTGACTTGGGCAGACAAATACCTTCACTCTAAATGTCCCCCTTTCTTCCTTCTTCCCCAGCTTTATATCCTGAGCATGATGTCCTATAGTCTGGAATATCCCTTTGGTCAGTTTGGGTCACCTGGCTGTGTCTCCTCCCAACCTCCCAGGCACCCCCAACTTCCCTGCCAGGATGGCAGTACAAAAAGCAGGAAAGACCTTGGCTCTGTGTGAGCTGTGCTCAGCAATAACAAAAGCATCTCTATATTATCAACTTTTGTGTTCAGCACAAATCCAAAACACAACCCCATACTAGCCACTGTGAAGAAAATTAACTCTGCCCCAGCCAAAACAAGCATACCCATATATGTTATTTGAAAGGACTTTCTCAGGTGCCTTGTGCTAGTCCAGAGAAGTGTTCTTGGACTGGTTTAGGGCCCCCTAAATCTCTTACTTGCACATTATTAGTCCAGTTGTTTACATTCCTGTCCAGGCCTTGAAAAATATTTTGCGTCCTTGTTTTCAAGTTTTCTTGATGACTGTTTAGCCTGTTCAGGCAGTGCCTGTGCCTCAGTGGAAGGCACGCTTGGCTTATAATCTTGTGACTCTCAAATAAGCTCAATTTCAAAGTTTGTGGAAACCAAGCCTTTTAATCTGATGATTGGATGGGAGTGTAAAGCTAAGAACTTGGCAGCAGAGAGAACATTGAGAGGATTCATCTTCTTAACTTAACACTTCAGAGTTTTCAGCCTTTGCCGATTGCCTTGAATTCTACAATGATTCATGCATGTGGATGTGCAGAGGAGTTCCTGGGTAAAGCATGTGTGGGCATATAGATGCACTCTGGTGAATGCCATGGTTGATGGTGATTTGGTTGAATTGCAGGTCTCTATAGACAAGAAGAACAAGAGGGTGAACTATGGCAAACATGAGCGTGATTAGCATTTCCGGCATGAAACCCTTTGGTCAGAGGAAAAGCAAAGCAGTTTGACACATGAGAACATTTCTTATTGCCTAGCCTGGTCCCCGAGACTTTGAAATGGCCCTCTTTGTTGAGGAAGCATGCAAATGCTCTCATTATTTTCTATAATTTGCATTATTAAACAAAAGTTATTACTCAAGCTCAAGCCTTCTCAGAGCACTGAGTCAAAGATACTGTTTTGCTTGCTGACACTGCATACTCAAATGGACCTAATGGTGTTCTGTGCAGAAGTATTTTATCTTTAAGGACCCTAATTGCTTTAACATGCCATGCTGTAAGCAGACTGAATCACAGATAAACAGCAGTCCTTTCCAGCTCTGTTGTTAGGTAGGGTTAAAGGCTCTGGCTCAAATTAAGAGTTAATCCTTATTCTTAAATAAGGGGAACTAAGCCCTTAAACGAAAAAGTAAAAAAATACCTTTAGTAGTTCCTAATCCTGATTTTTAGCCCTGGATTCCAGAGCAATCTCATCTCTGATTCTAGAATCCTATTTCTGGCTGGTTTTTTCTGTCGTCTGTGTTTGTCTCTCTTCTCTGTTGATTGACATCCCTTCTTTGAGGCTTGCCAGGTTTTTTTCCTTTTTCTGAAGGTCCACCCCTTTGCAGACACTGTGTCTTTCTTTGAAAGTCCTGGAGGTGCTCTGATGGAGCAAGGCTCTCCTCTCCTCCAGCAGTGCTGCAAAACACACTATTCCTGAAGGATCTAGAGCAAAATGGATGCCCTCCATGGAGAAAAAATGCTCTCAGTCATAGCAGGAACCCTATGGCTGCTGAGGGCAAGGAGTGGGAGGTAATGGGGATCTGTGAGACTGATTCCCAAAACTGACACCAGTGCCTTAGATTTTAAACACAAATCCTGTGAAATGAGTGGAGAGTTTTCCATTGTGTTTTTCTTACTCGGCTGATGGTGGTCAAAGTGACGTGGGTTCAGGGTGAAATGCAGTGTTGGCAGCGGCTGACTGGCTGTGGGGAGCCCTGCTGCAGAGAGCGCGGCAATGCTGCCCTGCTGCTCCTTTTTATTCCCCATAAGGAAGAGACAAAATGAGTTGTTGATGTCTGAGAAAGGCAAAGGGCAGGGGAAAAAGCAATAAAGTGCTTGTCTGGCGCTCAGGCTGGAGCAGCAGGGAGGGAAACCATGAGAGATGGAGGGCTGGCACCAATTTCAGCCTTCTGTCCTGCGCCAAGCTGTGTTGAAGAGCGTGTTTGGCTGCAGAAGTACAAATACTGCTCTACCCTGGAGGTCAGTTTGCTTATTCATTTCTCATCACTAGCTTTCCATTTATACCAGGAAGCAGTTAGCTCTTTGAAAGACTTTGTTGGTGTGAGGGGTTGCTCTGGTACCCATGTGACCATATCCCATCCACTTATCTTACTCCAGGCTTTTGTCTCTAAGGATTTTGAGTGCTGGTGAGGGTATTTCCTGTGGTCCAGCTTTCCTACATGTATACACACACATAGTGGGAGGTCTGTGTCTGAGCTTCGATTCCAGCTGTAGGATGACTACAGGATTGGTTGGAGTGCTGTGATAACAAAAAAGCAGTTTTTTAAATCCAGATTGGCCTCTGACCTGCTTGAAAAATAACTTGTTTGCTCTTAGCCCCTCAAATAGTCTTCTGTAAACAGCACTGAAGAGTGTATCCTCCTAATCTGTCCCAGGCATCAATACAGCATGTCTTAACTCGCCAGAACCATCTTCACATGGCAGATCTACTTGGTGAAATGGGTGTGAGGTTGACTCTCCAGGAGTAACCCTTGTGCAGAATGGGATAGCTGCTGGTGCTCTGGTCACAGAATCAGGTGAAAGTGGCCTCTGTGGAGTAAAAGGGTGTTTTCCCTGGTTGAGACAAAGCCAGGTTGTACAGACTCGAGGTCCCTCACTTCAGCTCTTTGGCCAGAGGGGATGCTTCTTGCTGCACCTTCACAGGCTTGCTTGGCAAAGGGCAGCAGAGGATGCTGGTGTCCCTCTTGAACAACGGCATTGCCTGAACATTTGTCACCCTGCAGGACCAGGTTGGCATCACATTTTACACAGAGTAATCGTGGAGTCCAGATGAGTATTTAAATAAATTGAACTGGGGGAGATAATTGTGATTAGACTGCTTCGTCTTCTTGACTTGGAATATTTTCTCCTCAAGCGTGTTCAAAACAATGGAGTTGAGCTTTCAGATTCATAGCTGCCACTTTATTATCCCATTAGTCAATTATGGCTGCTGAGGAGCAGGAGTAAGTGACAGTATGGCAGATTACAGCAATTTATTTGCAGTTTTCGTAGTCTGGTACCACATATCATCAGGCTGTTTAAATTTAATGATAGGGTTTTTGCATGTGTTTTAGTGCAGTTAAAGTTGTAATCAAAATGTTTAGGAAAACCCCCACTGACCTGCATAAATACTCCCATCTTCAGCACTGCTTTCATGCCCTGTTGTAAGCTTTATTAACAGAGCTGACTCACTAATTAGGAGAAGCAACCTGCCTTAGAACTAACAGATTTTTTTTCTCTTTTTTACCACTTTACAAAACTTTGAGGAATAGAAGTTGATGGTGACCTTTGTTTTGGCTCTGCTTTTGAGATGTTCTCTTATCGCCCACATGATTGAAATTAAAAGGTAAAAACAGGTTGTTTCAGCTTGTTTTCCATAAGCCCAGCACAGTATATTCCATGTGGGGGAAAATAGTCACCCATTGGACTTCAGGCATCAGGCACTGGTGATGTTGTTCTTGAAGACATGTCTGCAGTCAAACAATGCAGCCACCAGCACAGTCCCAGCTTGTAGTATTGCAGAATGTAGATGACAGCGGAACAGGCCTTGAAAGCCAGAGTGACCTCTTGTCTTTGGTCCAGAAGAACCCATGAAACATGTCCTGGGCCACTGGGGAAGTAGTAGAAGAGCTTTATGGGTTTCTGAACTGCTGGACCTGTCAGAGGTGAGAAACACTACTTGTTACCTTAAAAGGTATTGTTTACCTGTTACCATAAAAAGTAATATTCTGAAACAGAATTGGTGATTGGGATACACCGTGGTGTAGAGTTTGTGTGATAGTATATAAGGATTTTTAACTGCGCAATAAACATCTTTACATACCACCATCTTGTGAAGTCCATGACCCCTCATCAATCTCCGCACCAGCTCCCATCACCTTTGGTCCTCAGAGATCACCATTGGAGAGGAATGGAGAAACTACCCTAGCTTTGTCCCTTCATGTTTCATGGGCTTGTAGCTGTGGAGATGACAGCCATGAGGTCTGAAAGCAGGCTTGGGCATCATCCAAAGCAGCATCCATGGCCCTTCAGTGGAGGTTGTGTTGGGCTTACAGGCTGACTCCTGGTGACCATCTGCTCCCTTGAGACACTCAACCTGAGGACCGGGATATGTTGCTGCTGCTGGCCTGAGGTACAGCCGTTCAGTGGAGCCTCCAAAGGCTTCCTGGCCAGAATTACATACACCTGGCTTCTGAAAAATTTAGGAGATTTTTTTCAAGGATTTGGGGTCTAACTGGGATGTTAAGTCATTTCATCCTGCACTGAAATAAAGGTGTAACCATCAAGCCTGTGAGGGTATTCAGCCAGCATGCTCAGAACCCACGTGGGAGAGATGTATGAGGTTGCAGCTGCCAGCCACTGTGCGCTTTGATGCAAAGCAGCAACCTAAATGAAATAGGGATACTCAGGATAAAATTTAGGGATAAAATGTTTTGTGACATATGAGGAGGTCCTACAAACAGCTGTTAAGCACTGAGTACATAAAGCATGTTGCTTACACAGAGCAGCACGGGTGGCCAGGAGACAAATGGCTCTGGGAAAAATACATGAAGAATGTGTTTCTGCTGTAATGCCCTGAAACAGAGTGGAGGATGATGAGAAGGCCTGGATGGAGGTTGTAGCCGCAAGTGGACAGACCTTTCTCCTCTTTTGTCCTCAAGAGGGGCTGGCAGGCTTTGCTTTTGTTCTTCTCCTCCGCAGCTCAGCTTTTTGGTTGAGTTGGGGCAGGGTTTTTTACTTGCCTTTACACTTGCATCGATTCAGTTACTGTGCGTGAGCGGCCTGGATCCTGCTGCAGCCCTTCTGCAGCAGTGCTTTGAGTTTTCTGCTGTTTTACCAAACCACTGTCAAATTCCCCCAAAGGGTGAACCTCACCAACCCTCTCCTACCTGCCTCTCTACCCTGCTCTGAAGCTTTCCTGGGGGAAACCAGCCAAGACCCTGTGTGTGACTCCTGCTCACAGGAGCCCCATGCACCTTGGTCTGCAATACTGCAGCCATCAGCACGGGAACTACAAAGGCACTGCCTTCCCTGGGTGTTCCGCGAGGCTGGGATAACCCTGCCTTTGCTTTGGAGGGTTGAATAGTCTCTGAGCAGAGAAGTGCTGTCAGATTGGTGTTTAGAAGTTGCTAATTAGTGAGTAATGTTGTGAAGAGCTGAGCCGGGCTTCCAGAAATATGCCAGTTGTGTATGAGTTAGGGAATGGTTTACAGATGACGGGTGCTATTTTGTGCAAGGGCAGGGACAATTAAATGGATTTTCTTTGAGTTGTTAACCAGGAGGCATAATACCATTTATTACATCCATATTGGGAATATGTCACATAAAAACATAATTGATGGAAGTATTATCTTGCTTAATTGGGAAATCGAAAAAGCCACTTCCCCTTTATTTACAGTTTATTAGTAACAGTATCTCCTGTTGGGATGGTTTGTACCTAAGTCACAGGTTTTGTGCATTAGATTCAGTATATAATTCTCTTAAATGACTCCTCAGTCCTTTAAGAGAGGAAACTGAGAAAACTGGTTCCTCATTTTAGAAATGACAATTTCTGTTGAAGGTGCTGTTGAAGCCTCATGGTATTTTACAAGGGAACAGTACTACCAACACCTGGGTTCACCTAGGTGAATCGTTCACCAATTCAGAGGAAAAGTAGCAAAAATACTTTATTTTAGTAGGTGAATTCCCTAAATCTTTTGTTGCTTCTCTTCATGAGAAGGAGTTTCACCTTGACTCTGCTTGACTGTGCCTTGTGTAGTCAGGATAATTATTTTTCCAGTAGTGTTTGACAGTAAGTTTCTCTCTGGTGATTTTGAGGATGTTCTTCCAGTAACAAGAAACTTATTTTTCAAGGGAAAATATGATTATGAAATCATGAAAATATGTGAAAAGTCTGAGACAGAGATAAAATTCAAATGGAAGAAAACAGGAAATGAAAGAAGAAGAATTGACCCCATTTAGACTTTAAGCCCTTACTTCCCTTTTAAACTTTATTTTTAAATCAAAATGCTGCCAGAAATCCAGACTTTCTCCATCACCTAAAATATTAAAACCAAAAATAACACGTATTTGATTTTGCATCAAAAAATTTAAATGTTTTACTAAAAATATTAATTTCAGTGAGTGGGCAGTGCCTGCTGAGAAGAAATTAATCAGTGAAGGATTGAAGTTTTTGTCATAATCAACTTTAATGAAGATGTTATCCTCAATTTAAAGCACTTTTTCTTTCAACTGTGAAACCCACTTTAGTGAACGTGAGACACATTTCCTTCTCATCAGCCCAGGGTCATTCATCTTTGTCACCACATCCAGAGCACAGCAGGAGAAGGTGGATTGACATGCCAGGAGTGGGTGGCAAGGGTGGGACAAGGTTCTTGGAGCGCTCTGCTGTCTTTCTGCTGGGCACAGAAATTCATCCACTGCCCCAAGGTATTCGCCCAAAGTGAACCTGGGCCCATGGTCGTTTTTGGGTCCTTATTCATTATTATGTCTGAGAGGTGTTGCCATGGGGGCAGGGGAGGGAAGTTGAAAAACAGTTGGTTTTATTCTCAGTGTGAAAACAGATTTTAAAGAAACTTCCAAGCAGAAGCTCACTGTCTGAAACATATGGACATTTTTCAAGCAGAGTAATTTATTAACCTCTATTCAAGTATGCAGAAGGCTACTGAGATGCTGTTTTCAAGCTTGATACAAAATGAGAGAAAAGCATATTTCTGAAAGAAAAATTACTCCTTTGGAGTCTCTGCTCCCCATTGCACATTTTTGCCCTCCCAAGCGGAGTGGTTCAGGTGTCACCAAGGAAGAAGTGATGAGAAGGAAAGCAGTTTAAACAGCGAGCTAAAACTTGTCCACATGAAACTGGGAGAACATTCCTGAGCTGCAGCCCATCATGTCAAACTGGTCAAAAACTCTTGGCTGACTTGTGACCTGGAACATACCATTACACCTCTCTTGTGTTTGGTCTCCACTCCCTGCACTGCAGGAACCAAATCCTGCTCTGTCTCCCTGATATTTTGGATGAAAATTCATGGTTCAGCTGTTTCACTAGGGGATGTTGCTGTGCAGCGCAGGTTGTTGGCCAAGGGGGTGCCAAATCAAGTAGATATTCATCCAGCTCCTAGCAGGGCTTAGCCAATGAACACGGCTCTGATGTGCACAACCGTCCCTCTCTCTTGCTTTGTTTTCTGGCTGCTTCCTTCAAATACAGGTTTATTTTCTGGCACTGTTTGAAAATCTGTAGCATTATGAATGCAGTGGCTTAAAGCACAGAAAGTTCAAAAGGGGAGTTCATCAGCACAGTAGAATAAAGCCCAGGTCTCTGAACACACAGCCAACTCTGCCAAATAACCTTTCAAAAATTGGCTGATTTAAAAACTAGTTTGGGCCAGGATTTGCTCTGGTCCATCAGACATTCATTACTTCTGCTCTTGAGTTGCATGATGTCCTTATCTTTATCAGGAAAATGGCTCAAATCATTGGGAACTGCTTGAAATGATTGGTGACATGACAGAGCCTCTTATTTACTCCTAGAATAACCATAAACATTGCATGAATACAGTGACATGCCCTGAGCCTGCTGCTGGTTATTGCCTGGAGCCTGGAGCCAGACAGTTGGCTGTGCACTTGTGAGGTGGCTCCCTGAGATCACACTGGGACTGGTCTTGCAGAGAGAGCTGCTGGCGTGCAGCAGTGACTGCATCTTCCGTGTTAATCTGGGAGCTCTGGAGCCTAAATAATTAGCAGCACTCAGTCTGAAATTGGACAAGATGCAAAGTCCTAACCATATGATGTCAGAAATTTATTACTTAGAACTCTTTATTATACAAGATGACATTAAATTGTTATTCAAAATGTTTCTTTATGAGAGGGCAGGGCACTGTGAAAGCTCTGTGACAGGTCCTTGCGTGCCATGTCCTTGTGCAGTGCTGCCCATGCCAAAGGGCTACAGAAGATGCATGGACCACCTCTCATCCAGGTGGACATTTGTCCGAAAGTCCTCCCTAGACCAGATAGACATGACAATTTTTGCTGCTGTCTGCCCCACCTACTTCGCTAGTGATGCAAAATGGCCATGGTGGGGGACACGACTCCTGCTTCTGCAGAACTGTCCCATACCACCGGTCATGGCTGTCAGGTATCATCAGATAAGCTAGTTCAGGGGTGTCTGCCTGAAACAGGATGTGCGATCGACCTTCCCTGGTGCCCTTGGTGTCCAATTTACCTATCTGCCAAAGACCAAATAAATAAAAGTTTCCTTGTTACTTGCAGTGGACCATGGCAGCATGAATTAAATTGCTGCCTTGGTTCATTTCTCAGCACTGTGTTTGTTCACACCCTTTCTCCCACACCTCTTTGTGTGGTAAAATACCAAAATTACGGGTCCAAGGCAGATGGGGTGCTGAGGTGAGTGACAGCAACAAGAGGCAGCTTGGGGCTGTGCTGCAAATGCTCATGATGACTTCATTTTCCTTGCGGATCTAGAGTGACCCAACCCCTTTCCAGTACTGTCAGTGGCCATATACCAGAACTGAACAAACACTCCAGGCCAGATATGCAGGTATGCAGGACTGCCTCAGGCACTGTTCACATATTTATTTCAATGGGAATTAAATGAATGTATAGCTTTCAAACTTACTTGTGCACTCCCATTAGGGAGATGTAATTGGTAATACTGGCTTTGCTAAGTGTTGTAAGAGGCTTTCAGGATTAGGCCTTTAAATCTCATTGTATCAATCAAGCAAATACGAAATTCGAAATTGTGTTCTCTCATTCTCTGGCCGGTTGTTTGGAAATGAGTCCCCCATACTTGGATTTGCACAGTGTTGAGAGACATCACATCTCAGTAGTTATCGTGGGAGCTTGTCACCCCCCAACCTGGATGAAGAGATGCTGCGTGATCCAGCTCTGTTGCCTGCTGCTCAGCACCATGCCAGGGAAGGAGGGAGGGAGAAGTCCCAGATGACATTTCCATCACTAAAATTTTCTTTCCTATTGTCATTTTTTTTAATTGGTACCAAGCAACAAAGCAGCAAGTTGTTGTTCAAGCAGCCTTCTTTTGGCTCTCCCACAGCATGAAATGCCACATGTCTCCAAAGAACCATCCAGTTGGAAAGTGCAGTTGGCCAGGCACTGAAGAGCATGTCTCCAAGGTCGAGGTGGCTATTTTCTGCCCTTTGGTGTGTAGAAATGTGCAGGAGGTGAATCTGAAGGGTTAAAGATGTGTTCTTGGTTGGGTTGGAAGGATTTAGGATGCGACTTTCTCTCTGTGTGAAAGGGGAAACATATGTTGGATGATGCAGAAGCTGTTTCTGGTGCAAACAGACAATTTCCTCCCAAAGATGCATTCAGGGGATGTGGATGGTTGGACACATGGAGAGTCACAAAATACATTTGTAAGAAAACAAAACCTCAGAATTTTGGGCATCAGCCTGAAAACTGAATCCGGGGTGCCGAGGCTTTGCTAGAATATAACCTTGCAGTCTGTTCTAAAGCAATTTAAAATCAAAATAAAATCAAGTATTTGCTACCAAAGGGTCTGATGCAAGAAAACCTTCTACTAGCTTCACAAGAGGAAGAGTGGCTCCTGTCATCATCTCTTTCTCCACTTAAGTCTCCCCACTCTCTGCAGCTTTGTTCTTCCCTTCTCCTCATCCTCTGCTCTCCCCTCCTTGCAGTGCCGTAGGAATGCAAACATCCTCTCTGTGTGCTGGGGTATCCCTGACCCTACTCTGGACTTTGTTTTGAAAGTACAATACTTGAGTCAATGAAACTGGGTCAGAAGGATCGGTGCTGAGACATTCACATTTACTGTGTATGAATGAAACCGATAAACAGTACTTTGGATAGTTTATTATCCCGAAATATGTGAAATTATCATGAAAGTAGTCAGAAGGCACAAAGGAGCTGTGGCTATTGAGGGGGCACCCTGGCTGCTGAAGCAACTGAGCTGAGCATGTCCCTCATCACCCCTGCACTGGCTTCAGCCAAACCTTTGTATTTCCAGGGACAGCTATCTTTACCCATTCCCTCTTCTGTCGTTGTTATCCTGGATCCAGTCATCCTTACTGTAAAAATTTGCCACTGAGAAATTGAACCAAGACTTTTTCTGATCTCTTTACTGTAAAATACCTAAAAATAGACCACGTGGGAACAGTTTTCCACTTGAAGAGCAAAATCGTGCAAAAATGTTTTAATGCAGATTTAGGTCCTAATTATTTTTTCTCACTAACAGACATAGTTTTGCTACAGTGTGAACAAGTCTATAACACTCAAGGTTCATCCACTTAGAACTTGGTGTTTTCCTTCTTCTCCTTAAGGCTTTACTGAGGGAGCAGAAAATCAAACTATTGAGTGTCATCCCAAAAGTCCCAGAGTCAACCCGCCCCCCCCCCCATTAATTCTGCACTGTTCATTACACCAGGAAATGCCAGCTGGTTCAGCTGGATGGCCCCGGGTTAGTACAATGAATCAAAAAATCTAAACTGGGCAAAAGTCAAGTGTCCTTAACTGAAAAAATACAAGAGAAGTGCCATAGTTAAAATATGGTGTTTCAGAGCACTCGTTAGATGAGCATCATGTGATCAGATTATTTTAGGGTTGGCTAAAGTGCACGGAAATGTAGAGACAGTTTTGTCAAAGGATCCTGTGTTAGTGGCAACAATTTATCCAGGCTGTTCTCCTAAGCTGCTGTCACTCCCGTCTTCTTTCCTCATGAACAGTGCAGTGCATCCACTGTGCCAGCAAGGGCTCCTCAGAAGTTAACAGACACAAGACCAGTTTGAGTCAAAGGGAGTGTGAGTGTGAGCCTATGTATGTGATTCTCCCTACCTACAAGTGGGTACAGGAGTAGATCTAATCCCTCCTAAACACCTGCATGCTGTTAGCTCACTGGTAGGGTGAACAGCTGGACAACAGCGTATTCTTAAAACCCCACATGGTAAAGCACGCAAACACCGTTCCAGGACATACACAGAAGGATCTCTGTATGTCTGCAGTTCTGCCTGTAAGTATTGTAGAAATATTCAAAGTGTTGGGCTGCATGCTCACTGGGGAAAATGTGTGGTAACCATTGTGCTGCTTTTCTTCTGTGACTCCTGAGAAGCAGAGATGTGAGCTGCCAGGGGCTGGTGATTGACACATTGTGGTGGTGCAGATTAACACATTGTGCTAGCTCTTCGGTGTTAAGTGCTTTTGTAGCCTCAGATCTTTATTTTCCATGGACAGATGTCCAAATGACGGCCCTGATGGAGAGGCTGGGGTCAGGGCTGGACCATCAGCTCCCTGCAGTGAAGGCGTTAGCAGTCCTTCGCTTCCACCAGTGCTTCATTCACCCTTGGGTCTGGAGGCTGTTGCAAACAGGACTGTTGCTGGGAGCCTGGGCTGGTGCAACTGCCCCGGCCTTGTGCAGCTCTGTGCTAGGATAGTGGGATGAGTCCATCTGGGTGCTTTATCACACCTGTTTGTTTTAATCTGTTGATACGTCAGTAGGGTAAAGAAGCTGTGCTTGTTTCCAGAAGGCCATTTTCAGCTTAGCCATGTAGGACTTCTGCCAGGCCTACTGTGAGAGGACAAGAGGAAATGGCCTTAAGCTGAGACAGAGGAGGTTCAGGTTAGATATTAGAAAAAAAATTTTAGGGTAGTCAGGCACTGCAATAGATTACTCAAGGAAGTCATGGAGTCACCATCCCTGGAGGTGTTTAAGAGGCATCTGGATTTGTGTCCTGGATAATGTGGTTTAGTGTTTTAGGGGTTACAGCGGTAGTGCTGGGTTGGTGGTTGGACTGGATGATCTTAAACATCTTTTCCAACTGTGATGATTTTATGATTCTATGATAGGCCCTGGAGAAAAGGAGGGTGTAAAGGCAAGGGCTTGGGAAATGTCTGCCCTCTCAGCTTGGTGAAGACCTTGTCTAGAGAGACTTAAGCCGTCTTCTGTGAGGATTTGTGTCCTTTCCTCCAGTGGGAAGTCCCATGTGATGGGCACATCTACCCATCTGTTTGACATGATGATGTTTAGCTGCTGCTCCAGTGAAGCTGAGGTAGAGGTCAAGACGCATGTCGAGAGTTCCTCAACACCAGAGGTACCTGGAGTGCCAAGGCCCCCTTCCTTCTTTCCCTATGAATAAGTACAAACCTGTGCTCTTTTGACTCCTGTACAGGATGTCTGAATTCAGTAAATAAACCATAGGCAGCCCCAGACAATTCAATTATAGACTGTCACTTGGCTTTAAATCACAGCTTTGTGCCTATAGTCAGTGCCCTTTGTTGTTGTGACAATTTCAGACTTCTTCCCACCTTACTTTCCCTCTGAACAGCTAAAATGAAAATATTGAGCAAGTCTTAAATAAGCTAAAGCTTGTCAGGAAGATCTGAGAGTGTATACTGCTATTTCAGAGGCGAGCCAAAAGCCGTATGCATGTAATACATATTGTCAGTGATTAGGCCCTGCTCGAGCAAGGTAAAATGTGTCATCTGCTTTGTAACAAAAATGTAGAAGAAATGGTGCTCTGCTCCTGAAATTCTCTGCACTGGGACAGTAATAATTTACAATGGTGGATATTAAGGCAGATGGTACAGACTACACTTGATTAGCTTGTCACAAATGAGTATTTTAGGTTTCTCAAAGAATCACCAACAAAGTTATTGGCAAAAGCATGGTTAGTATAAAAGCAAAAATGTGACAAAGTTCATTGATTAGGTTCACTGTACTATTTACTAGATGGTTAAGGCACACAGAGAAAAATTGAAGTAAAACCTAAAATCAATGTCTAAAGCTAAAATCAACCTAAAATTATCTTCATGGAGACTGGGGATGGAAAAAGGGTAACAATGGGAAAGGATAAGGATAATCCTTTGTTGATTCACAAGGTTTGGAGTGGACCCCCTTGCCAAACTTAGCCTCAGACTTGACCCATCATTTAGGCCTAAAGGTTCTAATAGCACTTAACCTTCACAACACTTAATCGATAGTCTAATATAAACAATTTAAAAACAGATTCTATAGAATTTGCTATAAGCACTACAGTAACTCATGTTTGGTCAGTGGTGGATGAGTCTGTAGGTTATTAATAACTAAGCAGAGAAATGTTAATCTGATTGCAATTTTGAAGTGGTAAATTATAGCCAAGTATGTAAATAGGTACAGTTTATAGGAGAAGAAAGCTTCAAAGTGGGGCAAAGGAGGCAGTCTCCTGTTGTTATTCAAGGATTCAAAGGTCTTCAACCACAGACTGAGGATGGAAGAAGGGTCAGGAGCAACATGAGTGGCAAAGATTCTCAGGTATTGAATGAAATCAGTAGATCCATTTAATGAATTTGATCAACTTTCCATAAGGGAATGCGATTGCACCCACGTACATTAACAACCGCATTGACTCACAAGGCAGCCAGCATGAACCCAGTGCTCCCCACCGCTCATGGGGCTCTGCTGGGTGATAGTCAGCATGCCATCGTTTGGTCAGCAAGAGCTCAAACAGGCAGGGCTTCAGGTCAAAGGCTGGCAGTAATTGAGAGTATTTATGAGTAGATTTCTGTGATTTGTTTTCACAGTCACAAGAGCTTTGTTTTCAGACCTCAGTGATTGTAGGTAGCTCTGTCCATGACTACTGCAGTCAGCAAATAAATAGCTGCACTGCTTTATTCTTTGATTTGGATATGAGCAAAAATAAAGTAATTTGAAAACTTTTTGAAGGAATAATCAGCTATGTCAAGCCATGCAGACAGGTCCTTCTGACATAATGGGCCACAATAGGAATTTCAAACAGTTCACCTCACTGCCAAAGCCTCCCGTTGTGCTCCTGACCCTGTAGTCTGTGCATTTGCTTTCTGCAGGCTTCACATGCAGCTGTAAAGGAAATTACTACAAACAGGAGGTAAAACTAGTTTCAGACTGTCACTGCTCCTCAGTCCCCCACAACTTGTTTTCCATCTGTTCCTCCCCATATCCTTCCTTCTCCTGCAGGTGTGGGAGAGGGTTCCTTTGCTTCTCCTGAAGGAGCTGTTTCCTTGCCAGCTGACATCTGTAGGGAGCCTCCTCCAGCCTCTGGCTGTGGTCAGTACTAGTATGTGAGGAAGGCCTTACAGTCCCTAAGGGTTGATTACAAAATAGTTCCCCCAAGGGTCAGCTTCCCCCACACCTCCAGTCCACAGTATGCCACAGACTTAGTTTAAGCATCCCTCACTCATTTTATGTGAAATATAATGTAGCTATGATAGTCATGTTATTTACTGCTCATCCTTTCTGTGATCCCCTAGAAGTTCCTGGCCTGATTTTTATTTAGAGACAGTTAGTTCCATGTCTTAAATATAAACTATGGACTGGAAAAAAAACTTGTAGTGCTTTAAATCCATCTTTTTTTTATTGGCTGTTCTTATTGTACAGCTAAAAACAAATGGGAATGCCAAGTGTCTCTGCTATGTATTTCTTCTTGTTCTGCATTCCACATCAGCCTGGCTCTGCTCTCATCCTCAAACACTTTCTTTTTGGGAAGCTGTTTCTGCTCCTTCTCATTAGCCATACTTGGATCCAGACCAGATTCTATTGTGGGAGCATTCATGGCTGCCTGAGCAGTGCCATTCATAATCTACCACTAAGCTCAAATGGTCCTTTCCTCTTCCTTCATCCTATTGGTTTCATATTTTTCTTGCCCTTCTGACAGTTGCTATACACCTTGCTATACATCGAGTCACCTGCAGAGTTAGTCACTTTGCAGGTCTTCCCCTCTTCCAGGTCACTGCGTGCTCAAAGTAAACACTTTAAAAATCAAGTATGAGGAACTGGGGGCAGGTAGGGCGCTTCTGCCTCCTTCTGTACTTGCCTTAAATATTGCTGCCAAAAATAAGTGGAGAAAAATGTGAAAAGTGTTGTTTTAAAACTGATAGTGTGCCCCGAGAGAGGGGTGTCATTTCTCCCCAGCTTTACTGGTCTTCCGACCTAATTCACCCACCCCCAGAAAAGCTGTCTGCACTTACTCCTTTTCTTTAATTAAGAAGAATACTGCCAGCAGTCTCGGTTCCTGCTGAGACCATCCCACTCAGCTGTCAAACCCCATGGGAGTTGCCATGTCCCCTGCAGCCCCCATCCCCTTTCCCAGAGGCTAAGCGCTGCCACTGATGGATTCCTGATGCTCTGGTGCCTGCAACCATGAGCAGTGCTTGATTTATGGGGCCGGCTGAGAGCACAGCCCTGGTGGCATGAGAACAGGCTTGGGTGCATCTTGACAGCCGAGGGTTTGCGGTGCCGAGGGATCTGCCTGCTGTTCTGGCTCAGCCACTGATCTGTTGTATGATGGGGCAAGTCCTGGATTTTTTCATGAATTACAGGTATAGTTGAATGCCTTTCAGTAAAGGAGCAGTCCCTTATGTACACCTAGAAGAACTGTAGCTTGGTCTTAGTTGACTGTGGTGCTAGTGGAATGTGATGAACTATAATAAAAATACCAACTTGCTTGTCAAGCAAAAAAACCGGCTGTTTGATATTAATGTTTTCAAGAAGTAATTTTGTGCCCCATGTATACTGACAAAGTATTTTTGTTTATGCTAACACTGTATAATAAAATTCTTGGAGGGTTAATAAATAAGGAAGGGGTTTTTTGTGGTTGTTGTTGGTGTTGGGTGGTTGTTACTGAGTACAGCAGTGCATCTCCTGTGCTTTCGAGAAGGTCGAGTGGAGCTGTGACTGATGCCACGCCATGGTAAATGATACAATCTCTCCAGTAGCTGGCAGAATTGAAACCAGGTGTTGGAACTTGTACCCACAGCCCCTGAGTTTGCAAGGGAAAAAAAAAGAAAAAGCAGTTCAATGCAACAATCAAGAACAAGGCATCAGCTTTTTTCTCTAGACTCACTTTGCACAAGTGCTATCAATTAGAACTTGAGATTTCTCAGCCAAGGTTCTTCCTGCGGAAGGAGGCAGCTGATCAGGGACATGGATGTAATTCTCAGTAACAAATGAACTGTGGCATTGCTTGGGCTGAGAGAAGAGTTTTACTAGTGCTGATGCTGAATTATTTGTGTATTTAAATTCTATTGCAAGTTAAATGGACATGGAGACCTCTCAGGATATTCATGTTTCCACACTAGGTGTAGTAGTTATATAGCAAATGTATTAACCACAGGTTTGCACCAAGCATGCAAAAACAAATTAGAAATAGGGAAATACAAACACATTTTCTCATTAGGGGATATAAGTATGTGCTGACTGTAGTACAAATATAATTTTTATTCCATTTGTGTAACCTTTGGTATTTTAATGAAGTCCTGTTCCTATGTACGGCGTATGGTTCACTGTCAGATAATTTAACACTAAGAAAATCTGTCTTGAATAAATTAGAATATATTTGCAAATTAATTGGTTAATTAGATTTTAGACATCTCTTGAGGACAGGAGAGAAGCAGATGTGTGCAAAAGCCACATAGATAGTTTGGGGATGAATGTTTCTTGTAGGGTTTTATCACTCAGTTTTGTGAAAAACAGCCTTTCACAAGTGCCAAAGATTAAAAAAAACTCTGGGCTTTAAATGAGAACATTAAACTCCAGTTTCTCTGGTGCTGCTGATTTTTTTCTGGGGCACAGGCAGAGCCATTTGGACCTGTTTGCTGAATGAACTGTACTCAGAATATGCAACGTACCTCTTGAGGTGGTTTTTTTTCTAAGAGTATCTGTGAAGCTGTCTGGAAATCCTCTGAACTAAACACTGGCAGATCAGCAGAGAGATGCCAGCTGGCATCATGGTGAAGTCAGGCAACTCATAAGAAGAAGCAGGTCTAAGATGGAGCCCAGGATTTAGAAGAACAGTCACCTAAGAAGAAAAACCTACAGGGCAGGTTTTTTTCTCAGCTACATCGGTGTAAATCCAGAGCAGCTCCAGTGAGATTCACACCAGAGTAACTGAGAGCAGAATCTGGCCTACATCATCCACCTGATCTCAGGAGAGGGCTCGGATGGAGAATAATTTGCTTACCTTCCTCTTACAAGCCTTTTGTACCTGAATTTTAGAGAGGCACAAATTCAATTTTGCTCAGTTTAGGGACAGACATAGTACAATCATACAGTATCTTTTTTAAAATCATACTGATTTATTTTTACTGATTGGTAAAAGTAGAGATTCTGCTTACAAAAATCTGCACTTGTGTATTCATTATTGACTTAGACCCCTTCAAAAACAAATTCTGAGTAAATCTTCCTTGGAAACTGGGGGAATTCAAATTTTAAGGATTTGAGTTGATCCAGAAACTAAGTAGGAGAGGATTTTCAGCTTAAAAGTGGTTCAGCAGCTCCCTGCAATCCAGGCTGATCCTAAGAGCAGCAAAGGTGGGTAGCTGGTGCTACTTTCATCCATTTTTCAGCTCTGCTGAAACAGTACTGCAGTCTAAGCCCAAACCAAAGGACATTGATCAGTCCCTCTTGGAAGACAGCTGGTGATCACATTACTTTGTTTTTGCAGTTTTATCTCCAGGATCCCATTTTGGGTGTGTTCAGAACCATTTGGCAAAAACTTCATTGTTAAAAGCAATATTTGCAGTGTACAGTAAGACAAACAAGAGGCCATTTGCGTGCGTCATTGATCATTTTACAAATAGTCCTCAGGCTACACACAGAACTGGCCTGGTGCTGGCTGTTCGGGGTCATAGTACAGACGTCAGAGGCAGAATTGCTTTTCCTGCTGGCGTAACCTCTGTTAGGCACCAGGACCCTGATGCTGCCGGGAAGAACCTTCAAGTCATGTTCTTTCTTTGACCTTGGTGTGTTTTTCTAAGCAGTGGACAGAGCAAAGTAAAAGCCTTGTTGCTGTCCGTTTGTGAAAACTACAGCCAGATTTTTCAGACTCCAGAGGCTGAAGCTCCAGGGTTAAGGTTGCAGGGGACGCCCACAGCTGTACCATGGCTCTGCGCAGGAGGCACCAAAGGAGGCCATGGAGCCACTGGGCACAGGCACTGTATGTCCTTGGCCTGGGACTGCTGTCAGCAGCCACATGCCTTCTGGAAGAGAGCACAGCTTTTAACAGGGCTGTTGCAGGCTGGGATGTACAAAAACCTGGCCGTGGTGACCTCAGTGCACTAATTTATGAGAGGGTCTGGGCTGGCCCCTGAGGGCAGCATGACTGGAGTGTGTGGGTAAGAACCTCGTGTGGCTGGATTGTGCCAGCAGGCTGCTGCCCTGTCCTTCAGAGACCCGGCTGCTGCCGGGTCCCAGGCAGCCCACGGGGATGTCTCTGCTGAGCGCTTGGCTTTTCAGTCCTGGTTAACCCCAGAGCCCAGCTGTTCCTTTGCAGGCAGGGAGCTCCTGTTCCTATGCAGCATCTGGCTGTCTCCTGAGCCTGCTCCCTTCTGGCCCCGGCACTGCTTTCCTCTCCTGTGCTGCAGGACTTACCAAGACACAGGATGAGACAGGTACTCGCTTTTAGTGGAATCTGGTTTGTATTACTGGGAAGGCAGCACTACGCCACCATCCAGGCTTGGGATGCTGCGGAACCGTGTATGTTCCAGCCCAGCCAGAGCTGCCCTTCCCCTCCACATGTAGCACATGCAGATTGGTTGTGTTTCTGCAAATAAGTAAGAGTGTAGATGCATTAAGACCTGAGGCTAAGGGACTGCTGGTTTGCAGCTGTGATGAGTTTAAACAGCTACAGAGGATGTCTGTGGACATTTTCCTGCAGCATTCATCTGAATGCACAGTGTGCTGGTTCCTTGGGCAAAATAAATTTGCACATTTGTCAAGAGTCCGGGGGTTGAGGAGAGACCCAAAAATTACCAGCTACGATAGAATTCACAGAGTAATGGGTTAATAACATCATCTGCCATAACTTCTCTATGGGGCTTTTGTCAAATCTCTGAGTCAAGCAGTGTTTTCTGAGGCTTTTGACATTTGTGGCAGCACTGGGACAGACGGTAAGGTCGTGTGTCACTTTAAAAGCTTAATTTTTTCCAGATTCCTCACAAAACTGGAGCTGAAAGCTCTCTCATGAATTTCTTGGGGAATCTGCTGAGGCAGCAATTATGTTATCCTTCAAAACTCCATGGAAAAGGTCACCACAGAACCATGCTGTCAGGCTGAAGGAGAAGGGGCTGAGTGCTCTCTGTGCTGGCTGAGAGCTGGAAGACATCTGTGGAAACCACAGTCAGCTCAAGATGCCACGATGTGGGCAAGGCACAAACCACACATCTCCTTGCCTGGTCGGGTTTCTGCCAGAGGTGTATTTATTCTGCAGAGCAAGAAAGCCCAAAGGAGAGGAAGGTATAAACCAAAAAAACTGTATTTGAGAGATGTGACTGCAGTGCTCAGACCTTCCTCCCCTCTGAACACAAGCTAACCTGGGGGATGATAAAACAAGCAAGGAGCTGCTTTCAAATTTATTTCTCATTCTTTCTCCATCTCTCCAAACATCCCACAGCAGAATATTAATTTGTGATGAGAATCTAGTTTTAAACAGGACGTCTCAGTGCAAAAGATAATAAACATGGATGTTCCCAACTAAGTTACAAAGGTCTTGGGAGGTTTTGTGGAAGAACTGGCTGCATTACTAGACGGAGATCGTAAACCTTTGAAAGGCAGAGGGAGGAGAAAAGAAAATATTCCACATAGGGAAAATGTGATTGTGTTAATGACTTTGCTAATCCCTAGGCTTCCAGTTTTATCCATTCATGCTTCCAGTATCTGCAGATGAACTCGGGAGGGTTTCAGTAATCCATAACAGCAAGATCATTTTAAAATTTCCATCTAGGCATAGTAATTTATTGGTTTGGGTTTTTTCCCCCTTTTTCTCTGCTAATTTATGGATGCCTCTCTTAAGTTGGCCAAAATTATAATCAACCTCGATACTTTGTTTGGGATCCTTTTGGAAAAGTCTTGTGGAGAGCTTTATAGGAATTAAATCAGTTGAGATCTATAGAAATATAATATTGGTCTCAGTACAAAAAAACCCCTGATACATTTCTAACTGTCCGTCCATCAGATAAATAATTCTTGAGTAAGTTGAATATGTTGGTCTGAAGTAGAAAGATCCTGAAGGTTATTTGTTATCAGGTGTAGGCTGTTGTTACTTAGTATTACAGAATTTGTTGTACCTCCAGTAAAGTGATCTAAGTAGTGCCTGGGCTGCTTATCAGAAGATACCCCCAGGCATTTCAGTACTAATGTAATTGGATGAAGTTTACATGATGGAATATTGGAGGTAGAGGTTTTGTGCTCAGGACTGTGAAAAAGTACCAGATACTAGTAGCTTTTACAGAAAATGGAAGGCCAGATGGACCAGGAGATTACTCTGTCTGATCTCCTGCGCAGCCCATTCTGTGTCACCCGCTTTACCCCGTGCTGCGCCCAGTAAAGCGGGATGAGTTGCAGCGTGTCCTCTGGCTAAACATTTCCTTCTGATTTCAAGGGATCACTTAATGCAGGAGCCGCCATCTCTCCTGGCAGTTTGGTTCAGTGCCTAAAATACCATCAGTGCCAAGGATTACTACAGATTTCTATTGATGTTTGTTTCACTTTTAACTTCCACCTCTTGATTCTTGTTGTGCCCTTTTTCAGCAGGTTGAAGAACTCTTGCTTCTTTTTATTTTTCTCCTTGTAGAGCCACTTATATGCTGTAATCAAGCCACTTCTCCTCTTCTCACTGATCAGCTGAACAAGCTGAGGTCTTTCAGTCTCTCTCAGAAGGGTATTTACTACAGTCCCTTAAATAACTTCTCTGTCCCTTTTCTCTGTCTTCAATTATTCACCATCTTTATAAAATGTGGGGATGTTAGCAAAGCAGGTTTTCTAGTGTCTGCCTCACTGACTCCAGGTACAAAGGGACAATTTCTTCTCTGTGTATACATGGTTGATTTATCTAAGGATTCATTTGCTCTTCTGTAACAGCCTTGAGCTGCTTGTCCACAATGACCCTCTAATCCTATACAGAATTGCTCCTTTCTAAGGTAAAAAGTCTTGTTTCAGATGCGAAGCATTTTATAGTCTCTTAAACAGTATATAAAAGATGTTTGTGCTACATGAGGATGCTCCAGAACACTGCTCCAGGTCTGCACTTTTTTAGCCTCCAATGTTGGCAAAAATTGCTGACACATCTAACACGTGATTTGAGGCACTGCTGTAGGAAAATGCCTGTATCACAGCCCATCTGGAGTCTGAGAGGGGCAGCTGGGGGAGAACAGCTGCTCGGAAGTTTGTAGGGAGAGCTCGAGGTCTTGTTTATACCCCTTGGGGACACAACACACAAAACCCAGACTCAGCTGGGAACTGTGCAGCCTGTTCTCCCACTAGCACAGGGTGCTGCAATGATGGATTTTGAGAAGTAGGAAGTTGAAGTTACCTTGATAGAGAAGCCTCTTTTACAGATGTCTTTTCACCTGCTCTGTGCTTATCACTGGAATTTCAAAAATAGTATTAAATATTTTAAAACTAATACCAGCATTAACACACCTGTATAAAAAAGCAGTCCAGTTGCGTGTTGCACTGCGTCATTGCATGGCTTCTCTTACAGTCAACACTTTTCCCCTCCATCTGTTGGCTGTTAGCATTTGGCTGAAGAGCTGTTGTTCCTCTGACTAATCTCATCAGTGCTGGCATCCTCTCGTAAACCCTTTTGTCTGGACAGTCATGTTTTTCTTGGCAATCTGCAAAGCGCACCAGATCATAGGTCTCTCTGAGCACTTACATGCTGTTGCCTTTCCCTTTCCATTTGTCCTTGCACCTTCACTGCTGGAGGAGATATTAAAAGGCAGGGCAGGGATCAGGGACAGAGAAAGGGCTTTTTTGGCAGGCAGTGTCATTCTGGCCCTGCACACTTCCCAGTGGGACTGGAGAAGGTGTCTGGCAGTGTTGCAGGGCTGGGGCTGGTAGAGCTGCTCCCTGGTGTCAGTGTGGTGTAGGTGTCCTTCAGCTACTGGCCACAAAGCAGAGTTGCAAATACACTTAGGAGTTCCCTGCTCTCCTACAGCTCATGTGAAGTGTTTCAGTGTTTGGCAGATCACTGGAGAAGGTGCCAACATATGCCTAACCTGATCTGTGCTTCTCATTGGGGTTCTGGCTACAAAAAACACCAGCTTTAGATTTCCTTGCTGAGGTATAAAATTTCTCATGGTTAAAGCTTAATTTGGAGTGGAGATGCCTCTCTGCAAAAGAGGAAGTCCTTTCAAGTCTGCACAAACTAGTAAGTAATTCTGAGACAACTGAATTTGTTGGTTTCTTTAAAGAAACATAATTATTTTAAAATGACAAACTGTTCCTTTTGTTGATAAATGTTTTATATCTTTGCTGCTCTGCCTGAATAGTTTGTGTAAATAATTTATTAGCTTGCAAACAGACATAGCACGTTCAGGCACCACTGCCCAGCGGGGCAAGAATGCTAAAAAGGCGAGAGACGATTCTGAGCGGTGCTGAGCATTGGGAGCAGGAGTGGGCATCAGTAGGGACAGAGAAGCACCATCTGCAGCTCATAGGCTTGGGCCCAGCATAGCCCAGATGCCTGACACTGCAGTGAGGCACTGGAGGTACAGATGTGAGCAAACAATCACCATCAGCAGCTATGTCCACGGGACTCTTAGGAGCGAAGTGAGCATGGTGCTCAGTTATGAAATGGTCTGGTTTAGGCAGTGTTTGGCATTTAACTTTTGCAGACTGGTTTTCTTGCATTGCATGCTTGAGAAGAGCTCTCCTTCAGTTTGCTGTGGTTGGTTATTCCTCTAACTTTGTTCTCAAAATGGGCCTTGATTTTTGAAAAAGTAATTTTGCAGAAATCATATGTGAGGTCCTTTGTGTGTCAGGACAGGGTCAGGCAGGAGAAGAAGGCTAAAGGACATGCATCACTGGTTTCCAGATGAAAGTCCTTTGTAAATAGTGTGGAAGTGTGTCCATGTAAGTATGCGTGAATTCAAACATGCTTTTGGGTTTTTTTAGACAGCAGTTTTGCCTAAAAGTCCTATATGTCACAATGGGGAATTGTAGAACCATAGAAAGGTTTGAGTTGGATCTTAAAATATAATCTAGTCCAATCCCCTGCTGTGGACAGGCCATCTTTCAATAGATCAGATTGTTCAAAACCCAAACCAATCCGACCTTGAACACTTCCAGTGATGGGGCATCCTGAACTTCCCTGGGCAATCTATTCCAGTGTCTCAGCACCCTCAAAGTAAAAAATTTCTTCCTTATATCCAGTCTAAACTTAGCTTCTTTCAGTTGGAAACAATTATCCCTTGTACCTTTGAAAGTGGATAAAACTCTCTCCAGGCTTGCTGAATGTAATATATACACCCTGCTCTAGTTCAACATCAACTGAAGACCACTGGAGTTGCCTCAACAACATTGTGAATGGTAAAAAACAGCTAATAAAAGCCATCTGCAATTCTAAACTGAACCTTAATGGCATGCAGCTCTCTCTGGCTAAGGAGGAGAGGAGAGTTTGGCTCCAAAGGACACTTGGTGATGCAGAAATGAAGAGGACCTGTGCAGTAGTTATAGATGCCTTTTTTGCTGAGAAAAACAAGTAAGAGAAAACTTGGATTTTACTGTAGTCAGCAGAAGTGAGCAAGCATAGAGAAGGTGCAGATCTGTAGAGTGACAGATTCCATTTTACCTGGCCACTCAGTGAAGCAAAGCTCTGGTTTTCAAACAGTACATGGCATGGCCTTGATTTAGCTTTATGTTAGCAAAACTGTGAATGGGTATAGGAGGCATCACCAAAAATCTTTTAGCAGTGCATTTTTCCTGCTATAGCTTCCTTTCTCTCTCTTAGAAAATAAGAATTATTTTAATACTGACTATTGGCTGCAATAGGGGGGAAAAATTCGCAGTTTCCTGCCCTTCCAGAGTTCACACTCCTGCTCTGCTTTATTGCAGAAGTTAGTCCTCATTAAGTCCAGAAGATCAACACCTGCTGTCAGCCAGTGGAAACCACCCTGGCCTGTTTCACCCTAAAATCCCGAGCTACAAAACCAAAATACACAGAATTAGGGTTGTTCCCTTCTCCCCACTTTGTGTCCTAATCCTATTTTTGAGGTAGCTTTGTCTCATTTATAGAAAGGAGAAAGAAAATACTTTGAGGTCCTGAGATGAAGGCAAGTAGAATTCATAATCAGCCAAAATACTGAAGTATCTAGATGTGTTGTGGTGTACTGCTCCTGGGGACTAAGCTGTAGCTGACTCCGTATGAGTAAAAAATCAGTTCTCTATTTCATTCAAAGTAGTTCCTTGGATTTGCTGGACTAATTTCTCCTCCAAGCATGGTCACATTTTAGGTCAACATGCCTAGACAACATGGGGCTCTGCCAGCAGTTTCTGTGTAAAGTCCCTCTTTGTTTTTTCAGAAACAAATCCAGTCATTCATAGAACTGAACTCCTGCATAATTAGAGGCAGCATTGCACATCATCTTTGCTTTCCATTTTTAGATGTTGCGTCTGGAGGACTATAACTTTTAAAGATGCCAACAAGCCACTTAGGAGCTCGATAGCCATAATGGGAAAATCTGTGGAGCTGAATAGAAAATGATAAGCTTCATACGGACTATTCTAAATCGTTTGGTAAAGAGCTCAGCCAGACATTCAAAGCAAGAATAGAAACTATAACCCCTTCTGATTCAATCTTCAGCTGTTTGTACTTTCTCTACTGTTCTGCTGAAGTCCCAGTCCTACAGGCAGCTTAATGGAGAGGATGGTGTTCTTTACAATGCAGTCCTCTGGTCTCTGCTGGGTCTGGTTATTGGACTGTTGCATAAATGCATGTAGAACACTGATTTTATCCATATTTTACCTTCCAGGCTTGTAATCAACCTTTTCTCTTTCTAGGTTAGTTAAAACATTCAGTAACTGCAGATACTGAAGTGTGAAACTCTGGAAATTGATCCTCTTCAGCATTTTTTAACCTCAAGTTTTTAATAAAGAGCTATTTTAAAAAAATTAAGAAAGATTTGGAGGCCTTTTATTTTTTTTGACAGGTAGGTAGCAGTCATCAGCTTCAGAGCCAACAGGTGTGTTGACAGTGAAAGATCTCACAATAAGCCTTTTATATCTCTGCATGCTGAGGCTTTCAGGTATGTCCTGTAATCTCAAAGTTAGAGTGGGTGGCAGATGACCTAAAATTTATTTCTTTGTTCAGAAAATGCAGTATAGAATTTTCTTTGTTTGGATCTTTAATCCAAACTGATGCTTTAATAACTGAAATTCCAGTAGTCGTTTGGTTTTTTGGTTTGGTTATTTTTGTATATGTTTTTTTAAGTTAGACAATAAATCAATAAGAAAATTGTCTTTGCAGTGGGAAATTACCCCAATGATATTCACTGTTGGACTGTTACAGCATGTGAATTCGGTTAACGGGAGTTGATGGAGCTATTTAGGACAACTGTTTGACACTGCTTCACTTCTAGGAAAAGGCTAAAGTCCAAACAAAGGCACTCTGTGAAGGACAGAATATAATATCCCCAATTTTAAAAATAAGTATTACAGAATTACAGAACTACTGGGGTTGGGAGGGATATTTAAAGATCATCTTGTCCAGCCTCTGCCATGGGAAAGGACACATTCCACTAGACCAGGTTGCTCAGAGCCCCATCTAACCTGGCCTTGAACACTTCCAGGGGTGGGGCATCCACAGCATCTCTGGGCAACTTGTTCTAGTGCCTCATCACCTTCACATTGGAAAAATTCTTCCTTATGTCCAATGTAAATCTAATCACTTCTAATTTAAATGCATTACTCTTGTCACTACAGGATGTGATAAAAAGTCTTCTTTCCATCTTTCATATAAGCCCCCTTCATATATTGAAAAGCCACAATAAGGAGTCACTGGAGCCTTCTCTTCTCCAGGCTGAAAAGCCCAAACTCTCAGCCTTTCCTCATAGGAGAGGTGCTCCAGCCCTCTGAACCTGCTCTGACAAGTCGATGTCCTTTTTGTGTTTAGGACCCCAGGGCTGGACACGGTGCTCCAGGTGGGGTCTCACCAGAGCGGAGTCTAGGGGGAGAACCATTAACCATTTCCATAACCTTCTGGTCACACTTCTTTTGATGCAGCCCAGGATATTGGTTCCCTGTTGAAACACCAAAGCAGACTGCCAAGACTTAGATACTGTTTTCACCTTACTCCTGCATTTTTCTGTGCAGAATACTGAGGAACAAGGCTGAGTAGATGAAGCTCAAGTTCAGGCTGCATGGCAGTGTCATCAGTGAAGTGGAGGTGCTGCTTTGTTCTCCTGCCAGCAGGCTGGGGTTCTTTATATTAAAATATTCTAAAAGGAGTTTGTAATCTCCAGAAAATGGCAAGGTAGAGGTACCATAGTGGTGCAAAATGCTGGTGTAATTTATTGTCAAAAGAATCCTCTTAGAAAGAGGCTGTCTGAGCCACCGGATCATCCTAACAGCTTGGTCTTATCTTTACCTTGTAAGGGGCCAGCACCTTAGTGGTCAGTAAGTGCCAGCTGGGCACATTTCAGGCAAAGAGGATTCGTACATGTTCTTTTCACTTCAGAGGGCATGGCGGGGCAGGTGGGGCCAGGTAAAATCTTACCCTGTGGCTCCTTGTGTGCGTGTTCCCAGGCGTACATCCGCGCACGCGAGCATCAGTATCTTCCCTGCTTTCCCACTGACCTGGAGGGTACTGAATTTACAGTATGTTGGGGCTGCATTTACATTCTTCATGAGATGCAGGCACAAGTGCAGCATTTGCTGCTCCATGGATTGTTCTTGTTCAGGTATGATGTAAGTTTTCTTGCTGCCAGCACAGTGAGGTGCAGCTGTGAAACAGGCACTCTTTGAGGACTTCAAAGCCTAGGAGCCAGCATTTGGTTTTAGAAGAAGCCCTGCACGGTGCCATTAGCAGGTTGCTGGTAACTGGGGCATAACACTGCCTAGAGAGGCACTTCTGCAAGATTTGCCTCTGACATGCCACTTACAAACCCCCTCTGGCACACTTGCTAGAGGAGCAGTTATCTTTAAACATCAAATGATGTTGGTGACACCACATTTGCTACTGTGTAAGACTACTTATTCTGAGTGGTGTAGCTGCTACACTAGGAGCCAGTTGGATAGTATTTTGCAATCCAAATGTTGTGCATGCTTTTCATGCACCATATAGATTTACAGGACATTATGTGTAAATATTTAGACAGAAATCTTTAGAGCACTTTTATTGGTTAAAATGCACATTGACTTTAACGGCTTGTGTATCCAAATGTTTTTCTGCATAATATTGAAGGGAACTGAATTCAACAGTGATGTCACTGAAGACTTTAAAGACACTTTCAGTTTTAATGGTTACTGTCCATCTGAACTGTAAAATAAAGTTTCTTTAGCACTGCATTAAGGTGAAAAGTCTACTTCCCTGTTTTTCTTTGTTAATCCAACCTTCTGAATTAAGGGAAGATGTTGACATGGAATGGAGAAAACAGTTGTACTTTGCTGTTAGTTGCTGCATGCTTGCAGAGTTTCATTTCCATTGCAAGGCCTAGTAGAACCATGCAGAATTTTCAGATTGGGCTCATGCTCATGCCCGTACTCGGCCATTACCTGTGTTCCAAAATTGCTGTTCACGCCTGCTGCTGCTGTAGTTAGGCGGTAGCATCCCTTGGAGTCCAGCAGCCAGGGCAGTGTGGTGGCAGTGGCTGTGGTAATGAGCTAGACTGAAGGAAATTCTCCAATGGCTGCCTTTCAGCATTTGGCAAGAAAATCCTTTTTATGTTAGTTTCAAGGTCGTCAGATATCATTATAGCCAAGTATTAAAAATTTCAAAGAAAGGAGGCAGTGTGTTTGATTTATAGAATAATTATCTAGCTTTCGCTCTAACTTGGCTTTGGCAATGGTTTTGCAAGCACTCGAAAATTAAATCCATTTTTTATGACACTACAAGGTATTATCTCACAGCAAATGATAATTAAACACCTGTGAAATCAATTAGCCTTTAAAACAGGGGGAAAAAAAAGTTTTCCAGTTATATTTTTGCACCTCCAAACTTTCTAATTCCAGAACCAGCACTTGCAGAGCAGGAGATGAACTGCCAGCCAGTAGCCAGTTAACGGCATTCAGCTCACCCCAAAGCATTGCGCAGCCGTAAATCCAGAAGCAAGCAGTTCACAGTGACGGCACCCTTCCAAGCAGGATGTGTTAGCCTTCCCAGTGCAGTCTCGGGCAGCTATCTATCTGACACACAGCCGAGCTGTCAGCTCTGTTACAAAGGCAGTTACTCACTTGGTGTTTCTAATGCCAAATTTTACTTGACAGTTTATTTAAAAGCCAGCATACCTTAATGGAAACCAAGCAACGAGACGCTGCATGTGACTGAGTGGGGTTTCTTCTCAGGCTCTCCAGCCAGTAGTTCAGAGCCATCTGCAGTAAGCATTCACACATGGGAATATGGCCAGTTAGTTAATAGCTGAAAATGAATATACTGGAAAACCAGGAAACACTTCTCCATTTACCCTTGTGTTACAGGTGTTTACTGTTTGTCTTTGTTGTAGTACTTCATCTGACACAGAAACTTCTGGAAGATACAGTGTGCATTCTTGGGCTTGCAGATTCAGAGAGGGAGCCCCAGACATAGTTGGTTAAGTGCCATCGCAATCTTTTGGCTCAGGAAGTAAAGAAACATCTCTAGTCACATCTGACATCTTCAGCGGAATGTGCTGATAGTCCCTGCCAAAGATGAGCCCCAGCATTTTCCAAAAGATGGATTATGTGTGGCACTGTTAAAATAGTGTACTGCTGGGTTAAACCCATTGCATTTGATTTGAGTTAAACCTGTTGTACTTGGCTTGGGTTCTGCTCCTGTACTTCCATCTGAATTTTAATAGCCATAACATGCAGCTGGATTTCAGTGAATGCCGCATTACCAGAGAGGAAGAAGAAAGGTCAGGATGCTGTGGTTAGCATTCCGAAGGTCCCTCTAGCTGCTGGAGAAGCCACCAGTCATTTGTGTCTCAGGTTTTCCATCTATGAAATGGGAATGGTGATGGTATCCTGTAAGAAAATACATAGCCTACATGGCAGGTGACATACAGCTGGATAAAGTATGATAACCATTGCCTCTAGACATATCTGCCAGTCTAAACAGTCTTTTTAGGTTTTAGACTTCTCTTCAATCAGTGGTGATAAAGATGTGGCTTTCAAAAAAAATAGTTTATACTAAAATTGGTAGTGAAAATGTTTCCCAGGCTAGTTTATAATCTCTACAGTGTAGTGACACGGGGAAATGCTTAAGCTGTAGGAAGGAATGTATGGCATGGCTGATTAGTCACTGCAGAGCCTCTGCAGTCTGCTGGGGCTCCTTGGGATAATGGAGAACCAGGAATCCAAACAGCCTTCTAATCCATGTGCTGATTGACATGGTTGGCACATCAGAAACAAAAGAAGAAAAAAAGAGGGGGGCTGGGCTGGGGAAAGACAAGACGCTGTGTGTTGGATCAAGAAGTTTAAATGGTAAGAGCATTTGGCCGAGCAGTGTTTCTCCTTTGGATAATTGCCCACATGGCACTGCAGTGTTTATACCTGTGTGATAGATGGGGCCAAACGTGTTTCCTCAACTATGGGTGGTGGCAGGGAGGGAATAATTCAATTAAGTTGTGAATAAATTAGAATTGATCACAAATAGAGCTATTCTTTTATGCTGCCTAAAAAGCTCTAGCTATGAACAAGGTGCAGTTAATCATTATGAAAAGAAGCCTGAAAGTTAATAAAACATGCCTCTAATACTTACAGAGGGATGCCAGCTTTGGATTAAATCTGTAGCTATTTTAGTTTTGAAGACCCAACTGTCATTTTTAAGGCATATGCATTTTGGATTTTAACATGTTTCAATGCTGCAGCTGAGACCCAGGCCAAGCCGACCCTAAAATTGGCAGTAAAATGTTACCTCTGTGCAAACGTGCAGCATGAAGGAATCAGGAATGTGTGAGGAATAAGCATGTGTCCCCACTCCCTGGCAGTCTCCTAATGTGGAAACCTGGAGCTTTCTGGAAGTAAATACCTTCTGAGCAAAGCAGAGGACTCCTCTAAAAGCTTTTCTCCAGTAAATCCTAGGGAAGGTAAACTGCCAGAAGGAAAGTGCTGGAAGTAGTGCAACACTGAACCAGCATGAGTAAGACGTGCTCAGCGAGCCCCTGCTCAGTGCTCTGCAGTGCTGGTCTTTGCTCTGATTTTCTTGAGCCTGAGAAACCTCCACAGCTGGGTAAAAACAGAGGGTCTCAATAGGCAGGTCATGGAGAGCTGTCCACACATGCAGGCAGCTCTGAGTTTGCGGAAATCCCAGCAATGCAAGCTGGAAGACCACAGCAAGTGTCCCTGCCATCTTCAGATGTTCCCAGCTAATGGAAATAAGTAGTTCTGAAAACAGATCTAACCACCATTGCTGGGGAGAAGAACAAGAGGAACCTCTGGAAGAACCTCTTCCAAACACTTGACTATATTCTCTACAGCTTAAGATGCCTCCTCCAGCTGCAAGTGGGGGTTCTCATACTTCCTTGTCTCCCTAAGGTTTTGTTGAGATTAGTCAGTGGACATAGTGGGGAAATAAAGCCTGTTGCTGATGCAATACTGATGTTTGCATTAGATGCCAGATTGGTACTTAATGTACAACATCAGTACTCTAGGTGAGAGAGTGAGTGTTCCTGGAAGTCTGTGCCAGCTCCAGTTTCTGTCCTGGACAAGTGAAGGAGAAATTTCAAGTTCAGCAAATACTTAACTCAGATACCTACCTTTAATCATAGAGATTATCTCACTCACTTCACTGGAAGTATTTTAAGTCTGAGTTAAGGGAAGTGCAGAGATGCTTTCAGGTGTAACGCTATATGCTTTGTATGTGGAAAAAAATGCCGATCATACATAAGCAATTTTCGGTCCCTGACAAAATGCCAGCAAAACTTAAACCTACTGCTGTGTGTGTGGTTCTGCCTGGGCTGAATGGGAAGGAGTCTGAAACTGAAAGTTGCCCTGAGCCTTCTATCCTCACAATGGCGTGTGGGCTGGAGTTTCATTTACCAGGTGATATTTTTGTGGCCAAGGTCTCCTCCAAATGCTGCCTGGCAGGCCAAAAAAGAAATGAAAAGGTCTCTGCTGCAAGCTTGACTCTGAAATACTGTTTGGTACATGTAAATTATTTCCTCCACAAGAGGTGCTTCAAATTACAAAGCTATGCTTGTAGCCTGATGGAGATGTTTGTGTATTTGCGGCTGGTTACATGTGCTGCACAAAAAGTACTTCCAAGTTTGTATTTAAATGTCCTGGGCCATCTTCTGTCTTCCGGCTAAGGCAGGGTGCTCCTGTTGCTTGGCATGCTACCCATGAACTCATAGGAGTAAAAGTAGCACCTCGTATTTGCGGGTTTCAAATAGATGCTTGATCCTGGAGTGATCTCTGAGGGGTTTAAACTGGACATGGGTCCCTTCCCACTGCGCTCAAAGATCCCATTAAGTCACTTTAAAGCATTTTGGTTGAAATTGCAGGGAAGATTGTTCAATAGAATCTCTGGTGCAGTTCATTCACTGCAGCAGCTCTTGATGGATATTACTTTACTCTGTATCTGTTTCTTCTGTATTTGTGGGTTTTCCCTGAAGCGAGTAGAAATTTTGTGCCCATACATCAAGGTTAGGATGGGACTTTCTGTGTACATGTGATGTAGATAAATTGCTTGATGACCATGAACTGTGCTATTACAGAGCTCAGCAATAAATCTGTTAAGTTTTAAAAGGCACAAAACTGGAAGCAAGATGCAAACTGGTTTCCAGGTGGAAAATGGTCAACAAAATCCTTTTCGTTTTTTTCCCTTTGTAAATCTATCCCAATACCAGCATGTTAGGTATGAAAGAAAAGATGCCCAGTATAGGATGCCACTGGGATATGGAAGACTCACTTGCAGTGGCGTTGCTCTCTGCTTTCCTTTGTGTTCTGGTTTTGCCATCAATGTTTTGTGGATAATGTTGCATTCCGGGGTATTAACAGGATTTTACATTTTTAGCTAGCTAATGATGGGGAACTTCTGACTGGTATATTCTAGCCCTACGGGGTATTCTATTTTTGGTATTTATTAACATTTTCTGTCCTACAACACACAGTAAAAGCAATGAGCTCCAGACCTCTCAATATGTAAAAAAAGAGTGCTTAAAAATGGCAACTGTTTTTTAAATTATTTTTTTGGTATTCCAGTTTCCTACTATTTTCCTCTGCGTGCTATGTCAGTGCAGACTGGTGAGCAGTGACATGGCTGCCAATCCCTATCCCACACTGAGAAAAATAAATTGCTGCCACTCAGATGGAATATGTATATATGTATTTTAACCAAAGTTGAGATAGGATTCAAAAGAAAAACAGGACTTTGAAGTCTGTTTTGTAGTTTTAATTAATGCAGTGAGGAGTTTTATTTTACTCTCAGTGGAGATAATCTTAATCCATTCACAGTGACCTTTTCTTGTGCAAATTAGCTATACACACTTGTTTAAGCAAATGGGCCTTTGCAAGATGTCTCTTCCTAAAGACAGAGCTTATAATTGAAAATTGGCTTACTCCCATCTGTCTGGCCTGTGTGAGAATATAAACATAGATCTTGACTTCTTTGTATATAAAATACAGTCACGTATATATGTATATATATACACATAGACACACATACAAAAAAAATTGCTCTGCCTGCAGGATATGGTAAAATTAGACTATTAATGTAAAAAAACTTCGGTGCTACAAGTTGCTGTCAAAATAACATCTATCTGCAGAGTCCAAGACACTCTGGAGAATGGAGGGTGTTCCATATGGATCGTTTTGATTCAGACGAGGTCAATGCCATTCACAGTTCCATGGAATTGCCAGATGTACACTAATAACAGGCGGAAAACTGTTGGGATTTGATGTGTGGTTTTGGTGAATGATTTTGTGGTGATTGATAGAACTGGAAGAAAAACCCCAGAAGTGTCTATAAGCACTTTCATTCAGAAGAGTGTGGATCATTTGCAGCTATGTGGTTAATTGCCAAAATCTGGTAGTTTGTTCCTCTCTCCACACTTAACAATAACCACCAAGTGAGTCATTGTAACCTTCCATCCCTTTTTTAGTGCCTGCTTGATAAGGAACTATTTCTTTGACATAGTTTGAATATTTTTTTGCTTTATACAAACGTCTTGTGCAGAAATGCACACAGTTGTGCATAGCTTTGACTAAATCTGAGTAGAAATCAGAAGTGCTGCAACAATGCTTGGGATATCAAAATATTTAATGTGAGTTTGTTGTTAGAAGTCATGCACTGTTTATATAGAACTGGCTCATTATTGCAAACGCAAGATTATTTCCTTCCTTATCAGTTTCATTACTACTCTCCCCAGCTCTCTCCCATGGTGGTTGCTCCTGAGGATGAACAAAAAGGAGCCAGAGAGAAGGCTGACACACATGCATGGAGGGAGCTAGTTAACCTGGTGGTGAACGGTCTTGGTAGGAGATTATTTTATCCAGATGTGTCTCAACAGCTGTTTACATTTTCACACCCAGTTACTCTAGGACTCACCACTAATTAAATTTTCTCTTTTCTCCCCTTTTCTTGTTAGGTATGATTACCGTGAAATGCTGCACAATGCCACTTTCTGTCTGGTTCCCCGTGGCCGCAGGCTTGGCTCTTTCAGGTTTCTGGAAGCCTTGCAGGTAAGAGCTGCAGTTTAAAGCAGTGGCTATGCTGGCTGCAATTCAGTGTGCAATAGCAAGGAGGCGGGGAGGAGGGAAATATGTTTCATTTCCCTAGTGGACAGTAATCCACTTTGCGAAAGCCTCTATTCATACTTCTGGAGCAATTGGCAGCTTCTTCCCAGGAGGGGCTGAGCACTGAACTCATCTGAAGGTTGGATTGCGTTACCTCCAGTAAAAGGGTTTCCCTGGATGTGGTGAGGCTGAGAGATTGGACTGGTTTGGAACAGTATTATGTCAAGCTGTGAGACTTCCCCTGGGAGACACTGGCCTTTCCAAGTAAGCCCTGGGGCAGTAAAAATAGCTTTTTGTTTTTCTTGGCCAAAATAAACCTGCTTATGCATTACCAGCTTTGGGATGGTGCTTGCTGAACATACAGAAGGTGGCCTGGAGGTGGTTCCACTCCAGGTGGAAACTTCACATGAAGGTGGATGTAAGCTGATCTCAGGGAGCTCACCTGCTGTCTGGGACAGCACCTGAATGTCCTTCATCTTTCAAAAATGTTCTGGTTAGTGCTCCCTTTTTTACTGTGGGCCAGCAGCAGAAGGCAGTGCTAAAGGGCTCCAGGGTTCCTGTGGCCAGGCAGCACAGTTGTCAAGCCTGATACCTGCCTACTTCACTTTCACACTGTCTGATGCGGGTTTTTTTGGCAAACATCAGCTCAATCCTGGAGTCCTGGATCTTCAGTGAGCCATAGAGAGTACTTTGTGAGGTGCTGCAACTCCCCTCTAGGTGTGGCATCTGGATTTCCATGGGAGCTGGAGTGGAGAGAAGGAGCTGCTGAGGGACTTTCTTGTTTCAGTGAAATGACAGATGAACACACCTTACAGGGTCCTGCCTCCATGAATTCTTTTGCCATTTGTGAAGTGTCCCAGCATTGACAGTAAAGCTGTCAGTGAATGGCATCACATCCCTTTTCATCATCAACCATAAAATATCCCAGCTGCTGTTAGAGAGTATTGTTTACTGCAGTGCTGAGCAGGTTTCAGGTACCTAAATGTAGATAAATTATGTCATTTTAGAAACCCAGGCTACCCAGAAACCCTTCTGGCTTTCTGCTGCTTCTCTGGAAGGACTCCAGTAGATCCTGTGTCATGTCTGCCAGCCTTTGATGGGTTTCTTGGATACCCCACATGCTCTGGGCATGTAGTTGTAACCACAGAACCCCGCATCTGCAGACATATTTGAGATCCAAGTTCTGGCCTGTCACATGCCTCTTTCTACTAAAGAGAAGATTAATAGCCTGAAAAGTGCTGTTCTCTCTCCAGTCTCTTCAGAGGGAGAAGTGAGACTGGCTTATATGAGATGACAAGTCACTTCAGATCCTCCTGAAGAGCACTCCTCAGCTCTTCTCTCATCTGGGCCCAAAGTCATGCAGCTTCTATTAGGTACATCATTTCAGGGAGAGAAAGCAGGGAGTGTACCTCACTGCACAGAACTTGTGGGCTCCAGGTCAACAACAAAATGTAGGTAACTGAGGATTTTGCTATCAGGCTAGCGGCAGTATTCACCAATAATGATGTTCCCAGTTTCTGTCTGGATCCAGGTAATGTAGAAAGCTTTAATCCACATTAGTGGAATGTTTTAAACATGATAACACATTACTAAGTGTTTTCTGGTTGGCTTTTTTCATGCACTGATGTAATTTCCTTACAGAAGATCACAGTTCTTTGCACATAATAAGCACTACTGTAATGCAGACTTGACCAGTCTAAGATGCTGTGCATGATACATGTTACCAAGGAAGGTACAGCAGCCTGAAAGATTCCCCTTTATAGCATCTTCTGGGGGGATTTGGGAGGCCTGAACCCCAGTCTGGACCAAACTCAGAGTATTTAAGCTTGGTTTGATCCAAAAGAAACTGAACCAGAACACAGGTTTGATAAAAATCCTCTGGTACTAGGTCATTTCATCACATCAGAAGGTTTTTGATCTGGATCTTACATTGTGATTGTGCTGACCAGAACATAGTGGTGATCATTTGTTTACGGAAATACTGACCTATTTACTAAGTATTCACAAACTGTCTGCACAGAAGAACTTGTAAAACTCTTGAAAGTTTACATAGTTTAGACAGATCATACTGGTATAAAATAGAGACTAAGTGTGTATGCATTTTGTTTGTTTTAGGACATACAGCAGCTTTTATTTTTGTAGACGAGTGATGACGGATGAGTTGTGTTTGTGCAGTTGCCTCTGTTTGGAGAGTTGATACCAAACAGGATATGAAATTTACTCCTTCATGGGAAAGATGCTCAGGAGTAGAATATGATCTGTATTTTCTGTAGGGTTGTCAGCAGCATGCTATAAACATTAGGGAAGTTACTCCCTGCTAAATGGTTCACGAAGCAGCAAGGGAGGCCATAATTTTGTATTAAATTCTTCAGTGTTCCATCTGCTGCATTGAACAGTTCTGCCCTCATCTGGCAGTGTAAGCACCAGATTGCAAATGCCACCGTCCATGCAAACCCCACCTTTTAGTGCATATGAATTAGCCCAAAATGGAAAGCTATGAACACTTGGGCTGCCTTCCTGTGGCTTCTGGCTTCTGGTGTTCTTTGCTATGTTGCCTCTACTGAGCCTGTGCAGAAAACAAGGCTGTGGTACTGGTGGAAAGCTCGAGGCTTGCCCTGGTGGTGGCACAGCTGCTGATGATGGCCGTGCCTCTGTGCCCACAGGCTGCCTGCGTCCCAGTCATGCTCAGCAACGGATGGGAGTTGCCGTTCTCGGAAGTGATTGATTGGAACCAAGCTGCCATCATAGGCGATGAGAGATTGTTATTACAGGTAAGAAGGAGAGCGCGGCCTTTAGCAGATCAGTTGATTATTGCTGCCCCCATCTAAATGGACAGGGAAGATGAATCCAAAAGGTCAGGGCTGTAAAAGAATTTTTATCATGAAGGGATTGTCTGTGTCAGACTGGCTGTGAACTCATTTAATATGACATCATTCATTATTTGACCTGAAGGTCATTGCAGCCACCAGGCCACATTCTTAAGTGCAGGAGACTTTCTCTTGCAGAGAGCATGAAATCTCTTCTGGTGTGGAGCACTTGCTTGCAAATCTGAGGTAGACCTGTCCAGGTACTGTGATGAAAGGGAAAACTTTTAAGGGTGGATTCTGCTCCAGTCCTTAAAAAATAGTTTATCCTCAAGGCTATCCTCAGGAAAGCAGGTATTTTCTCAGGCAGGTGTTATCATCTAACGATTTGGTGGGAAGCAGTCCCTTTTCTGATGTGTGGACCATGTATCACTGCTTTCTGAAGCCGTGTTCATGTCATTTATTGTTAATCTTGAGAACATGGAACAAAAGTGGGCTGAGAAGTTACAAATTCCCTGCTACTTTCAGCATCTTACTTTGGTTTTAAATACACTGTGGTTGTTTTGGTTTTTTCCAGCTACGTTAGTGGGTTTTGCAATCTAAATAAATTCTGTAAATTCTGCAGAGAAGTCAGTGTTAGGATAAGTTCTTGAAAAATTGGGTTCCCCAAAGTGCCATTGCCCAGCATGAAGCTGAGATCAACAAGAACTGAATAAACACGAAGTAGCCACTAAGATGGATTTTTTTTTTTTATCCTTGAATTTACTGTCATCCACAGAGAGAAGCTGTCAAAGGTACAGGTGTGATGGTACCTCAAAACAAAGTATCTTTGCAGTACCATTACACGTCTGTTAACTTGCCTAAAGAAGTAAATACTTGTGAAGAGCTGGCCTTGCAAGCCTTGCAATGTGTTGCCTGTTCTACTTAATGTGATACAAGCTGCAAATATAAAATATTTGATGTTTGCTTCTGTGGACAGCACATTTTTTCTGAGCAAAATTATGTCTCCCTTTAAATAATAATAATTTGCTGATCTTCATGTTTTCCGGTAACGTGCCATTCGTTCACTTCACACAGCTGCTTCCATATTGAACAGCTACTACACTGTTATTAACAGTGTTTTTAAAGAGCTGGCAGAGGGCCTGAATGTCTGCTGTGGGAAATGTTTTTGTTATGTTACAGTTTTTCATTTCCTGTTTGAGAGCAACTCGGATGTTTTTATTTGCATATTCTCCTCATCATAGTGCTGGGAGAGATTAATCCAGCCTTTCTGCATTTATTTGTGCAGGGTGGTTTTTCCCTCCCCCCTAGTCATTGCTGAAATGACCTTTTATTAAAGTTCTAATAATTCCAATGTAATTATGTCAGATTAGTATTAAAACATCATTCTCCCCACCTGTCTTTCTGGACAAGTACATTAATAGGCAAATGAATTTAAAATGGGAGCTCTGATTTTTCTTTCCAGCTGTTGTAACAGAGCCCCCATCATGGCTTTTTTTAACCTTGACACTGTGTTTTTTGGCACTCACAAGCATGGTATATTGTGTAAAATTGTAACTTCTTGCAGTAACTTTCCTCGTCAGAGCAGCCTTCCCTTTTAAAAGGTGTAGTGGGGATTGAGTATTGGTTTTATTGGTTGCTCACACACATATGCACACACACAACACAAGGTTGCACATCTTGCAATGAAATGTTCATTGAGAAAATGCTGTATTGTCACTGTGAAGTGACTTAAATCTTGTCTTTGCTACTGATAATGTTTCTGGGTGTGATTAATACACATCCGTGCAGCCAGTACAGGTAATGTTTATTATCCTTCTGCTTATGGAAACACATCACAAACAGTGATGTTATCACTTAGGAAGATATGTGCTAATACGTTTTCAGGTTCTGTCTTTCATACTACTTCTGCAGGGAATATTTTACCTAAAGGCCTGTATTTTACTTAAGGGGCCTATAGAGAAGGAACATAAGGTAGCATTTTGGACAATCTGACCATTTTCTTCTGCTCCACCTTGCTGCAGTGCTAACTCTCTCATAAGCCCAAAGTCTGCATTATATTGGCAGTGTCTCTAAGATGATGGTCCAAGAGTTGAAGGGCTGGGAGAGCAAAGATCAGCCCATCTGACACTGCACCCAGTGGATCCATGGACAAAGTGTCCAGAACTGGTTGCAAACTCTGCAAGTAAACGATTTGCTGACTCTTGTGGAAAACTTTTGCATGTAAATTCTTAAAGTCACAAATTTTCTCCCGGAAAGAGGTTTCATGGGAAATCATTTGATTTGGGAACATGTGAAAGCAAATAATGATCACTGCCACTTCTCAGAATATTTTAGGAATAGGTCAGGAAAGGGTTGGATGTGGTGGGATGCAGGCAAACTTCAGAATAAGCAGGGATGCATGAGGAGCAACAAACAGCCCAGGTATTTGCTTGTAAAACTAATGACTCAGGTAAAAGATTTATGAGAAATGAGTGTCTGAGAATAAGGTGGCCTCATTTAGTGGTTGGACTCAATGATCTTAGAGGTCTTTTCCAACTTATACAATTCTGTGATTCCAGTTAGAAATCATGAAAATGTAGGTGCAACACCACAGCTCTTAATTTCTAGAAAAATTAAGAGCTATGGTGTTGCACAAAACATCAACATATTGTAACTGCCTTTCTGGTGCTGTGACTAGCCCTCATCACTGAAGCAAATTTCAGTTAAATTCCCTTGATAATGTCACTTTGCATTGTCCAAGTTGTACTGGAGACTTTGGTCAATGTCCTAAGTTAAAGAATGGCTTGGTTCAAGAAGGATGTGGGGATGGTGAAAGATGTAGACATCCCCTTTTGATCCAGTGAGCAATTACAGTTTTTAATGGAAAAGTGTTGCAGCAGGACAACTTTGGGTTTATTTGTAAGGCAACTTGTACAACAATTAATGTGCGGATTTAATGGAGAGAGGGCAAAAATAATTGCTGTTTTCCCTTGTGAATAGCAGATGTTGTGGAAGATGTTATATTTTCCACCTAAGGTAATTAGTAAAATGTAATTTGATACACGGACTCCCAAAAAGTGGAGTCTTATTTAAGGTGTTGCTATGTTTTCCTTAGGGCATCTAGTGTTGCCATGCTGTGGTAAATGCAATTCCAGATCCTGTTAATATACTTAGAGTGTGGGGGTTGTTGTTGAACTCTTAAGACCTGCAGGTACTAGGTTGTTGAAATACTTGTCCATGAAGAGTTTTATGAGGTGAAAAGCATGAGGGATGCATGGAGGAGATCCTTACTATGCCACACCACAAGGCTGCAGGGGTGTAACTTCATTACCATAAAACAGTCAAAAACGAAAAGAAAACAGATTAAAAAAAACGAATATATTCAATACCAGAGGTTATAAAGGGTTGTGTCCCATTCGTTTTACATCAAGGCTCTAACTGTTGACACGCATCGCTGTTGGACAAGAGTGCTGAAGCTGTACAACCTGCTAATAGAGGAGAGGGCTTGTCAGCAGCATATTAATTTGAGATTGTGTTGCTTCTAAAGCTTCTGACTGTACTAAATCTTGTATTACAGATTCCTTCTACAATCAGGTCTATCCATCAGGATAAAATCCTAGCACTTAGACAGCAGACACAGTTCTTGTGGGAGGCTTATTTTTCTTCAGTTGAGAAGATTGTATTGACTACACTAGAGGTGAGTAAAAATTGTCTGGGACCTTGCTGAGCAGCGAGATTTCCATACCTGTCCAACTGCTCCTGTCCTCAGCTGGCATCAGACCTTGGTTTTCATGACATGCAATTGGTCACTGGAAAAAGAGCTCAGCATCTTGATGAGTTTTCTCCCCTAAGGAAATACTTTCTTCATCATCGGAATCCACATTAGGAAACTGACACGGTGAAAAATGGGAGCAACCCAACACATGGAAAAGTTGTCATGTGTGATCTTGACTTTGCAAGGCTTTATGGCTTATGAATCACTATCCTTGTCATTGGTAGTAAATGTATTTCTTAAGAAACCCTTCTGAAATTCATTTTGGAAAAAACACTGCTGTAGAGCTTCTCCTTGACCATTCCTTAACATTTTGATGCCTTGTGATGGGGCTATTGATCTGGCTCAAGGAAAAGAGGGGGCTTGTAAATGCTGTGTCTTATCTTCACACACAGGAGAAGGGAAAGGCCTGATCATTCTTATAAAATATTAACAGATAATCATAATTAGACTGCTATTAAAAGGGAAGACAGATGATCTCAAATGTGGAGAGAATCCTTTCTGTATTCAGAGACAGAGGAAAGATGAAAGGCTCTTCAGAAGTAGGGCCCAGGCTGCAATTTCAAAAGCAGGTTTCTTTTCTAACTGTTTTTCACATAAATTTTTGACACATTTGTACCACTGAAAGGGGCTCACTTTGTAGGTGCAAATGCATTCGTCTTACGCTAATGCTTCTGCAATTGCACCTGCTTTTGTACGCAGATGTACTGCACAGTTGTTAAGGCTTCACATTTCCTGCTGTGCCTGCTTCCCCCTGAAAACTGCAAATGAGTGCCCATGGCTGATCAACCTCTCGCTGCTGCAAGGCAGTCCCTTAGGTTTTTCCATGCCAGTGAAGAAAACCAACCAGGGAACATTTGCAGAGCCCCTGGCATAGTTATCCTCACAATGCTCCCATTGCCCTCAGAAGAGCATGTTTCCATCTGTGCTGCCTGTTGGGAACTGCTTTTCATCCTCAAACTCCTCATAAGCATTGATGAACTAGTGATAATTACCAGAGCACACACCAGGATCAGACTCATAAAGGTGGAAGACCATGTGCCATTGCTCACAGCTTAATTAACCCTTACAGCAGTGCTCCCAGGGACCATCAGGTGCCTCAAGCATCATCTGCCCCTTCACTGCATGTGCCCTGTTATTGTTAGGGGTTGCTGAAAGGACAGGGGCACATGGCTCTCCCACTGCCCCTCTCCTGCCTGTGCTGAGGCTGGGCTCCTGGGGACATAACCTGCGGCTCCCATAGCCTTGGTGTCCATCACAACAAGCTCCTGCGCTCACACGTGTCTTTGGTGCTGTTTTGAGATACATTGGCCCATGTGCCTGCAGGAGCCCAAGGGGCAGCAAAACCTCTACAGCTAAAGCAAATGGGTAACCAGCAAGCTGGACTTTCTGCTCAGAGCAGAAAAAAACAAAGTGAAGACAAAAATCTTCCCAGAAGATTTGGTTCAATGAAACCAATTAATGTATGCCTGGTGTTGAAGTTACATTCTGGGTTTTTCCATTTGTTTGGGAGACTGATTTTGGTTTGAGATTTTTTTGTTGTTTTTTAATTCAAGACTCTCAGTCTTTTGAGACAGCTAAGAGGGATTCTGTTCTTATGAACGGATACTCATTTCACATTTCAACTTGCCTAAGTAAAGTCCCGAGTTAACTTTCCTTAGGAAAGGCGTAAAATAGTTGAGAATGACTTTCGTTGTCTGAAACCTGCAAGCAGTGTATCTTCTTCTTAAAATCTAATGCCTGGAAATAAATTCCTAGCAGGATTTTTTTTTTTGTGGATGTGATCCATCTTCTGTTGTAATACTGTTGTGTCAGAGTGCTCTGATGATTCTAGATACCATCAGAATAATCACTTGCCCACTAACTGCGGTGCCAGTGTATGTCCATGTCTGAGGATGTCAGCATAGAAAAAGTTTTCACCAAATCAGGTGTCTGCAAGGACATCACAACCCTTTATTCTGCACACCTCTGGAAACCTTTAAATCACATTTTAAGTTCCTTGATCTTCTCACAGCATTTGGCGGCTGTTGTGGTTTAACTGCAGCAAGCAGCCAAGCCCCAGGCAGGTGCTCACTCACTCTCCCACCAGCAGGGTCAGGGAGAGAATTGGAAGGGTAAAATCCAGAAAACTCATAGGTTGAGATAAAGACAATTTAATAGGGAAAACAAAAGCTGTGTACAAAAGCGAAGCAAAATAAGGAATTAAGTCACAGCTTCCCAGGGGCAGGCAGGTGTTCAGCCATCTCCAGGAGAGCAGGGCCCATCATGTGTAATGGTGACTTGAGAAAACAAACACCATCACTCCAAATGTCTCCCTCTTCCTCCTTCTTCCCCCAACTTTATATCCTGAGCATGATGTCCTATGGTCTGGAATTTCCCTTAGGTCAGTTTGGGTCACCTGTCCTGGCTGTGTCTCCTCCCAACCTCCCAGGCACCCTCAATTTCCTCCCCACCATGGCTGTATGAAAAGCAGGAAAGGCCTTGGCTCTGTAAGCCCTGCTCAGCAATAACAAAAACATCTCTATAGTGTCAACCCTGTGTTCAGCACAAATCCAAAACACAGCCCCACACCAGCCACTGTGAAGAAAATTAACTCTACCCCAACACAGCGGCATAAGCCAAACAGCTCATAGTCCAAAATAAGGTATTTGAATCACTTGGCCAGCAAGCCCCTGAGGCAGGCACAGAGGAACTGCCCAGTGCCTTAGACAAAGTGTGGGTTAGGCAGTGATGCTCACAAGTGTCTGCTGCAAGCTGGTGAGTGGGAGCACTGGCAGTGCAGCAGTGGGCTGCTGCAGGCACCATTGGATGTGTGCTCCAGGGTATCTGCAGTTCTTCAGCTTGGGCTTCTCAGGACACAAACCCAAAATATCCCTGCACAGCGTGCTCAGTCCTCCACTCAGGAAGAGAAGGGGAGAGGGACATCACAAAGTACGGACAAGAAATGTTGGATGCTTGGCTAGGGCCTGTTGAAAAGCAGCAATGATTAAGGCAATATGTGAACTTTTTGAAGTGTGAGAATGAGGGAGACAAAAATATTGGACTATTAATGCATTCCAAAAAGAAAAAGGAGATCTTGCCAGAGATCCTAACCCCTTTCTTCTCTTATTAAACTTCCTGTCATGCCTCATCATTGGAGAGACCATGTAGATGCTGTCTCTGCAATATGTGCAACACCGTACACTCTGCATTTTAATTCCTTGGTGTCCTTCATGTTATCTTTTTTTATACTTCTTAGTTCTCTTTCTGCCAAGTTTTCTTTTCGCCCTTCTATCCTTACAGACAGCTAGGTTTCTTACATACACCCAGGAGAGTGGTAGATTAGTGATCCCTTTTTTAGCTCTGGTGAACTGTGTCACAAGCTCCCCAGTAGGGTGCAGAACCACACCAGTGAGGTTTGCATGGCTGATGTGCTCCAAAGGCTGTGCTGCAGTGGCAGTGGGACTGTGCCCCGTGCTGGAGCTGTGCTGGCTCGGGCACGCTGTGGCGACACTGAACATGAGCCGTGTGTTTCCCCTGCAGCCCTCTTGTCTACCGATGCCCCAGAAAACTCCGCCGTCTGTGAAAACCTCCTGGCCATGTAAATTCTCAGACTTCTTACCCGATCATGCCCCAGTTCTGAGAAGACAAGAGGGAGGAGCTGTAGTATTTATGCATTGTGGTAAACTGTTGCTTTGACTTTGCAGTGTTTCAGTGTTTTTTCTTTCTGTAACATTTTTCTTAGAACCTTTTCTGTAAACATGGCCATGGTTCTCTTAGTAATTATCTATGCTTTCCTAAACTGTATCTATGTTTGTGAATTCCAGTATACTGAGTGGAGAAATATGATTGACAAATACTTTGACCAACTGGACTTGAGAGGTAGTGATTTCTACCTCCAATCCATGGTGATTTGTGAAAACATATAAATAAAAGTCAGAGAGTTCTGCCCCCTCTTTCTGCCCTCTTCAGCTGCTGTCTCTGTGTGGTTCCTTGTGTGGCTCTCCTTAGGGCCTTCTCGGCCTAGTAGGCCGGCCTGACGAGTGCTACAGTAAACACTCAGAAATAAATACTTTCCAGGTTCTGTCTTTGTTTAGTGGCATAACTTGCAGATGGGCAAACAGCAGTCATTGCCTGTGTTTTTTCCTGTCCCCACTGCCATGTGGGAGATCTGATTACTGGTATACCTAACTTTTCAACTAGAAATATTCAGATACATTCTTGTCAGTGATGGCATTACAGTCCTAAGTCTGTTATTCAAAAAAAAAAGTTAAATTAACTTACTCATGTGAGTGAATTACTGCATATTAGCTATGGTAATTTGCTCTAGGCAAAATTCAGACAAGCATGCATTTAACATCTGCCCTAGTTTAGCAGTACATATATGGCCACCAGCAGTGGATTGTCTAGCACAATGTAAATGGTGTTTTAATCTTTTCTTGTCAAGGCAATCAAAAATTCCAGGAAAACCACTGCTTGTGGCAGCATTTGTTCATGTATTGACCAAATGTCCCTGAACTCAGCAACTTAGAGAGATTTTTGCTTGTTCAGATTCCAGCAGCTGCTTTTGTTCTGCTTGTGGTGGGGTCTTTTTGCTTGCCTTTTGGTTTTCCTACACTTCAGTCCAGCTTCAGAGACATGAAGTTTCACCCAGATATGCCTATGTTAATGCCAGAGACATTAAGTTAGTACAACCAACATGTTCTTGGCACTCAAGCCCTATGCACTGCATAAACTGTCAGTTATGTGAAAACCTCCTTGGGAGATAACAAAGGATGAGCTACAGAAGAAGGCAAGGCATTCCTGCTTAGCCAGCTTGGGGGAAAACTGATCCTTCACCACCCACTGACCCTTTGCAGCATCTCATTTCCAGACCTGCCAACTTCTAATGCTCCGAGGGAAGACAAATCTGTAAGAACGTGTGGCTCAAGAGTGTATTGCACTTAGAAATTGGACCTTATTTGGAGGCTGAATTTCTCCTGTTAGAGATTCCCACCACTGAATCTTGTTATGCCTTTGCAAGAAGTTTAAAGAATTTCCCATCAGTGTAAGAACCACTCTTGTTCCTGCAATCAAGCGTCTGATGTGAAGCAACTGTAATTAGTTTCATAAATACATACTAATTGTATGGCCTGGTATCTTTTTTTCTTTGTTTGCTTGTGGTATTCTAGATAATAGAGTAGGTGACCTAGCAATCTGTTTTGACCTTAAAAATCTGGGAATCTCTGGATTTGGCCCTCTGCAGAGACAGACAGTAGTTGCGAAAAGATCGTCTGTTTCATCCAACCTAGGAACTGTTGCAGAACTGAGATGTGAAATCAGTGGTGTGACTCTGAATGCTAATATCCCTTTATCATTAGGCAAAAATTAATAATTAGTGCAGCCTGATTTGCTGAAGTCTTTTTGGTTTTGAATACTCTCATTATCTCCAAATATTACCTAGCTTTTTAATGCCATCTTCAAATAATTATCTTCTGTGAGTTCTGGATAGTGAAGCTGTCAATGAACTAATCAGGCTTACAACTGCTAAGATACTCAAATAGACGAAGTATTTGACTTGAAATATAAAATGCAGTAAATTGTATGGTCCCCACATCCAGAGAGACTAATGAGCTGCTCTGAAACCTATGGCACAAAGCCTGAGCTGCTGAAGTGGTGTCAGAGTGTTCAGGTTCTGAGTCCTTTTAAGAGAGATCAAGGATCTAGTAATTTGTGTGCCTCAGCTTTTTGCAAAATGGGTGATGATTCCAATCAGCTGGTGTTCCTGAAGTTTCTACCAGTGACTATGACAGTCTATTTAAAAATCATTACTTCTCTTGTTTTCCAGATTATTCAGGACAGAATATTTAAGCACATATCACGTAACAGCTTAATATGGAACAAACATCCTGGAGGGTTATTTGTACTGCCACAGTATTCCTCATATCTGGGAGATTTTCCTTACTACTATGCTAATCTTGGTGAGTGAATCCTTGCTATAATGTAGTAGCATCTGGAATTTCTAGTGGAATTTTGAAGTTTTGTCGTTGAGTAGCATGTGCCAAGTGACTTACCATTCATTTCTAGGTAATGATGCCTTTCGTTTATCCTGTCTCAATCTTCCCTACCCACTGTAGACTGGAACATCTCTGACTCATCAACATGCATCATGTACTTCTTGCTTGCAAAGATTGTTTTAAAAAAATCTATGTTCCTTTATACTTTTCAGTTGCTGGTAATTAATGCCTGAGTCGGTGACCATTCATGGCCTGAGGGGACATAAGAGGAATAGCTTTTTCCTTTCTTTGTTTATTTGTGCTTGGCAAATTGGAAAGGTGGTCATTTACCCATGACACTTGTTATTGAAGTGCACACTTGGTATGGATTTATTCTCCATACTGTGTTTCTTCATATAGATCCCACTAGAAGGAATGAATAGGGTTTAGGTTCATGGCTTTTTCCTGAAGCAGAGCTTGAACAATGAGTTCTGCAGGCGAATGTGCCTCCAGGCTGAAGGGATCCTGCTTACCAGACTGCTGCTACTTTTGGCTCAGCCTGTGCCATCCCACTTGTGTGGATCTGTACTGCTCACCTGCTAAAAATTGACAGTTACTGTGTTAAAAAAGGGAGAAGAAGGTTTCTGTGGTAATTTTGATGAAAAATGACTATGACCCCACACAGATGAATTTAGATGAGGTTGAGAGCAGTAATGAAGGGTAGGCGCCAGTAAGATCTGTTATTCCAGGCAGAAAACGAAATCATAGCAAGAAAAAAATTGAAAAATGGAAGGCAAGGATGCAAGCAGAATTACCAGCTCAGGAGGTAATTGAAGATGCATGTGAATAGGAATCAACCCAGAAAGAGCAAAAATCTGACAGAGGCTGTAATGGAACTGAGGAAACTGAACAAGCTTCTGGAATTTGTGGAGATAATCTGTAAAAAACATCAAGCATCCAGAGCCAGGCAACAAAACAGAGTCTGTGTCAAGAAAGACATTTGGTTGAACAAACTAGATGTCGATATTGTGGGACAGACTGGATGAGAGAAAGAGATTACCGGACATCTGTGGAAATAGTGAGTAAGAAAAGGAAATAATTGTCTTGGAGTCCAGTACTTCAGAGTGCAAGTTAAAGGTGCAGAGTGGGAGTTAAAGGGAAGTGTGATCTCCTCTGAAGCATCTGGTATCTGAGATGAAGGGAGATGACCTAAAAAAACCTGGCAAGGTTTGCATTAAGTGCAGATTGTTTTTTCCATCCCCAACGTCCTTTAATCTGTAGTAACTGGGGCAATTTTGTCTTTACTGAACATGTATCTCTTCACTTCAGGTCTGAAGCCTCTTTCCACATTCACTGCCGTTATCCATGCAGTAACTCCCCTGGTTTCCCAATCTCAGCCTGTGCTGAAACTCCTGGTTGCTGTAGCCAAGTCCCAGTACTGTGCACAGGTAAGCAGCACTGTTTGGCTGTCAGTCACAGTAGAGACAAACCACTCTGCCAGGAATGAGGAGCCTAGTGACTCAGCCCTGTTTCAACCCCCTGTTTCAATTCTGATGTTTCTTTCCTCTGAGATTTCAACTGTCTGTGACCTACATGCATGCGAAACAAAAATTCCAAGTATAATGGGAGTGGAATAGAGATAGTAATTAAACCCCTTTGTTACATGAGACAGGTAAAATAATGACTGCACTTTAAAGATCAGCATTGTGTGCGCTGCAATCTGCAAAAGGATGTCTATGCTTCAAGAGCCGCTACATGGTCTTCCATCCTCCCACTGTGACTCTTAATCTCATCAGTGCCAGGATTTTGGCTTCTCTGAAAAAAAACTGTGGGGAGTTCAGTAGAAGCACTCTCTTACAGTGGAGTGTCACAAGGGGTTTTGCATTTAATGAGAGCCACAGTAAATCAATGACATCTGTATGATGTGGCTGAGATAGAGACTTCCCAAGTTCCTGTCCAGCCTATATTTGCATGAGAGGATATACATTGTAAGTAGCCAGGTTGGGTGAAATTAATGTAGGAAGTGTTATTTTTATACAGATTTGTATAATTGCTTTTGATTTTGAAATTCTTAACTTGAATTTAACATGTCTGTCTGGAGATCTGAGACCTTAGAGTATGGACAACATTGCCACAAAGGTCTCTGATCATGGTCCAATATTCTCTTTCAGATCATTGTTTTATGGAATTGTGATAAACCCCTCCCAGCCAAACACCGCTGGCCTGCCACTTCTGTGCCTGTCATAGTCATTGAAGGAGAGAGCAAGGTAGGTGGAGAGAAGAACAGTCAAAGGTTGTCTGTATTCTCCAACGGGACAGGAAATTTTTTCTCCAGTGGCTTTGGTGAAAGTTTTGTAGCTCCCAGCAAAATGACAGCTCTCTTCTATTCCTTGGCCTTTTGTACCAGCTTAGTTGCAGATTTGTGTTTCATATACTCAGAAATCATCATGGCAATTAAAGCCTTGAGTCTGAGATTCACAGGTGGGACCCAGTTTTGAACTGTGACCCCAAGAGTAGATAGTGCTGACCCCATCGCTGGAGATTCCAACTCTCTGCAAGTGCATGAAAGCAGTCATGCAGCTGCACACATTGAGTCTAGGGAGTCACATTCAAGACTTGGGGGTCAGCTGTGGACTCAAAAGCAGAATGAAAAATGAGAACTTTCCTTTGAAAATATCTTCTCTTAGGGCCTTGTGAGGTACTGCTGCCATGAAAAAAAAGAAAGGGACAAGGGACATAGGACACTTGTGTGGGAACAAAATCACCACGTCATCTCTTGCTGTGCAACACACGTCTTGTTTGTACTTTCACAGTCAAAATAAATACCATCAGATAAGAAAAGAGGGTTTTTTAAAATCCACACTGAAGTGTATGATTCCTTTCCAAATGCAGGCCTGAGAGAAGCAAGACTGCTTGCTTCTAGAATCTGAAACAGATTTGAGCTGGTCCTCTCTGCAGTCTCTGTCAGCTGGCTCTAGAGCTCTGAGTTGTCAAAGGGAACTTTTAGTTGCTTTGCCTGTACAATCCTATTTTGAATTTGTAATTTTGCCTTTGTTCTTTTCCCCTTGTCACCTTAACAGGGGAAAGGGAGCCCTGCAAGGTTGGCAGCTAAAGGTTCTGGCCTTAGCTAGCCATGTAAACAGTATCATGAGAATTGCTGCAAGGCCAAGAAAGGCTGTAAAGATTTCTGAGCCTTTTGAATGTTCTGGGTGTTTTTATTTTCTTTTTGTAAAACTTGCAGAGGTGAGATAGAGGAGAAAATCTCTGACCATTTCTACAGTGTTTGTAGAAATTTACCCCAGGCACTGTTTAGATAACAAATGAGTCTCCTGAGTACACAAAGGTGTGTTTATAGTGGACAGTCTCTTCCCTCTAATATCCCAACATATTCCAAATGGCTTCTTGTATGGAAAACTATTTGTTTGGACAAAGCTTGCGGAGCCAGAGTAGCACAGTTTCAAAGGTTGCACAAAGGAACTGCATTTCATCTCCAAACTTGGCTGCAGCTTACTGGCAGGCACCAATGCTCCATGCAGGTGATCACGGAGGTCTGCCTTTACATAACCTTCACTCTTCCCTTGAAATCAAAAATTACCCATTTTACAGAAGGGTACTTTAGCTATAAAACAAAATACATGGTAAATCCTGCCCGTTGTACTGTGTGACAATTTTGCGCAGTCTGTAAAAGATGAGGGATGAGAATGTGAGTCTCCTGCCAGCTGCTTGCTCTGCTTCATCTTAGTGTAAACAAAGCAAAACCTTCAGCCCCAGCCTGATCACCTCTTCATCACAGCCCTGCCTCTGGACCAAGGCCATCATAGTGATGAAGGGATGCTCTCCAGACAGACAGTCTGAACATCCTGATTATGGAGACAGATCTTCTCTGAATCAAGGCATAGATTCCAAAAGCTTGTTCCCAAACAGGTAGCAAGGGATGTAGAACTGACCATGTCCTTTAGGAGGGTTGTGTAAAACTTCTCCATGTCCCTGTTTCCATGCACTGGATTCCTCTTACTGGGCTTGACTTTTGAAGTGTTTTCTTGACTTACTAAATTGGTAGAGAGGTCTAGTAACTAACTAGGCTATTTTTCCTAGCAAATGAGGGAAGCAAACTGTGTTGTGTCCTTGTTATTCTTCATCAGTTCTCAAAAGGTGCTCTTTAGTCTACTAAAGAAACCATATGGATTTTCATTTCTTGCTGTTATCTTTTTGATCCAGCTTTCCCATCTATTTCCTATTACTTTGAGGACTGACCTGCCATATCTTTTTAAAGCTTATTGTTTATATAGGTTTTATGTATATAGAATGGTTTGAGTTGGAAGGGACCATAAAGACTATCTAGTGCCAATCCCCCTGCCATGGACTGAGAAACCTTCCACTAGACCAGGTTGCTCAGAGCCCTGTGCAGCCTGGCCTTGAACACTCCGGGAGATGGGGCATCCACAGTTTCTCTGGGCAACTGCTACAGTGCCTCACCACCCTCACAATAAAGAATTTTTTCCTAATACCTAATCTAAGCCTATTCTCTGTCATTTTTAATCCATTCCCCCTTGTCCTGTCACTACATGCTCTTATAAAATGTCCCTCTCCATTTTCTTTCAGGCTCCCTTCAGGTACTGGAAGGCCATTTAGGAATGTGACTTTTTAAAATGCTACAATACCTATATAACTCTTCATGCAGCTAAAGCTCAATTTGAGTTCTTTACTATATTCTCCTTTTCTGATGGAGAATGTTGCACCATCCTGGTAGCATTACATCCTTCACACACAGCCTGGGCTCCTTGGTTTCCCAGCTGCGTAACCTTATGAAGGCTGCAAAATCCTTCTCAGCATTCATTATCTTTGATCCTGACACCCTGTAGGAGAGCAGAGGGACAGTCCTGGCCACCAGGGAAAATGTCCTCCCCAAAGAAGCTGTAGGTACATCTAATTCTCAGTACAGACCATTGCAGTTTGTCACTAAAGGAAAGCAGCCTACTCCAAAGAGGGAGGTCTGTTCAGAAATTGCTCCTCAGATAGAAGGTGTAGGCTGACTGCTGGGGTGACAAAAATGACACTCCTTCACTCTAGAGCTGAAGGGTCCTTTCCATCAGACAGAAATATGCCATGTACCTCAGACAAGAGGAAATAAGAGTGAGGAATAAATTGAGTATTTGCCTTGGGAATGAGTCCTTCAAGTGATTTTTATTTCCTCCCCTTCCTGCCTTGGATACCCACAGGTTATGAGCAGTCGCTTCCTACCCTACGACAACATAGTGACAGATGCAGTGCTAAGCCTGGATGAGGACACCGTGCTTTCAACCACTGAGGTAAGGGGTCTCTGTCGTTTTGGGAGTCTGCTTGGCTCCTTGGCTCAGCCTGAACACAGCAGATATGCTCTTCTCTTGACTTTGCCAGTAAGCAAATGTGACAAGATTTCCTGCTACACTCCTCAGATTTAACGTGTTGCACTTGTTTCAGCAACCCTGCCACTGCCTGCCATCAGAGGAGCTTTTCGCCCTGGTTAATTGGCTCATCATTAGCATATGGTTCTTCCGTTCTTTATTATTTTAGTAACATAGCTGCAGGCGGGTGGAGGCAGCCAAGAGCAGTCAGCTTTAATATTCTGTTCTCACTTTTCTGATTGGGGTAGCTTTCCCCCACACGTTTTCAATAGGGTGTAGGTGGAGAAGGAAGGGTTGTCAGCAGCGGGGGACTGCTATCACTCCAAAGGACAGCATTGCCTCCCTAGTGCAGGATTTCACTGAGGAATGCTCTTTCCCCATTGTGTAAGCCCATAAAATTAGAGATCTTTGCTAGTTTAGGTGCTTGAGTGTTTGTGCCAAGAGCAAGATAGCACTAAGAAAAGAAAAATACTGTAGAAAACCAATTTTTACAACTGGGATGAGTATTGATTTCTAGAACCTCTTCCTGGGAACCACAAGGGAAACTGATGACAGTTTATATAGAGTGCAATATTTGGGAAATACATTATTAATGATGGCCAGGGAATAGCTTGAAAAACTCGATTTTCTTTTGTTTTCCCTTTTTTCACCATGTTCATGGTCATTCCCCTCTCCCGCCTTCACCTTTATAAAAATGCATTTCTGTCAGTGATAGGGATCTTTCACTGCTGCTGCCACTACTTACATGTCAGTGAAAAAATGCGTAACAGTCTTCAGTCACTGCTATATACGTAAGATGTTACTGAATTTGTTCTAAATGGATGAGATTGCGACTGCTCTTCTCTTCTCCCCTGTACAGATGTTGTGCTGTCGTTAGACTGCTCCAGAAACAGCCATGGTAGCCCTCTTTTGCTTCACAAATGAAAGAAATAGTTGACATTGAACCTGTTTGATACCAATGTTACACCTTGGTAGTTTCTGCTAGATCAAAAAGAATACGGCTGCTGCCAAAGCACTTGTGTGCAAAGCCCTGCATAGCCCAAAGAAACCCCAAACCAATAAAAGGTGTTTATCCTTGGCCTGGACTTCCTAAGCAGGTTGTTGCTCAGGATGAAGGGTCCCATCTCAGCTGTCCTGGAGATCATGGTAATACCTCTAAGGGACTTCATTGCACTGAGCGGGTATTTACAGCAATCCAGCCTGTGGATTCCATGAGGATTTGGGGCTTTGTTTTGTTCTAACCGGTATTTAGTCATCTGCCAAACTTCAGAGTCATCCAGGCTTCTGAAATGTATACGAAATAAGTAGTGTGTCTCATTCAGCTTGGCCATGTTTTACCCTAAACATTTGGAAGCACAAATACTTGTTGTGTGAGACAACCTACACTTTTCTTTGTGGGTTTGTTGCTTTGCTTTGTTTTCTTTGTTGCTCCTGTGAGCAACTTGCAGCTGATACTGCATGTTTGCACAGTGGGTATTTGCTGTGTGAGCAAATACCCCCGGTCCCTGTGCTGCAGACAGAACCAACTGGCCAGCTCTTGCTAGAACCCACCTTGCAGCTCCAGCATGTCTCTGTCAGGGTGCCAGCACCAGCAGCTCTCCTTGGTGTCTCTCCATGAAGAGCTGGGGGGGCCTCTCTATTGTTTCACTTCCCCCATGGTACTGCTTACACAAATGTGATGCAACTTTTCCTTGGAAACTAGCTGCTCATGGAGAGTTGTTGTGGCACAGCTTCAAGGCCCAGAAAAGGCAGTTTAGAAACATGGTCAAAGACAATCACATTTCCATTGAGAGCGGCAGTCACCAGACACATCCTCCAGACTGTCCAACCCTGGCGTAGTAAAGGTTTTCCATTCTCAACAGAATGGCATGTAATTGCCCTGTGAGAGGAGCTGTTCCCCACGCACAGAGGGGAGTGTGTGTGGGAAGTCATTAGACACTAGCGTGGGTCATGATCCAGAGGTTTAAGAGACTGCCAGCTTGGTTGGATTTTCCTGCTGATCAACTGAGAGTGGCAGTGCTGCTGGAAATTACATAGGATGAGACCTGAGGGGCTTTTTTAATGGAGGGAGTTTTCTCTTAGAGTGGTTGCTTTAGTGCATCTCCCTAGCAGAAGGGCAGACAGTTGAAAGCACAAGAGAGGGTACTGGGTGCAGCAAGTTTATTATTTATTTAAGTTTGAGATTCTCAGACTTCTTTAAAGAAAACAGATGTCACGTTTTATGGGAAAGGCCTTTATAGGGAAAAAACCCCTTCAGTTCTTTCATGTGGTATTGATTTGGATGAGATCAGAACTATCACAACGGTAACTGGTTTGTGCACATTGTCTTTCTAGTTGGCCTCAGATTCCTTGAAACAACTTTAAAGAAAATAACCAGGCCCTAACTTTGTATTTCAGTCCATATGTGACTCTTCTGTTTCATAAAAACGCTTGTAAATGTGAGAAGTCTGACAGTAATCAACACAAAATGGGACTGTTCTCAGACCAGCTCTTCTTTATCTAACCTCTATACCCTTAACTTTGACTGCATTCTTGGGAGGCTTTTCAAACATTTTTGAGCAAAGTTTTAGGTCCCTCTGGTTCTGAGGGGAACCTAATGTGCAATGCAGAAACAAAGCCCTCTTTTTTTGGGTTTGACTAGGACAATTAGAGTTGTGTATAACTTACAAAATTTCAGTCTAGCTTGAGCTCCAAAATCTAAGTTGAAGGGGAGGGACTGCCAACCATTGATAAAATCTTTCCATATGTATTTTTACCAAACTCTTTTTAAATAGAATGCTGACCATCATTTTGCAAACTACCCCGATCATCCCTTTCCTAGTGTCACCAGATTTTGTTCAGTAGGATCATGGGGTAGCAATGTTCTGTCACTTCTCAATTCTCAGAAATTTGAGTTATTAAAATTGTTACAGCAAGACAATAAAATAAAAAAAACCCTGCCATTGGCATCATTTGACATGCTCTTGTGGCTTATACAATAGAAAGCATTTTTCTTGAAGTTTAGGTTCCTTACGCCATTTAACTAAATAGGAATTTTGTCTTCCTCTTTATTCAGCTGTATGTTGAACGTTTTTGGTCTTATAGACAGAAGTATGACGGGCATGGTCTTCAGAAGGCTCAAAACAGTTGGAAAATATAAATGGACTCCACACTGACTGTCTGTTTTATTCTCACTGAGCCACCTTTACCATTTAAAGCATTTGACTCCTGATTTTCCAAACTATGTTAACAGTGATAAAATGGTAGGTGCAATGCAAAAACGTGCAAAAATTTCCATTTACCACGTGGCTATTACCCCTTGGTGTTGCATCGAGGTATAAATACATGCACCTACACCCATTCTTTCTGTAACTTGAAAAGGTTTGATATGTAAAGGGCAAGCTTGAAAATGTTAATGTAATGCTGTGATGCTCTAGACTCCCTTTAACAGGAACTATTAAAATGTGCATAATTATAGGGCAAAATGTCAAGCAGTCAGTTTAATTTACTGATGAATACACAGAATTAATGTTTTGCAACAGTTCCAAGATTTTGAATTACGAATTAGTGGCAAGGTAGTATTTTGTTTGTTGACATTTGTTGAAACAGTTTCAGTATTCATTTGTCCTGTACCTTTGTCCACAGGTGGATTTTGCCTTTACAGTTTGGCAGAGCTTTCCAGAGAGGATTGTAGGGTACCCTGCACGCAGTCACTTCTGGGACAACACTAAGGAGAGGTGGGGGTATACCTCCAAATGGACTAATGACTATTCCATGGTATTGACAGGAGCTGCTATTTACCACAAGTAAGAACCCATCTGCTATCTTTCTTCTGTATGAAACAAAACAGTAGAGAGGGGGTGGGGGTTGGGGTGTGAAGAACATTCTTCCGGGGAGGGGAAAGAAATGGAAAGATACTAAGTGGGTCTACTTTTTATGGGGTAATAATTTAAGTTCTTGGTTTAGCTCTGGGGATCTGGTAATCATTATTGCACTTGTTGGGTCTCTTTGAAGTCACTTGTGTTTTGAGGCAGTCGGACTGCTCTTTTTAACATCAGGAATTACACACTTCAAAGAGTTCCCGAATTCATTAAGCTGCTCGGCTGCATGGCCTGTAGCATAGCAGAAAGGAGGTTACTTCCAGACCAGCTCTGGGTATGTGTTGGCTGACAGCTGCAGACTGCAAAGTCTTCTGGCTACTCTAGAAATGTAGTACAGTGGGCATGTCACAGCTCAGCATATTGCAGCATGTTGGAGAAAACCCATGTTGTTAGAACTTCAGCAGACTAAAGTCCTCTGTACATTTAAAGAAAAAGAAAATTCAGGAGTCTCTAATCCACAACCTTACAAGGGAGAAGGCAGGCCACAGAGGATGGTATAGACCCAAAGGAGAATAATTTCAACAATAAGAACAGTAGTAGGGCAGTCTTAATAGAGTTCTTTCCAACTGAGCAGTTTGTATTTGTCTATCACTGTGGGGCTCTCCTTCCTACTTGTCCATTATCTTGATTCCATTCAACCTGGTTACAAAAAAGGTATCTGTTCTGTTTCTCCTTTAGCACTGTTTACTGTCTTGATGAGAAACTGGTTTGTTTTCCCTTCTTGTTGGAGGGTGAAAGCAAAGAAAGGAAGTGATATACTGGGAGTTGAGTACAAAACTTGTGTCTCAACTGAGACAGAAATTTCCTGGAGCTTGTGATACCTGAAAGCCCAGTGACTTGTATTAATAACACTGCTGTTGATTTCCAGATATTATCACTACCTGTACACTCATTACCTGCCTGCCAGCCTAAAGAATATGGTGGACCAACTGGCCAATTGTGAGGACATTCTAATGAATTTTTTGGTGTCAGCCGTGACAAAATTGCCTCCAATCAAAGTAACACAGAAAAAACAGTATAAGGAGACCATGATGGGACAGGTATGTAATCATAGTATGTTGCAGCAGTTGGGATGTATCAATAATGTAACAGGTTTACTTCTAGGTTTGGCTTACAGAATGATACAATTCTGTCAAATATTTTTGCAGTTTTTAGTTTAGCAGAACTGTAAGTAGGCTTTAGATATGCTTATTATAATGAAGAAAAAGGAAAAACGGCAAACATCTTCTGTGGATGCTGCTTCCCTTCATAGTTTTCTCACACAGTGTTATTCATGGTGATCCCAAACTCCTGGAAACAATGATTGTGGTGACTGAATTTCAGTTAAACTCTAATTTTCTAATTACGTATTCTAGACCTAAGACCTAGTCATGGAATGCTGGAAGCATAAGTAAATTCTACAAAGATTTTCTATTTTTTATTATTATTAATTAATACGATGTACTGGGCGATCCCTGTGCTATTTTAAATTATATAGTGTGATTCAGGCACTGACATTGAACTGTCACAACAGAGATAATTTGTGATATGCAAGTGTTTTTTCCCCACAGGGAACATTTTGTCCCACAGTCACGCCATCACTCACTAGCAGCCATGAAGTGCTTGGTTTAGATCCTCTTCCAGCTGCTGGATAAGCTTTCTGTCATTGCAGAAGTACCTCTAGTAAAGGGATACATGATAACATGGGGACACTTGTCCTACTACCCTGTGTGAGAGAACAATGAGGGGAATGGTGGTCTCAATGCAAACAGTACCGTGATTACTAGGGGCAGGTGAAAGAAGGGGCCCTGTGTTTTCCCCTCACATTTTCTCCTGGTAGCATTACTTGGATCTTTGTCTGGGGAGTGGCTGTGCCAGTTTGTAAACTCCATTATCTGTATGTCACTGCGCTTGCACCTGAGGTGTCAGTAGCACTGGTAGCATTCAGCAGTTCTGACTCATCTGGGTGCTCAGGAGACCTTCTGTGAACAAGAAGGTGCCATCCAGAAAGTACCTATTGCTTCCACGTTCAGCTTCACCTCTCCACAGGGCTGTGCTTTGGCTGTTTGGCAAAGCCTGAGCATTCTTTTTTCATCTTACAGCACAGGTGACTCGAGTCAGCCATGAACTATAACTCTCGCCTAAAGACAAGTTGTTCCTGCAGCTTTGGGAAATGTAATGGACCATGTTCATAATTCCTTGAAAGACAAATAAAAAATTAACATAACCTCAGTGTTGTGACAGAGATGAATAGTCATATGGAAATTCAGTGTTAATGGCCAAAATGTCTGCTATAATCCTCTGGCAACAAGCTTTTACTTGCTCTTTAGTGACTCTGTATAATCAGGAGGCTGTAATCAATGTGCATTATAACCTACCACTCGAGCTAAACCGGACAGGCCTTGGACTAAGATCAAGTTTGGTACCACAGTCATTTGGCAAGTCCCTGACTTTATCTGTTTCTTCATGTTTTAATTTACATCCTTTGATTTTATGAATTTATATTTGTTTTTAAAGTGTAGTGGAAACATAAGTGCTATAGAGAGATGCATGGGAAGTGGCACAGAAAACCCCTAGGTTCTCAGCATTCATACTTTATCTTAAATAATAGTTTTATTATGTTTATAAATGTTCTTTAGGTACAGATAAAGAATAATAGCAGCTTTAAAGCTGCTAGAGCCTTTTTTTTCCAGAGCTGCTGAGTTTCAGTGGATTTCCACAGCAATTACAGCTGCTCTGAACTTTGGAAAATCAGGCCACAATATTTTGCATATATGCAGTCGAAGACCATGGTGTTTTCCCTCGGTCAGAGTTTAATATGATGTAGTGTGGGACTCCAGTTCATTTTTTGTGTCTGTGAGACAGTGCTGTCTGATGCACTGGACTTGGCCAGTGGGATTCCTGGAAGCACCTTGCTTTTCACTGCAGGGCATCTACACACATGGGTAATGCCAAGAACAAAAGGTCATCTACTCAGTTACAAGCAGGTTGAAATTACTTGTGTATAAATTTCTGCAGATCTGAACTGCAAAAGTGGTGTTTTGACCCTGAATAGTTGTTTTCCTCCTACAGCTGAAGACCATGGGCAGCAGCTGGCCTGGGCTTTGGTGTGCATGTCTGCAGGAAAGCGGTGGCTTTCTTTTTTTTCCTGCTGGTTTTTAAGAATTTGTATCTCTGTAATAGCTGGAAGGCTTGAAGAAAAGAACAGTGAGGGATAGGGTGAAGTAGAGTGCTGACAAGATTTGGGAGGGCTGCTTGTGGGTGTTGTGCTCCACAGGCTGGCTCATGGTTGAACTCAGGTCTCCACACCGCCCTGCCCTCTGCTCTGTTTGTGAAGTCAGGTGTCCTGCTCACCACCTCTGGATCTGCTGTGGACAGGGTGTCCTTCCCCCTCTTTGAGCCCCCCGAGCAGATTCCAGCCACCCCAGAGCCGTGTGCTCCCGAGCCCTGGCGCGGCTGGGCACCATGGTGTCTGCCTGGCCCAGCTCCCACCATTCCCGCCATTCCTGCCATCCTGTGTGTCAGGGCCGGCTCTGATCTCTGCTCTTCTCTCCACACAGACGTCCCGGGCCTCACGCTGGGCTGACCCCGACCACTTTGCCCAGCGGCAGAGCTGCATGAACACTTTCGCCAGCTGGTTTGGCTATATGCCGCTGATCCACTCGCAGATGAGGCTCGACCCTGTCCTCTTCAAAGACCAGGTCTCCATCCTGAGGAAGAAGTACCGAGACATTGAACGACTCTGAGGACGCTGCTGAGGGGGCCGAGCCGCCCTCGCCCATGTGGGAGCCAGACTGTGCCGCCAACAGCGAGCACCCGACCCCGCTAGCCGCGTCCCAGTGCCAGGGCCCGCTGCTCTGGACTGCGCCGAACCGCCGGCAGGCTGCTGTCGCTGAGACTAGGTCGTGTACAGTTTCATTATGGAACATTAAATAATTATTTTTGAAATGATTGCTATGCAGGTTTAAACTTTTTTAATGATCAAAAAAAAACCCTATTAAAAACAGAGTTCTTTCTTTAATCAAAATTGTGTTGGTTGTGAATATTTCAGAGCTGCCATTTCTTTCTTTTATGCATTTGATTGGCAATGCAATTTTCATTCCTTTTTCCCTGCACAGTTAAATGCTGGAATCTCACTGGGAGAAAATGCAGCAGGTTCAGAAACAAACTGAGCACAAACAGAACAGAACTGAAGTATTAAGGTTTTTAATTTTCTACCAACTTTTTTTTTCCTGTTTTCCCCAAGCCAGTAGCAGCCACTATGGCTAAACTCCTTTGGACAGCTGGAGAACTGGAGAACCGCCAAGGAGCCAGATGAGCAGGTAGATCCTTCTGGCTGGGGACCCCTGTTTTAAAGGCAATCAGCCTTGCCTTCGAGGGAGAGAGGAGCAAACCGGTGACGTGGAGCACAGGGATGCATGCACATCAGGGCTGCAGGGCCGTGTGTGTGTGCTGTGCTTGGACAGGCACATCCTGACTGTCCCTGCCCATGGATGGCAGAGCACCCTGGGGCAGTCAGCACAGCCAGCGTGGTGGTCCTGTGGGACACCCAGGCCTGTGCAAGTCCCTGCTGCGGGCAGTGGTGCCACTTGGCAGCTAAGCATGCAAAAGTAGCTTTGTTCTGAGGGTAAAAGGGGTGTTGACGGAAAGCAAGAAAGTATGTTGGTGCTTGCAGTGCAGGAATTTGCCCTGTAACAGACAAACTGGCTTATTTGAAATCAAAGCATGGGCTTCTCTTTTTTCCTTCCTTTTTTTTTCTCGTATTTTTTTTTTGGAAGTGCAAATATGTAGAGAAATTCCCTCATGGAGGTCTGACACCTGAAGTAAAGTATATGGTCAGACACCGGGTCCTGGCAGCAGTGGTGTTCCCAGGCATGCTTGAGGCAGGGTAACTCACACAAAAAACCTGCTTCTGAACTATGAGTGCTGCTCATGCTCCAAAATGGTTTTAGCATTTCAAATATAAGTATTTTTAAATTGAAATATTCCAGTTGTTTATTTCTTTGTAATCTTTTGCTTATTTATGTGTTTCTTTACATTGAAGAATAAAAACAGAAGCAGTGATTTGGGTCAGGAAGATGCCATTCCAATTTGCTAAGAAAATAAGCACTTTAAAAATGGTTTGAACTCTCACATTTTGATGAGTTACATTTGGGGTGCTCTGTAATTATTTCCACCCCAAGAGGAGCTCTGTTAAAGTCACAGCAAGAGGGTTTAGTGCCCATGTCCAGAAGACCAGCAAGCCTTTCTATACCTCATTTCTTTGTTAGCAGGCAATCTGGTAGCAGGGATGCAGAGTAGTGACTCTTCAGTCACTACCAGTCCCATCTAGTAGGGATGAAGCGTAATTGGACCAGAGTTATCGCCTGTTTCATTCAGGCTCAGGCACCAATTTAATATGCAGCTTTAAGCAACTCCCATAACCAGGGCATGCCTCGGTTTCCTCCTTTGTAAAAGTAATAGTTACTGGTTGTAGAGAGAATGCTGTGAAGCTTAAATAATTTCTTGCTGGTATGATCATTATCCCTAAATGGAAAGTTGCTGTAAAAGTGAAAAGTTCAAATTACTAAATGTTGTATGCAACCTGACATGTAAAGACTTGCAGAGAGTGCTTTGCTTTACATATATATTGCAATATTTGAACAGAACACATTGAGTTAGGACAGGACCATCAGGTTCCTGACATTTTGTTTCAGAATCATAGAATGGTTTGGGTTGGAAGGGATCTTGCAAATCATCCAGTTCCAACCCCCCTGCCACAGGCAGGGACATGTTCCACTAGACCAGGTTGCTCAGACCCCCATCCAGCCTGGCCTTGGACACCTCCAGCATGTTCTGGGCAACCTGTTCCAGTGCCTCACCACCCTCAGAGTAAAGAATTTCTTCCTAATATCTGATCTAAATATACCCTCTTTCAGTTAAAACCATTACCCCTTGTCCTATCACTACATGTCCTTGTAAATCTGAACCAAATCATTAAAGGAATCTGCCAAAACATGTGAGACTGCAGCTAGTGACTTATGCTGCTGAAAGGAAGAGGTGCCACTTTCTCTCCATTCCTGTTGCTCTCCCAGTCCCTGGCCATGCAGTCTCACCTGACACCTTCTGCCATGGTGGTGTCCACCAGAGGCTTCTGTGACCCCATTCAACTCTATAAACTCGTGGAAAACTGTCCAATGATTTATTGGATTTTTCTGATACCAAGTTAGATCAGCATGTGGAGAGAAATGTGAAGAGCAGCAGTAAGTAGGCAGGGCCAGGAAGGGAAGGGGAGCAGGATATATTTCAGTCTGTGTAGGGTGAGCTGCTAATTCAGCTGGCCACATTTTTTTAAGAATCTGAACCTCACTTCCCTGTGTTCTCAGGTCTTTGTTTGCTGATCTGCATGGGAAGGTGAAATCCAGTGGTTTGATTTTCCAGAGTGAATGGCTCAGTGACTCCCATGGCAGTTTTCCTCTTGGAGATCAGGTAGCTCGTTCAAGGACTGGAATAGACCTTCTCCTTAGACTCGCTTTTTGGAGAATGTGCCAAACACTGGAGGACGTTTGCAGGGCTCGTGTTTTGCTCATGTGCCGTGTGCAGGTGGGTGAGCACCCATGTCCACAAGAGCATCTGCACCTCTGGGAAGTAGTCACTGTTCTGTAGCTAGCAAGAGGGGCCTGTACTAAAACAAGAACTACAGTTCTGCTTGGCTTTTAGTAAATGCCATTTGGGGGCACATGGATTGGAGTTTCAGTTAAAAAGGGAGTAACTGTTTTTGGAGTACAGCAAGTCAGGCCAAGCATTTAAGCTGTTTGACATTCTGTTATCGTCACTTTTTGGGGTGGCTGAAAGAGATTGTGCTAAAGCTCACTCTCAGCCCCTTGTGTTTACTGATTGCTAATTAAACAAGTAACAATGGAAGGCTTAGCTCCAGAAGGGATTTGGATAGGTAGGAGCATTTCTCATTGCCGTGCGTTACCCGGGTGTAGTCGTCTTGCCGGGAAAGAATGTCCCTCACGGCCGGTCTCGAGAGCGGCCATCGCTCTCCATGTGCACGGCCCCAGGACCCAGGGGAAGAGCTGGACACAGACCCAGCTCAGAGACTCGGAGTGCTACGGTCACTGCGGCCATCACTTGCCAGTGCTCCTAGGGACAGCAGGCAAAGCCTCCCATGTCTACGTGTGTTGGACAGCGCTGTGTTGTTTCTTTAGTGAATGAAATCACTCTTTTGTCATGTCCTAGGTGCAAGTTAATGGTTCTTTATTCTTCTTTTTCTCCTCTCCCAATTCAGATGGTGCTGAAACAAGGTTCATTCCTTGTTGCTCCTTTTGTAGGTTTTTTTAATTATTATTTTTCATTAACAGCAGGCTATGTTAGCCTTTACTTTACAGGTACTTGAATGCCTGATGACTTGACTGAGTGTTACGCATGTGGCCTTTTGTAAAGGTTACTGACCTTAATTTAATCAGGGGTGAGATGGTTGGATGAATGTGAATAGATCCATGCCGTTAAAACAGAATAGAAGTAGGGATTAAAGTTTGGGAGAACTGATGAATTTTTAATTGAATTTATTAAAGGGGAAAAAAAGAAGGAAACCCTTCCCAGTTATAATTTGAATGAGATCTATTGCTGGAGGAAGGTTTTATGAGAAAAAAGTGACACAAAAATAGGGGCAAACATCCAAGACAGAAAGTGCCTGGCACTCCTTGCAGTCCCTTGAGTCTGCACAAGATTTTATTTGCCGTCTTTCTATTTTGTGAGAATCTCTAATTATTACCATACCTTTTTCTAGAAGTGAATGTTTAAGCTTTGTACTGATTTCATAGTGAACACACTGGTGTGCTAATGCATGGCTATTGAGTGCTTTGATCTTTTCCATTGGAAGACATAATGGATTTGATCAATTTCAGGTTGCAATTTTTCTTTTAGAGCCAGTTTTGGCAAAGAAATCAATCTTTCACCAATGAGCGCCTTTTAAAATAGCTCATTTACCAAAAGATGTCGTTTGGAGACTGGAAGTCATCGTTTGAAGCAATGAAAGAAAGAGCTAAATGTAGACTCAGATTTTTTTAAAATCTTTACATGCCCAGTGTAAAATGTTGTGTCCTTCTCTTTTGCACTCGCTCCCTACTGAAACTAAAAGACTACTCAGTGTTTGCCATAACATCTGTTATCGATAGACAACAACTCATTAATTCCTCCACTTAAACATCCTCTTACAGCAAAGGGTGGATTTGTTGTCTGCTCTTTTTGTTCCTCTTTATTTTTCTCCTTTTCTTTCTTTTTTTTTCTTTTTTTTTTTTTTTTGTGGGCAGGCTCTGATGTCTGTTCTGGAAATGTGGCCTTCAAGGGCATCAGCCTGACAGAGCCATTTCCCTGGATGTTGGTGGGATTTCATGGGATGGACCTGTGGTCTTCCAAGAAGGGGCCTGCCCCATGCAGGGTCTTAGCTGGTGTCTGCTGGAAATAAAATTGCATGTTCCAAAATTTTGTACATCTCACCCTTGTTTAAAACGAAGTCAAGCTGGCCTTTATACCACTATTTTAACCATCTTCACACACATTTTTTAAGTTGGAGTTAAATTAGAGGGAGTTAAATTAGGCAGGGGTTAAACTGGGGGTGGGGTAGTGGTATGGGATTCATCAGATGCTTTGAGATGCTCCCTCCCACTCTTTCACAATGTTTTTAGTGATTATTTCACAGTGGGTTAGTGATGATCCAATGGGCCTTGCGACCTTGTACATAATTCTGTATATTTATTTTGAGAGAAAATATGTATAGTGTTTGGATTATGAGAATGGAAACCTGAAATGGGAAATCTTAGGCTGGCAAATGTAAAGCAAAAAACAAACAAAAATACAATCTTATTTTGTATAAAATGTACATTTTTGAGAAAAATTTTCTAATGCATTACCAATGTTTTCATAGTGCTGCCACATCTTTTTTAAAGTGTTTCTCCCTCTTTGTTTGACTATTGACAACATGGTGCAATTAAACCTAAAGCAAATGTGTGAGTGAGAGAAAAGAGAGAATGAGAAATTTAAAAGCCATATAATTTGGTTTACTTCATTAACCTGTATAACATCATAGGTTTACCATCTAAGATAGGTTGTTTTTATAGATAGTGTCACCAAAGACTTCTTTTCTTCAGATTTATTTTGAAAAGTTGTTAATAAAGGACGTACATTTCTCTTGCAGTGTGTTCTTATTTTTAAGGTAGAATAGCAAATCTTGCTTTGGTTCTTGAGAATGCAAATTTGGGAGCATAGTTGCCATGTGTCTCAAGTTTGGTGTACTTAAATGAAAAACTCTTTACCTGCTTTCTCCTCAGGCTGAACTGAACATTGGCTCTGTGTATATCCTTGTATATCCTGTGTCTCTTGCAGTGCCGAATATGCGGTGTAGCATGTGTACACAGTGTCCTAGTCCAGACAGGTGTTTGCTGTGTTACGTGAGGGCAGAACTTCCAGACTGTGTCATTTGTGTAAAGCAGGACAGTATCCCTGCATTGTGGCATTGTCATTGGTAGGAACAGGGACTTCTAGAAGGAGTCCCTGTAATGTGCACAAGCAAAAATAATCACTCTACTGGCCTGGAAGCCTTTGAAGGCTGATCCCTGCAGGCTGAGGATACATTGATTTATGACCCATATTTATTGTTAGGGGTGTATCAGAAGCCTGTCACACTAACAGGAGCTCGCATTCAGCCCACCTGACTCCAGATGTGCACAAAGCACTCCTCTCTCTGTCAGAGCTAGGCCTTGCTGTCTCCCTGAATAGCGGACAAACAGAACAAAGAACTGCTGGGGATTATCCTCCTCACCTGTTTCAGATGTGGGCTTTAGCATAAGTTGTGCCTCACATGTGCTGGTTTCTCTCGGCTGATGGTACAAGCACACCGATTGCAGGATCTGCAGCACAGATGGCAACATCTTGTCAGATGAATCCCACGCCAGGAAAGCTCTGGGTAACACTAGTGGGCCCAGGTTCATGGCCTGTACATTTTAGGGCTTAGTCACTGGTTTGTTCCTGTCAGAGATGTTGAGGCTGACCTTACCCCTGCTGGGGTTCAGACTGCCAGAGCATGGAGAGGTTTTATACTGTCAAGCCATCTGATGTGCCAGTCATGGAAGACTGATATATCTTGGGAAGAGGTTGAAAGGTGTCAGTCTGCTCTACTCCTGGTTTTCAATGCCACTACAGATTCCTTCAAAACAGAGCATCCCAACAGTCACTGGTATTTGATATTGGCTATGGACTTCTCCCTGCCAGAAAATGAACACAAAATGTTTCCCTGGAAATGATCTGACAACAGTGCTCCCACTCCTTTAGCTCTCGAATTCTGTGTTATTGTTACATTATTAATACAAAACAGCTTGGGGTGGAATTAATTTGATTAAATGCAGGTAGCTACCTCTGTAGAAGGCACTGGAAGGCTATTGGCTCCACTAGCATTTAGCATGGACTGACTGGTGTAGAACTGTAGTATGAAACCTAACTTTCATGCTAAACCTGCCTTGGAGGTGGGGATTTAAATGTGGGGATGGAATGTGTCAGGTCCACATCTGCCCCTTCCAGCTTTATTTCATCTGAAAAGGGCCCAGTTTGCATGCTCCAGTATGGCCCTGTGATGTGAACCAACATGAGGTGAAGGAGAAAACTGGGATAGTCAGCTCAGAAGTGCAATGTTGACCTCAACCAAACCCCTGCTGTCACAGTATGCCCCTTGGCAGCCTGCATAGGCAGTGGAGATCAAAGCCAAAACCAAGCAGGTGAATAGGATCCTTGGAGATTTGTGCCTGCTTCATCTCTGCTGTATAGAAAAGTGGTCGGTAAGGGAAGAAAAACCTCCACTGGAGATCTCTGTGTTGATGTGTCACGTGAGGGAATCCCACACTGAGTGCCAGTTTTGCCTGCTAGCCTGCCACACTGGGAATGACAGTCTTACACCAAAGGCATACACCAAAGCTGGTCTGTGAAGTCCCTGGAACCTTGCTTTCTTATATGAACTAAGGATCTGCCCCAAAATATTCAGCACATAATCAGTTCAACTTTGAATGCACTCTTGAGAGCTTTTTTGAACAACCTCACTGAAGCCCATTGTGCTGTCACTTGAATGGAGGTAGATAAGAGAGTTTACACTGATCAACACCTTGTTTTATTTTCTTTTTTAAATGATTAGCAGAGAGAAAAGAAACAAGTGTCTGCTTTCCCTTTCTAAAGCTGTTAGCTAATCATATCCACAATGTTATCGGAGAGAAACAGATTTTACTCAAGATTTTGAGCAGTGTGAGGTGACATTCTAGGCACTGCATGATATGGTTTATTCCACACTTCATTTCCCTACATGATTTCCAGGGCTGTGTGCGAGTTTTATGAGCTGCCAGCTCCAGGTACCGCTAGTCCTGGGAAGCTGGATTTGCACATCACCTGCATTTCTATTGCGCATTAAGGCTGGTCAGGCACTCGACGCTGCAGTGACTGCTCTGTGCAGCTTGAGCTCTTACCTGTCTCCGTTCTGTAATTAACTGTGGTCTTGCTGGTGGCAGTGAAGCAAACTAAGGAACAGCTTTATTTCTTTCCAGAAAATGCAAGTTAAAGCCATTTCTGAGATTTCACAAAAAGAATGTAGTGTTAACAGAAACTGCTGAGGTAATGACTGAAAAAAAAAAAAATAGATACAAGACTTTGTCAAGGTTGCAGCAGAAATTAAAATTTTGAGTCTGTAAAATATTTTCCCTCAAATTCCTTCTTTCCCTTCTACACAGAATCAGCTCCCATTCACAATCACAAAACAACCACAAATCAGTTGCTGGCAATTGAGATACATTTTGAGTTTTCTTTGTTTCTAAAATGGATCCACAGTCAGTTCCTCCTTGCATTAAGCGTCCTGAGGCCTGTGGCAGCCCCAGGGGGGTTTTCATTTGGTAGCCGTGTAGATCACTGAAAAAGTTCCTATGTTTTTAGGAAGAGTTTAGGATCTTTTAGGACATCTTCATAGATTCATAGAATGGTTTGTTTGGAAGAGACATTAAAGATCATCTAGTTCATTTAGAACATCTTGACTTGGAGAGATGCCTGCAGTAACTCTAGTCAGATGTTTCAAAATGCTTAGTTTTTAGTTCTGCCATGATCTGCTAAATGTATACTAGGGTGGGTCTTTTTCTGAAAATCTGCCCCATTTTACAGTCACATCACCTAAAGTTCTGTGGAGCTGTACAATGCAGTAGATAAGGTGTGCATGACTGCCATATACACACTATTGCTACCACTGATGGAGCATCAGGGAGCTGGGAAGACAGTATGAAAATGGACAAGTTAAGAGTACTTGAAACTGTATTTGGAAAACAAGGATTTAAAACACAGTTATGGCGGTCAATATAGCAGGAAAAACATGGATTTTCCTCTTGCTTTTGTTGGCGTAAATCCCTCTTGTTTGTGTTGAAAACAATAGATTGTTTTCAGCCCAAGAAAGGGCAGAATTAGACTTTCAAACCATGAAGTTAAAATACCTTTTTATCCAGTGATGTCTTGATACTGTTAGATAACAAAGCACATTTACGATGTGAACAACATCTTGTGAAAGGCTGCCAGGAAACTACAGTCCTCTGCTTTCCCTGAAACAGGCAGTTAAAGTACTGTGTTAATGCCAGCCAGTCACTGCATTAAGATTATTTTTAATATCCAGGAAATCCCCAAGAGAAGCTAAAATAAAACATTTGTCACTTTATAATTCTTAAGGAAAATGCATACCAGTTCATTGCAATTCCATTTTCCTCACAGCCTTAATAGAATTGCTGCTACTAGGACTAAAACTGAGTCTATCTCAGGAAGATCTAAAAATTGGGAATTGTTTATGATAACAAGCAATAATGTTGTTTTCAAAATCCATGGATGATTTAGATGCAATCCCCTTAAGTATTGAAATCTGTCTAGTTCGCTCCAAAGGCACAAATGTATGTTTTTGTCTCACTCTCTTAGAACAGGGCCAAATTCTGCTTTCAGCAACACTGGCGTGAATCTAAAATTGTTACAGAGTTCTTCATGCTTTCCCTGAGCCCCAGGCTATGGTCTCATGGGAGATTAGTGACCTTTCTTAGCTGTGAGACATTCGAGTGGGCATGGCTTGGGGTCACCTTGGGCCTGACACTTCCCCTCAAAGTGACTTTGCTGTGCTCATTGTGCTGTTGTGAAACACAAGTCCAAAAGTGGGACATGACCACAGGTGGGAATGGGGCTTAGGCTCCCTGAATTCCATTTTATGGCCCTAGTAACAGAATTCAAGTCTGATACATTTAGAGGCATAATGACAGTAGTAACTGAAGTCTTGAGGAAGATGTTTTTCATGCAATGAGACCAAGGACTGGGTGATGCGATTCTTGGTCCTTTGGTAGGATTCTTGCTCCTATTCCCAACTCTTCTAATGATTTATTCTGAGGTAAAAACCCATTTAACCTCTCTGCACCTCACTGTTCCTAAATAGCAAGTGGGTATTCATAAATATCCACATTTTGCAATGAAGAATGTGCACTTTAGGGGTTCATTGCTAGTGCTTTTTGGTCCTCAGGTGAAACCTTCAGTCTAGGAGGAAGTTTTTATTATATTGTGCAGAAGAAGCCCTGGGACTGGTATGAATAGGGGGGAGCACTGGGGGTGACTACTTCTAACCTCTTTTGTTGCATGTGTGGTTGTAGTTTCCACTCATTTATTCTATTTAACTTCTAAATGAAGAGAAGGTTCAGAAAAACCTAATGATTTATGGTGACACACAGCAATAACAATATCACAGTCACAGCTGCTTACAAAAATGGTTGAAAGTCATTAATCCTGTATAAGACAGGGGCAGACTTTTGAGGTCCAGTCTTGTAAGGCAAAGCCACCCCAGCCTGTTGAGTCCCAGCTCATTACAGTTATGGATATACACTGTCTGCAAGCCCAGCTGTTCGGGGGTTATCCCTATCCTCGTGTTACACATGTCAACATGGTAGCAACGGTGAAAAAAAAGGCAAATCAATGCCAGGACAAGAAGAAGAGTCTAGCTTTGCCAACAACTAGCATCTTTCTAGAACTGTGTTGTCTTTTTTACAGCTCCACAGCTCTGGCATTGTGTGTCCCCCTGGGTGTGAGGTAAATGAAGAAATCTGATCCTTCACGTAGCCCTCGGATTTGAACTTTCCGAGGACAGCCTGCCTAGTTTGTGTGTTTGGACTGATGCCATGTGAATGAGTGCAGTCCTGCTGTATTTTCAGCTGCCACACTTCACCACTTATTTAATTTTCCAAGATTGCACCAATCCAAGTTTTCTTGGATTTCTGGTTTCTCTTTTAAAAAAAAAAAAAAAAGGAAAACAAAAAAAGCAGCTATACTGTTTCAGTCAAACCAAACCAAGGAAATGATCAGAATTTATGCAGGGCTGGAGCCCTGACTGCTCATCCTTACAAGGCAAACTCAGTGGGAATGTGGAGTCAGAGCCAAGCTGACCTCTGGAAGGTGCTGTCAAATGCAGTGTGCCAGCAGCAAAGGGTGTGTACACATGTACATGTGCATGCAGAAATGATGGAAAAAATACTGAGGTGCCCAGACAATTTGTTTTGCATCCTGAGATTTTTCCAGCACTGGCCTCTAGTGCTTTTCATGTGTTATGCATCAAATGTGATCAGCCACATAGCACAATATGGTGAAGTAAATGCATTGGGTCACTAAAGTGCATTAAGTGCCATTTACTGCATCGATTTAATTCTGTCCCCAGTCAAACTTAAAATAACTGTCTCTCACCCTTACTGCTGCTTTCCCCTTTTCTTTTACTGCTGAGCAGGCAATAGCATCTATTTTCTTGCCCAACAGAATAGCTCAGCCTAGCTGATAGCCTGAGCCTGCTGCCATCCATCCTGCCTTGAGCAATGCAGTAGATCAGGGCCTGTAGATACTGCAGGCTGGCAACCTGCATGGAATCAACGTGGGTTTGGTGAGCCTGAAAAGCCAAGGGCTTCTTTCACTGCCAAAGCAAGGCAGCTCTGGTGCTAGAGGAATTCAAACCTGCCCACAACGATTTTTTGCTCTTGCAAACTATGCTTTTTCTGTGGAAGCTTTCCATCAGCAGAGCAGGAGTTGTGCAGGTCGAAAGATGGAAATGTGTTAGCATGGTTGGGATTGAGTCTGGAGAATGGATGTCTCTATCAGAAAAGTTTCTTCTGCAGGAATTTGTGTATGTCACTTGCACTATGTCCCCATTTCCCCCTGTACCACTGTGTAAGTGCCAGAGCAGGTTGGAGGTCAGTGGTCAGATTAATCCTCCATGTAGAAAAAAAGCTTTTTCTTGCTTCCTTTTTTTTCCTTCTCATGTGCTTACACAACCCCCTTTTTTTACCAAAGAGTGCTGACTCCTTCCTTTTTCACTTTAAATTTTCAAAACACTGGTTTAAGTGTGCTTTGTCTTGCACTCCTTTGCAATTATCCCTTTTAATCTGGTTACAAGGTTATGCTACTTCAAATTAAATCACATCATATTAGAGGGTTTTGGAGACCTTGCGTGAGCAATGAACTTTTCACATGTAACTCCAGAATCTCCTTGAATCTAAAATAATCTCTTTGACTCTGTGATAGAAAGTTAGTATATGAATACTCAGAAGTAAGGCAGCATATTTCAACCCACAGCATAATTAATTTAAATGCTCCAGCATGGGTTGGGCAGTGAGGAAGGTGCTGCTGGATAAGATCTTTCTAGCACTGCTGCTCCTGGAAGCCTCAGTTCTCTCCTCTGTACTCCAAAGCAGCCAACTTCAAAGGAGTCTCCATAAAATATGCTGTGGCGCAATATTACACACAGATTGCATCATTGTTTTTAACTGATTTACTTGTATTTCTGTTCAGGATCCACAGCTCCTGTCTTTGCCATCTGAAGCGTCCTCATAAAATGAGGCTGATGTGGACCTAGGAATAGGGCCAGTTCTACTGGAAAGCTCCAGCTGCTTTGTGCCAATTTACTGGCAAAGCAGCTGCAAACCCAGTTTTGCTGCGTTTATATTTACTCTGCTGCATCAGAGTGGCCCTCAGCAGCTGGGGCATAGCAGAAAACGGGGACCTTGATGTGTAATATCTACTCTGTGTCCTCTTATCGAGGGTGTCTTGCCATTGCAAGGAGACGTATAGCACGTCTTTCATCTATAGCTGTTGTAATCATATATTCACTGAAGGCATCTGGAAGTGTCCCACTGGGGCAGCAGCACACTCTAGCTTTGCTATTGACAGAAGTGCAGGCCTGAGATTTTCCTCACTAGGTGTCCAGTATATTTAAAAATACTTAAGGGAAAGAAAGGGACAACCTAATAATGCTGAAGGTACTAATAAAAACATAAAGCTGCCATTGGACCAGCTGAGGAGTGAGGAACACCAAGAGCTGGCTGGGTCTTTAGTGAGTCAGGGTCATGAGATGAGCCCAGTCTGGACCACGGCCTTGGCAGTGGGGCCTGATGGGGCAGTGGCACTCTCACAGGGCTGTTGTGTACTTTGGGAAGCCAGATCTGCTTTCCTGCTACTTCAGAGGGACTTTCTGTGCAGACAGAGGAGGAGGAAAGGGTAGGGACAAATGCACACTTCACCTTCCAGAGAAGCTGTTAGGTGAGAGCTAAGGGAAAGGAGACTTCCAAGCTTTGGCTTCCCATTACCACACTCACTGCTCCACTGCAGAGCCTATTTCTTTGTCTGCTTCTTCCTCTTCATTCTTTTTCTTTTTCTTTCTTTTTTTTTTTTTTTTAAGAGGCTCACGTTTTATGACTAATTAACAATTAATTTGGCTAGAGAGCAAGTGAACAGAAAGATGTGGTAGAACATATGGAGGAACACACTGTGCTTGGTCCCTGCAGATCTGAACTGAGAAGCAAGGTCTAGGAATAATCAGTTTATGAGCAGAATAGGCTGGAAATAAACTTTGGAAGAGAAAGAGAAGAGAAATGGGAACAGAGTTCCATGTTATTTCTCCCTGAAAATTGCAGACAAGGTGAAGAAAAGCCCTGAGGAATCATTAAAAAGATATGAGAGCAATCAGGGGAAGTGACAAAGATTTCCAAACTGAGAAGGAAAGGGAAGACAAATAGGGATAGATTTTTTTATAAAAAGCAAAAACATCAAAATTATATTTCACAGAATCACAGAATCAACTAGGTTGGCAATGACCTTTGAGATCACCAAGTTCAACCTATGAGTTTACACAACCTTGTCAACCAGACCATGGACCTAAGTGCCACATCCAGTCTTTTCTTACACACCCTCAGGGACAGTGACTCCACCAACTCCCTGAGCAGTGCATTCCAATGCCCACTCACCCTTTCTGTGAAGAACTTCTTCCACATATCTAACCTAAACTTCCCCAGGTGCAGCTTAAGACTCTGTATATAGCCATGAAAGAACACATGGTGTTCTGTCCTGGGGGATTTCAGGGACTAGAGGGAGACAAAACCACAACCTGCTGGTGGAGGTGAGAGGGGTATGAGAATGAAGTGAGCTGGAGCAGGAGGTCACTTGTCATATGTTTGGTTTCTTTTGCAAGAAATCCCTGGAGAAAAAAAGTTGTATGTGACAAGCTGAGGGTTTGAAGAGTGAGAGAAAAAAGTCTGCCTGAGTCTGGGTTGGGTTGTATCAGAAACTGGTTGTTTAACAAAGACAGCAGATAAAAGCTGTCTCTGATGCATAGAAATTTGACTGTCTCCTGTGATTTTCACTATCAATGTTCTGTAATGTGCTAATAAAGGCTAATAAAGTCCTGCTGCTGGACTAAGGCATGCTGGCCCTAGACCCATGACTTCAGTGTTTGGTCCAAAGAAAGGGAATGGAGGGTACAGAGGAGAGCACAGAGAGCTTGCATATACCCTGCACTGGAAAGGGGGAAAGTCCAGGAAATTACTCCAGCTATGGGAGCTACCACAGCACAGGGTCTGTTCTCCAGGCGTGAGGCTGAGTGGCACAGCGTGGCTTGCATCCACTCACCTCTATTTTTTCCCTTCCCTCTCTTTATACCCTCAAAACCAATATGCATGGGGTCAGATGCTGGTAGGTACAGTTCCTAGCCTGTGCCATCACTAAAATCGTGTGTGGGTGACGTCTGGGGGACAAGAAGCTGGCATAGGCCAGATCTACACCAGGCAGTCTGTCAGTGGGCAGGAGCCTACACAGCTGGGTGCTCTGACCCTGCAGAAACACTACCAAGATGTTCATGGACTCAGGAGATCTAGAATACAAAGCCAGTGCTTGGTAATGCCTGAGGTGCTCAAACAGCCAGAAAAACCACCAGAGCAGGGTAGATATTGTACAGATGGCTTAGTGCAGATCTTTGATTTGGTAGATCCTGATTTTGCTTTTTATGTGTGTTGGTGGTGTTGGCCAAGGCCAAGAGGTATCTCTATGCCTGCAGGAGAAGGGGTTCTCCCTGAGGTGCTGTGGCTGCTGGGTCCCTGCCCTGCCTTCTCCTTCCACTCATGGCTGCCATCTCCTGGACTGGGAATGTTCTGGAGGTTAGGCTGCTCCCACTGCCCCTGTCTTGGGCAAGACTGGATCACAGCCATGATCTCCTGACAAGGGAATAGCTCCCTGCTGTCCTCACTGCCACTTACTGGGCTATTCAGAGGCATGATTTTTTTTCCCCAGAGCTCAGCACCCATTTAAGCACCTGCAGATAAGGGTCAGATTTCCTGAAGTGCTCATCAGGCAGCTGCCTCCCCTGAGACACCTTATCATAGATTAAAAAAAAAAAAAAAGCTATGCTGAACTGTTCAGAAAGATCCATCCATTTGCAAGCCCATAAGAGCAATGGCTGTTCTTTATTTTATGTCCTTAGTGTTGGGCCTATGTCCTGATGATTCCTATAAAATTAACTCCTTAGTTTCCCCCTTGGAAGAACTGATAACAATTTGCTTTGTGTTTTCTTTGGAAAAACCAAGAGATCACACAATGTAAAGACACTTGAGCTCTGCACACTTTCCTAAAGCACAGTCGGATGAGTCTATGTTGCATGAGCAAAAATAATGTTTCCCTTGATCATACAATGGAGGAGGTTGTTGCAGACTTCAGAGATGTAGACAGGGAGTTGACTCTGGTCAAAATGGACCATTCAGTCTGACTGTACCTGGTTGTAGTGGTAGATTTGCACGGGACTGTCAGGACTTTTCTCCTTCTGGGTATAGCTTGAGAGGACCTGGGGAAGCGATATGGTGCAGTAGGGTCATGTTCCCTTCTTTGGTCTATTACTGAGATGTCGCAAGAATTTGGCCAGATCACTTCTCAATTTCTGGCATCAGTTTCTCTGCCAATAAAACAGGAATGATGCCATAAGCTTCCTCTGCAAAGCACTCCAAGATGGAGGTTAGAAAGCACTAATGAAGAGCTGGCTGCAATTACATCCAAATTTAGAAGGAAAATGGGCTCTTGTTCCCTTGGACCTAAATGTAATAAATAAATAAATGGAGCAGTCCTGGCTTTATTGCCAATTCTATCTGATTAGATGGAACTTAATTTCTGACATTTTTTCTGCTGGTGGCCGTATTATAAAGGCACCCCACAGAACCAGCTTGACCTCTGGGTGCCTCATAATTTTCCTGGGTATGAAGTTACTCTCTTACAGAATTAGTTTCCTCAGCATGCCTTTGTGGGGCTTTTGCTTTAAATCAGGCAGACACAAGCAGCTGTAGCCCTGACACGGTCATTTTACAGCTGGCTGCTGTTTGTCGCCTCTCCCTCTTTCCCAGATGCCAAGTACTGTTTTACCTTTCTTATTGCTGTGGAGATGACATTATCTTACACTGGAGAATTCCCCTGCCATAGAGTTGCTCTGGATGATGTTTGTGTACAGATGATGTTTATGAAAGCCGGGGGCAATTTACTTACTGCAGTGGGCACTGTTGCAACGTGTAAAATCATTGTACACAAATACATTGACTAAATGGCTCCCTTCCTTCTCATAATTCATTATCAGAACAGGTTACCTGGGGATTGGAGGGAATCTACATCACTTGGAGACTGTAAATCAGCCTGACTGTCTTTCCAAGGAGCATGTTCTTGCCCAACTGCACAGCATTGGGCTGGATGGGGTTATTGCCAGGAAAACTCATGGGCTCCCTTACACAGGTGGTCTGATGAGACAACCGTGATGAGCCCGCTGGCCTTAAAGCCTGAAAAGCTACTGCTGCAAGGCTGGCTGTTCCAACATAGAAATCAGAAGACTGATGGATAAAATATGTCCCTCTTTCTTCCTGAAATATCTCCAAAGGCTGGGCCTGTGATATGTATTGGGCACACCTGTCTGCTCCAGAAATGGTAGGTCCAGCATGCATGGAAAACTTAATTACTTTCCCTGTCTGGGTCCCTTGACTTATTGCTGTCTGTGGAAATCTGAGTAAATACTGTCTGGATGAATGGCAGTCAATGGAAAAGAGCTTTCTCCAGCCAAGAGGTAAAGCGAGTGTTGAGCCAAAGTCCTTCCTCTGGATGCATTGCTCTCCCAAATTCAGCTGCTGCTCAGGGCCTGAGGAGAGGTTGAAGTGCTTTACCATGAAACCTCTGCTTTGAAGTAGTTTCCCAAGCTCCTTTTTCATGTTCATCATGACACTTCTTTATCCCAGCAGCCAGTTCTGACCACCTGTAACCACCCCTCATTTGCTTGTTGGATAAGGATCACGCTTGGAAGGCTGACGTTAACATCAGGATGGATGTTTGCATGAGCAGGTGGTGGCAGGGAGATTCTTAGACTCCAGTGCTTGTGGTGTGTCTCTGAAGATGAGAACTAGAAGCCAACAGTACCACTCAGCTTTTAAACATACAAACATACTGAAATTATTATGAGAGGTGTCCCCTTTTAGTTGATCTTGCACTTTAACTGGGACCATAAAAGTGCCGGCTTGTGATAAGAAGTTGCTTTTATTATTGATCATCTATTGTTCTGTGCAAAAAGTAGGTTTATACTGTTTTCTTAATGTTGTACGAAGAACAATAGAAAGAGTTATGGTTGGGAATACTTGTTTTATGTTCTTCATGATGTCAGTAGCCACCCACTCTCCTTTTGTGCTGCCATGTCTGTGAATTCATCAGGGCAGGGGAATTCCTGGTTAGCACCTACCATGGCTAACTCTGACCTCCTGACTCCCAGTGATGGATAACCTCCTCCTCAGATTTCTTTACCTCTAGGCAGTGATAAAGAGGATGTGTAAGAACTAAGGTAAACAGATTTCTCATGCCTGCAAACATTCAGGGTCAAGCTGGACAGGGCTCTGGGAAATTTGGTCTAGAGGAAGGTGTCCCTCCCCAAGGCAGGAGGGCTGGAACTAGGTGATCTTTAAAGGTCCTTTCCAACCCAAACTGCTCTATGTCTCTATGATGATTCTATGACAGTGATTCCAGGCTGGTACTGCATGTGGTGCAGGCGATCAGCAGCTGTCACCCCACTCCAAGCTTGCCTCAGCCCTGGTGCCTGGGGTTGGCAGTAGCTGGTGCCTTGTCCCATCACTCCTGGCAGCCTTCCTTGCTGGTGGGTGTAAGGGACACTTGTGCTCACCCTGGTGCTGACTCCTGAGACATGAGCTTCTGCAGCCCAAGCCCTCAGAGAGGTGAGCAGAGAACCACTCCATGTGCCCCAGCTCAATCCAGGCTCTCTGAAATGTCCCTGTATTCACTAGTTTCAAAAACACAGGCCAGTAGCAGTGAGTGTTCCCCGCGGTAGCAGAAGAGTTCTATGCTGTAGCTGATAAAGACTCTGCAAACATCAGCCCCATTGGTCTCTAGGAAGCTCTTGGGATGTGAGGAACAATACAACTCTTATTTAACACCCAGGAGTGAAGAATTTGCCTGTGCCTAGGCACATATGGGAACATATCCCTAAGACCAGTTTTACCACATTTTTGTCTGTCGGTGCTTCCCTGTGTTGGGTTGCGTAGATCATTAAAAGCTGTGTCATTGCCTTCCTGTGCAGCCAATATAAATTAGCATAATCCATTTTCACTTAACATTGCCCTCACAAGGCAAAAATTTCAGCAGTCATGTTTGTTATCCTCCCTTCAGCAAAATGCTAAAATGAAGCTTGAAATTGAAAAATTGAAAAATCACCTCCTGGAGTTCAACATGGTGGTTACAACACAAGAATAGGTTGTAACCATGGGTTATGGGTCAATTCCTTGCACAGTGCAGAAGGATCTTCTGGTTTCTGGTAGCTGTCCCAGTTCATTCGACCCATGTGGTCAGATCAGGCAAACGTTAGTTATTCTCTAGGAGGACAAGAACAAATAACTTCAGGAAACAACCTCATGTTGAGCCAGGGGAAGTTTAGAGTGGATATTAGGAAAAATTTCTTCACTGATTGTCAAGCATTGGAACTGACTGCTTAAGGAAGTGGTGGAGTCACCATCCCCATGCATTTAAAAGATGAGTAGATGTGTCACCTAGGCACATGGTTTAGTGCTGACCCGGGCAGTGCTGGGTTAATGGTTGGACTTGATGATCTTAAAGGTCTACTCAAAACTAAATAATTCTATGATTCTATACATAGCAATTTCTGTCTAGTTCACACATCCTACATTTCAGCTGCTTCCTTTTGCTGCTCAAAATCTCCCATTGAAATGTGCACTTAGTTCAAAGAGCTGTGGTGTCACGTGGGATAGCAGCCCCTTCTTAACTACTGATGAAGGCATGTCATAAGTGGCATTGGACCAAACGTGTGTAGCTCTTCGGTGACTGATTCTATCTTATGAATTAAACCATCTGCTTGCACCATACCATTTTTTTTAGGTCCTTGACTGCCTTCCTCTGCACTCCTAACTTGCAGGCCCCTTCATGTGTCCAGCAGTAATTCTCCCTCTCTGCTGTTCTGTGCCAGCAAGTTATGAAGAAAATACAAAGCTTTCAGAAGTAACCTCGGGCTTAGAGGAAAATGTTCTGATAACAAATATTCCTATTAGCTCCAGTAATCATGGAATTAACAATATTAGTCTCCCCCATTTGTAGCACAGACTGTGGCTCCAAAGCACAGAACAACAAAGACTTGTGGTGTAATCCTTCTTTCAGCACCTGTCCTGCAGCATGTGTAGTTATCCCTCTTGTATGACAGGGAGAAAGAATATGCAAGAAAGAGATCAGAGTGGCCACAGGTCTTGCTCAAGAACTCAGTGGTCTGTAGCACATCTGTGTGAGTTCCCATCTCCCTTTGCCTTTCCCTTTTATTCTGTCCCTAGGTGAAACAAGTGAAGTTGCTTTTCATGAGAAAATATGTGGGTTTGAATGGCTGTGTCTAGTCTCCCCCATGACCTACCTCAAATTTGTTTCTTTTGAATCTTGGCATTTACAAGCACTTACCAAACTCTCTCCCACTGAGCATTTAATACCTTTTATTCTCCAAGAATTATCCTTTTATCAGCAAAAGTAACCTACAAACCCCACTGCAATCAGTTAGGGGAATCCAGCTGGTTTAGAGAGCATTTTGTCAGGTGACAAAATGATGACAGATGATGAAGATCACATGCAGCAGGATTGGGAAGCTCAGACTGGGGGCTTACCAAGAAATATCTTCTGTTGTAAGATGTGTCACAGGATTTCTTATGTCTAGGACCCTCATTTTCTTGGGATAGTTTGAAGAACAAGGCTGCAGAGTGCTACAGAAAGAGCCTTCATTTGTTTCTTTGTTTTTAAGCTGTGGAAGGAAGCCCAGGGAGCTGAACTGTTCTGACCCTCGGCCAGGAGCTGAACACATGTTGCTGAGATAATTTTACAATATTGTTTGTGTGTTTGGAAGTACTAAATCTTGTGCTTGCACATAAACCTTCTCACCCTTGTTTTTGTGTCTTCATCCAAAACCCTCACTCTGCTCTAAGACTGCCAGCTCTTTCCATCTAACTCAGTGGGTCCAAACAGTAATGCACTCTGGTAACACTTTACAAGCCAAAGCTTTATTGAGGCAGTAAGAAGGACGAGCAGCAAGGTGCCCGTACAGTGGGTAACCCATCCCTGATAGCAAACACAAGATCACAGCGATGCTGTGGCTTCTGTGCACTGCCAGGAACAGCCGGTGTCCCACTGTCTGGCAGCAACAGCCGATGCTGCACACACCTTTTGGAAGAGGTGAGACTCGTGCTGTCCCTTGGCTCCACCCGAGGCGGTGAGAGGAGCAAAGAACACCTCACATTAACAGTGTTCTGCCCACGCTGCTGCTACCAGCTGGGGGCAGGGTGCTGGCAATCTCTCTATCCCAGCACTGGCGCTGGTCGGAGGCAGGGCATCAGCAGTCTGCCTATGTGCCAGTACTGGCCATGGGGCAGGGTGTCAGTAGGCAGAGTGGCAAAGGCCACCGTCTGGTGACTACAAAGACATTGCAAAGTGGCCTATTACTGTATTTGGCACAGATGTCTCTGTTTGAGTCCATTGTTCTCGGCTCATCTGGAATAATTATCAGCACTGGTAATATCAACAGTAACAGCTCATCTCTACTCCAGCCCATCCCCTCCCTTTCCATCCCCTGTGCAAACAGAGGAAGAAGGGTCAAATGCTCTTTACTCTTGTGACCTGGCTGTCATTTACATTTACCCAGCACTTTACACCGCAGCATCTCAAAGCCCTTTGTGTCACCATAGTAAGCAGGTTTTTTCCTCCACTGTGCAAATGAGGAGAACAGGGATGACAGGGACAGCCCCAGGCAGTAGTGGGGCCAGAGAGCAGAATGTGGCTCCTTTCTGATCTTGCAGGAAGGCAAAAACCCCATCAGGTTTGAGTGGTCCAGTAGGCCTCTGTGCCATCCACATGCCGCAGCCAGAGGTGGGACTCCATTTCCATGTCTCCTCTGAAACCTCATCCAGCCCTTTCTCCTGTGGTGCTCCACAGTGCAATGCACTCCCATGTTTTCACCACTCAGTATTTGGGGTATGAGTGGAATGTGCCTTAAAGCAGCAAGTCAAGCATGGTTCGTAAAGTACGATGTGTTCTTTGACATCTCTTGTGTCATGCCATGTAGCAGGAAACCCATCCTCACAGCTGTAAGTGTCCACCCCATAAACAATATGTGTGCTTAGTCAGGGCCTCATTTTACTTCATCTACTCCTCTGTCGTGAACAATATTCTTTTAATATTTACAGTGTTTTTCTGGTGCTAGTATTCATATCCCCTTAGAAGAGCTGTCTTTGCCAATGTACTGTACTAACATTCCTATCCTGAATCCTTCAAAAATATTGACTTTTCAGAATAAAGTGGAAGAGGTCCAGAATTGCATGAATCAATGATGTAGGCATATTTACTGAAATTCTCTTGGGCAAGGGCTGACACATCTAAAGATTCACTTAAAAAATTTCTGGCACATTATGATCTTACTGAATAAAAATGAGTCTATCCAGGAAAACAGTACAATTCTGTTAAGTATTTTCAGATCCTGTGGGACAAAGGAGTTCCACATAAGCGAGATGGTGTTTATTAGGACTGAGCTAGATTAAGATCATGTAGTGTGAATAACTCACTAAATAGTTCATATGTTAAAAAGAGACTGAGAAATAGCAACCACACTTTATGCTCTACAACATCAACCAGTGGCAGGAAATACTTGTGCTGGCTTGGTATTACACTGAGAATAACCAGTCCTTCAGTAGACACCAGCTTGCTAAAGGTATGTGCAGTGCACGTGGCAAACAGTGATTAGGTGTGATGCTTTGAAGGTGTAGGGCTGCAACTTTCAGGTGCATTTAGTCCTTCCATCATTTCAGAGAATCCTTTTCTTGTAGGTCAACAGTGCTTAGCATATGCAAGGTGTCCTGCACTAAGTTTTAGTATTCTGAAAGTACCCAAAAAGTGTCCTATTTTTAGGCCTATGGACCCATTTGATGTGGGGGTTTGAAGGCATATGGGAAACCCAGGAGACACCCCAAGGAGCTGATGTAACATGAGCATGAAGAAAAAGGAGGAAAACACTGGCAAGAGTGGGGAGGATCAGAACTATTCAGTGCCTTGCCCATGGCCAAAGGAAGATCCTCCAAGGAAGAGGCCGCTGCTGACAGAGGGAAGCAGCTCTGCTCTGTCCATGCTAAAGCACTGTCCTTGCAGCTGGGGGCACTGTGGAAGTCCCAATGGTCTGTTAGTGCCTGTGAAGTTTTTAGAGCAGGCTGAGCAAAATATTTTAGTGCAGAGGTCAGAGAATATTTTTGTTCTCCTTTGCATCCTGCTTTCATTCAGGCTGGTTCTGGATCCAGCTGCTGGTTCCTAAGGGTCTGGAAAGAGATGCCTGGATTCACACCATCCCCTGCCTTAAGCACAGAGGTGTGCCCAGGTTGATGGGAGGGCATTTGGCTGACAGGACAGCAGTTTGAACAGCCATTTTCTGTCTTCTGCACCCTATGCACAATTTACTTTATGAGCTTGCAACCAGGCCATGTGGCTGAATTAACATATATGAATAAACACAAAGATATTTACTCCTTAAAAAAACCTGCAGTTCTTGCCTCACTTGAAGAAGACCTCAATGCCTCTTGGTGTTCTTCCTGGTTTGTTCAGGTCTCTCTGAGCTAATACTCAGCCTCTACTTTCTCTTCATCCTTTAAAACCTTCATACTGCAATTTACTGTATTCCTGACTCAAAAGTAATATCCACTATGCAAATTATTGGCAGAAAGAGATAATTTTGTATCCAAGGTCAGCACAAATTTACACTGAATTCATTATATAGCAATTGGCTTGGAAAGGCCTTTGAATGCTAAGATTGTTTATACAGTTTTTATTTCTTTATCTTATGTGGAGTTGGACTTACACCTAGAAAGATACTTTGATGTTTTAATGGAAATCTCTAGTCATTTCGCACAGAGAATTGGAAAGAAATAGCTATGCTGAAAAGGACTCTCTGTGCCTTGCTATTGCTCTCTCTGAATCTGCAAACAAACCAAGTGCAGTTGGCTGCACGTACAGCCCTGGCTTTTGCAGATGTACAGCAGGCAGGTGTAAAGGAAAGCCCGTGACGTTAAACCAGACCCTCTTCACAAATGGCTGCCAGTCTCATGCCCTGGCCACTGTGATTCACTGTGTCAGGCAGGATCTGTCATGGCAAATAATGAGTGATGCTGGTTGACATGTTGTGTCATCCAAGGAATCTGGAAAATTAATAATGTGATAAAATTCCTTCTTTTTTTATTAGTCTGTCTTTTAAGGAGATCTTCCTGATAATCATGACTTCTGAAAATCTTTTTTTTGTTTGTTTTTCCTTTTTAGGAAAGAATTTCCATCTTATCAAAATGAGAAATTGTAATAGCATCCCACTGAAAATAATAAAAAAAAAATCATTCCTAAAAGCCATTCAGTTTGAAAGTATTCAGCAATTTGTGCCAGAAAACTCTTCCACTGGAAATATTTTTTACTGACTGTACATGAAACTTAGCTGAGCAAAAAGTTCCCTCCGAGTGAGGAATTAGAAATCAGACTATGTAAGAAAAATGAGTGCCTGGTCACTCTTTTATACAACCATTTCATGGAGTTTGACTGCCCCATAGCAGTCTATCTTTAGCAGGATCATTATGAGCTATTGGATACTGAATTAACAAAATGCCAGCTGTATTCTGAGGGTAGAAGGGTGTAAATCAATAGTAGCTGGAAATAAAGAGTGTTGTCCAATAGCTAGATGACGAAAATCAGAGCTCACATGTTTGTACGCTTCATTCAGCCTGAGCTCCTGATTCCCATTGTGACCTTGGGCAATCTTTCTACCTCCTTGCATTTTGTACAGTTTTGCTGCCTAATTGAGAAGCAGCAAGGCTTTGCCAAGCCCAAATTTATGTATCAAAATCTTGTATATTTGGGGAAATTGATTTTCAAAAATATTTCCTACTTCTACAGTGGTCCTAAGCAAGCAGTTCTTTAGAGTGCTATCCAGTTTCTGAAATGGGAGTGGAGTGTAAAAGAAGGAAGATACCAAGAACCAATATTAGAGAAGATGAGTATGTAAATACCATAAGCTGCCATACTAAAAGAGCGTTCCTCTCCTGGAAGGATGTCTTCTTGAATGGGTGCAGCCATGCAGAGTTGCATTAACTCCATCTGGTCTGGAATCTGCTCAATAAGTCAGTAATTTATTGTCCATATATTTTACATGAATCCCTGAAGGATAAAATACAATAACACAGGCCCAGATGTGAGAAAAATGGGCTTGACTTGCTTGTCCTGCCTGCACAGGCATACTCAGAGCAACAGATTAGCTTCTAGATGCTTCAGAGAAGTAACAACCCCTACTGATACCCTCTTCCTAGAATGTTTCATGCAGCATGTTGTGACTGAAAAACTGCTGGAGAAGAGTGAATGCAAACCAAAACATTTTCCACTGAAAAGCAACAGGGCAGAGAGGGGAAAGAAACTGAAAGGATATATTCTTTGTCCTGGCTACCATCCACAGACATTGTAAAAAAAGAGCACCAGGAAAACCTGGGATATATGGTTCCAAGATTTGTGTTTATTTTTAAATTTTGTATTTCTAGTTTCTAAAAAAATCATTGGAAAACACTGTATTACATTATTAATGGTTTTTTAATTAATTTCTTAGCTTCTTTTTAACCAAGAAGTGTGTTACAGCTAATTTGAAGCAACTGTTTAAGGAAGGCCTGAGACAAGACACTGTACTTTCAATACTCAAATAAGATAGATACTGTCAGTCCATAGCATCTGAAGGAGCTCAGTTACCCAAAACTTCTTTTGAGAAACAAACCGGGGCTTGGATGCTGTTTCTGTGATATACTCATTTCTCTGAATGTGGAAGGTGTCAAGTCAGCCATGACAAAAGTTAGTGTTTTATGTTAAAGTTGGATAATGGAGCCTTTGCCCAAAAATACCAGGTGCTCTTGTGTTGTGGTGCAGAGCAGGCAACACAAGCCTTCTTTTCCACACTGTAAAGTGGAGCTTTTGTGTCTGTGGTATAGGCCCTGATGAGTGTTTCTGAGAAACAAAGAGATAAAATACTAATTCTGTCTGAGGGTGTCATGAGTATTGCATGGGGCCCAAAGGAGACGCGTGGCCTGCTGATGTGCAACCAGTATGGAAGGGGGACCTGGCTGGTGAGCTCCAGAGACTGAACTGTGGCCCTGCAATGGCTTTGCAGGCTCGGGGGGCAGCAGATGTGGTGGAGGCTGCTAAAGCAGTGCAATAAGTCCCAAATGCCCTTTGTGCCTTTAGTGCTGCTGACTGCCCCATCCCGCCTGGCCAGTCTGCATGGAGGGCTCAGAGCACACTGCTCTGCCCAGGTGGCTGGAGCCTCTTGCAGGAGGATCACTTTGTTTTGAGAGGGAAATGTGAATTTGAGAAGAGCTCCTCTCATTGGCATTGCCATAGGTTTTTCACTTATTTGACTGAGGCAGAAAGGTATTCCCTCAGTCTCCCAATATTTTAGAGCAACACATCTATGAAAGGTATGTCAAATGAAAAAGGAGGACTTTCAAGGAGTCAAAGAGCAAGTTTGCCCCAACAATTTATTGTTATGGCAAACAAGATCTCAGGCAGTGATGTGAAAAAAAAAGTGGACAAAAAGACCAAACCCTTGTATTTTAGTGGTCCCGGTAGCAGTGAGAATTGTGCCTTCAGACAGCAGAGGAGGATACTGGAGCTCTGCACAAGGAAGCTTCTCTGACTTTAATGTCTTACGACAAACAAGAAAGAGCCATTCAACGTCAACAGCACAAGCATAGCACCTCTAGTTTCTCCACAACTCAAACTGATCTGCAGGTGTCTACAGACCATGACTATTCAAATACTTCTCAATCCTGTAGCACTTGGCAGTGGTGTCTGTTCAGGGTAGCTGTATATAGAAAAAAAGGTTTTAGAAATATTTTATGTTTATTACAGTCCAGATTCAGTCTTGCCCCCAAAGTGTCATGACAGCAGTGAATAAAAGGGACTTAGTACCTTGAGAATAATGTAGATTTTATAGTTGGATGATGGTTACAGGTTAAATTAATCCAGTCACCTGTATTACTTTGAGAAGTGCTAAGAGGAGGAAGCACTGAGATGGAGACTATGACAGCATTGAAAGCGGGGAATAGGCTTTAAACGTGGAAGCAGAGGGCTGTGTAAGGAGAATTTGGTTTCCAGTTCAATTTTCTGAAATATCTATGTTTCTACCATCTGACTCCTTATCACCATCTTGTACAAACAGGAATTTGACTGCAGGAAAAGGGTCATGTGTGTCTTTCCTCAGCTCTTGTCCCAGGCAGTGACCAGCATGGCTGTGACTAACTTGGCACTTCCTCTTTGTTAAAATAGGATCTCCTTAAATTATTTTATAGCATTTTTATTTTTAAAATTAGATTTCAAAATTGGCCTTTTTTTGTTTTTTTAAGTGATAGAGAAAAGAAAAATATTATTTCAGTTTTTACTCAATTCTTTTTCCTTTTGACAGGAAGGCAGATGTAAGTAAGCAATGTTGAGTGTTTTCCTGAGAAGAACAGTTTTGATTATTTTTTCCTTATTCACCTCATTGAAAGAGAGAAGGTCATTGCTGTCTTACACAAACCCAAATTTAGACTGGAACTTCTTTCTTTAAGAAATAATCCTCACTCTTCTTCCCAACTTCTTTGTGCCTCCCCACTCTTTATTTCACTTTTTTAATAGAGAGAATTTACTAAATAAACTTTCCTTTTAATTTTTTTCCAATTAATTAAAGGTACAAAATAGATCCACCTTCAATATCTGATTTATTTTTCCTCTCAAAAGTCTGCCCATGATTAATTTTTCTCTAATTCTATGCAATCTTTTCAGACTGAAATTCCTTACATTTAAAAAAATGTAAAAAAATTATTTACATTTACTTTGTAAGAATAAAATAAACATCTGTGATACTAATACTAAGATTTTATAGTGGACCCGAGCATGTGCTTTGAGAGACTGACAGTGAATAATTGGCCTCTAAGGTAGGATGTGTAGGCAAAAGGTGAGTGAGAATTACCTTAGACCGAAGTTAAGCTCTCAGCACATTACAGTGACAGGTCCCCTTCATCTTCCCCTCGTACTTTGACTTTTGTACCCTTCTTGGGGTTACAAACCAAAAGCTGAGCAGTGCCAGTTCCACCTATTGTTTCTTGATCAGTTCTGTTTCTACTACATGTTTTTTGAAATGAGGTGACCCAATGTAGCTTTCAGGACAATTTTAGGTTTTTTTCTTTTTCAGCTTTTTACTCTTTGTGGTTCATCTCTAACTGGAAATTTTCAAAGCACATTAATGGTGTTTCCCAAATTAGAACTTTTCAGTGACTTTTCTGCAATGTAACCTCTTGGTAGGGCACTGGAAAGCTAAGTGTGATTCTCCATGTACTAGTGCTCCATTCTATGACTTTGTGGGTGATCTTTAACTCCTCTTTCCTTATTTTGTTCATCTGTGCAATGAGGATAGTGATTGCTTTTCACCTTTAACAGTAGGAATGTGAACCACTCCAGTAGGATTCAGCATCATTACTTTACCTATGACTTCATTTATCTGAGGTTTAGTTACATTTACATAAATTTCTTAAAGCTTCCTTAACACAGACTTTGCATCAGTTTTACTGATTGTTATCTCAGTAGCATCCTTGTTCTTTTCCTCCTTTTGATTCTGCAAATCCACACTATTACTGTTGCTGTGAAACTGCAAACACATGACATGTCTGTGACAGATCAGAGGTTCAGCTCTCCTGCTCTGAGCCTGCCAGCATTGCTCTCCATACATTTTACCTGGGGGTTTTTCCATTCAGCACAAACATACAGAAAAAGCAAAGAAATAGTTTATAACCTACAAAATAAACAGCTCAAGGAATAAAACCCAGACAAAAACAGAGATGTGAAAAATGTGCACAGAAAGTTGAACCTTCGCTGCAGCACTGGTGTTCCAGTCCTGCTCTTATTCCTGCTCCTGATTCCCCAGGAGCTAACCATTGATAAGCCAATATATATAGATTTTTTGCTATGTATGTGGATGTCTACCCACAAACCAACAGAGCTATCTGCTCACACTGCTTCCCTTTCAGCAGCTAGTGCAGGCCTTTATTTTTTCGTTGATTACTTGTTCTTCTCTCTTTTCTCTCAGGTCTTCTCTAGGCAGAAATTCTTTCAGTTGTGAAGGACTGCAGCCCTCATCCGGACTTCATTTCGGTCCTTTGCTTTTTACTCTATTTGTGAACAGAGAATCAAATTTATCTCCTCTTGTTATTATTTAATTCTGCAATTAGATTGCATTGGTTTGCAAGGCACTTGAGGTTGTAGATTTCGGGAGAGGTGGCATACAAAATAAATGTCTATTGACTTGGCAAGGCTGAGGATGTCTCATTGATTCCAGTGTTCTCTGTATTATTCTCTGTCTGTTCCACGCTCAATATCCCCTACCTTTTTATTCCTTTTTTTAAAAATTGCTGCTGGATGTTGAATACATGTCTTCATTGAGCTGGCCACATTAATGCCTGTATCTTTTTCCTTGGCGGTAACAACTAATTCAGAGCCCATAAATGTTTACAAGCAGTTTTAAACTGTTCCCACAAACCACATGCCTAGGCTGAGTTTCATCTTGTATACTAGTGCCCAATTACCAAGTTTGGTTTAGTTCATTTGAAGCACCTTACAATCTCGTGTCTTAGCTAGGCTGAATTATTTTTGTTTCATCAGCATGTTTTATTCCTTCCCATTTCCTTTCTGCAGGTTAATGAATGTGTATTTTTTATTACACTTTTGTGATGAGTTGCAGTGTGATATACGGCTGTTTCTTTGAAAGGAAAATGAGACAGCTGTCTATTGAGAATGACCCCAGTGTTGGGTTATAATCTCTGGACAATGCTATTTGTTGATCTCCTGGGAATGGGTTTATTGACTTCTTTTTATGGCACTTTAGATTGCAATTATTTACAAGCATCAGAACACGTGGTTTTTCTTGATCTGCATTTTATCTGAAGATCAAGATTATTATTGTGACTATAATCTGACAAAGTCCCTGCATTACTGGAATAAAAGTTTTCCCCATTTTGTGGATAGAAATCCGAATCACTTGGGAAAAAATATTACAAAAGATAACAAAATGAAGATCTACCCATCCCACTCTCTTAGGCATGGGACTGAAAAGCAGTAAGTATTCTATGATACTTTATCAGCCTTCAACAAGTTGGGTTTCTCAGGGATTTTCTCAGGCAGAGTCAGTATTTGTTGTCTCTCCATGGCAAGCATTTAACCCAGGATAAAAAAACTCTGTTAAAAAATAGTGGGCATTTTCCAAGTGGTTCCTGCTCCGGTAGTTGCTTCTGCTGGTCCAATATCTGACTGTTCTCTTGGGAAAAAGTTTTTTCTGACACCCAGTTGACCTTTTGTCGATGTCTCTGCACTGTATGGACACAAACACACATACTCGAACCAGGTCGAGGAGCTAAAAAGGAGAGCCAAAAGACAGAGCTAAATGAGAGAGCCAAAAGAGAGTTAAAAAAAGAGAGAGGGCAGAACCCTCTGACCTTTATTTATATGTTCTTAGAAATCACCATAGATTGGAGGTAGAAATTACCACCTCTCAATCACACTGGTCAAAGGAAAAATCCATCACGTGTCTCCGCCTAGGAGAATGGAATGAAAACAACAAGAACAGTTAACAAAAACATGGCCATGTTTACAACAGCATGCATGAGAAAGTATTACAGCAAAGAGAAACATTGAAAAACTGCAAAACTCAAGACAACATCCTTTTCATGTTCAAACTTACGCCTGGTGTCTCTCATCTCTCCACCATCACTGTGAAGAGCTTAGTCATCTTCTTGATGGCCTCCTCGTTGGTGCTGGCAGGCTGCTATAATGTCCACCTGAAGCCACCTCTCCTCTAGGCTGAACAAATCTAGTGCTCCAGCTCCTGACATTTTTTCTTCTCTGTTTTTCAATGTGTGTCTTGTACTGAGGGGCTCAAAAGAATAGAGTGTCTAGATGTGGCCCAGCAGGGGCTGAGTGGGAGGACAGTCCCTGCCCACAAGCTCCTGGCTGTGCTCCCACCAGCACAGCTCAGGATGCCGTTGGCCACCTTTGTTGCCAGGGCGCACTCCCAATGCACCAGCATTGCTCTGTCTGCCAGGAATCCCCAGAGTCTTCGCAGGAAAGCCAGTCAGCCCCAGCCTGGCTTGGATAGAGCACAACCCATTACTTGCTCTCCTCTGAGCCTAACCCTCCAACCAATTTTTACCCTTGCAGTTGGTTGCCCATCCATGCAGACCACAGTGTCCCCAGGTACAAATGTTGTTGGAGACACTGTCAAAAGCCCTGCTAAAGTTGGCATAAGTGTTATCCACTGATGATCCCTTGTACACAAATTCAGTTACTTGATCATAGAAAACAATATCTTCAATCAGGAATGATTTACATTCAGTAAATCCAAGCTGACTCAGTTATAAGGCGCTCCTTGCTGTGCTCTTCCCAATGAATGGAATGGGACCTGTTGAGCCCCAGAGTCCCAGAAATGTTTTCAGAATCTAATTGCTTTATCATTTTTTATACTTTGACCTTGAGTTCTTTTTTGAGTTTCATTTTTCGCATTCAGGGATGTGTATTTCTCTCTTAACAAAACTTCATCCTCTTCCCTCATGAACAGTGAAGGAAGAAATTATTTTTTCTGTAATTCCTACCTCTTTTTGGCATCTGGTCTCTGTTCTTGTGTCTCTGGGAGACGTGAATGATTCCTTTATTGACCTCATCTTCTTTATATATTTAAAAGAAGTTCTATTAATTACCTCGAGTTCTTGTGTGGTCTACATTTCACCCTTTCATTAGCTTTTTCAGTTTGTTTGGTGTAGATTTTTTTGCTACAGGCATCACCCCATGTTACATGATTTCTCTGTTTTCCTTAGTACAATACCTGCTGGTTTAATGATTTATACTGTTGTCTTTGATCACTTTTTGTTAAATCTGAATTTCCTGCAGTTCATCTAATAGGAACAGAAAAACATTTAACTTTATTTTTTGTATCACTTTTTTTTTTCTGAGTTATTTTCTAATATTGCTGTTCTCTACAATGCCGACTACTGGCAGTCCCATAGCTATATAAGGAAACTTGCAAATACACAAGATTTCATTTTCTTTTTAATCCTGCTCCTCCCTCCTGTTTGGGGGATACAGGAGCAATGAAGCAACCCAGGACATGTGGGCTCCAGTGAGAACCTCGCCATGGTGCAGCACTGCTATCTATTTTACATGCATGTGACATCTCAGTTGGCGAAAGTTGTGGCTGTGGTGCAGTCTGTCCAATGCCTTCCTGCCAGGAAAGCTCTCTGAGAAGGAAAGCATCATTTCATTCACTCTGCAAGTGTCTGAGAAAGACAATACTAAATAATATATCCGGCTGTTGGGAGACCAGAATTGCAGATTTAACACTCCGTCTCCTTTGGGGCTCGCACTGGATTCATCCCATAACAAAACCTTAGGTAATATACAATAAAGTGCCCAAATGTACTTGCCAGAATGGAGCAACTGGTGAAGAAAAGGCCTGGTGTCAGCCTGATTGTAGATGTCCAGAAGGGCTGGTGGGCATTTTTGAAAGGGTGGGAGCAGTCTTGTTTCTTTGAGTTGTATATGGGATTTATAAGCATACGGTACAATGTTCTTCCTAGGAAAGAATCAGAGACAGATTTGCCCTTGGGATAGTTTGTTGCTTAGTGTTTCTTTAAAGAAATCTCTGGTATGCTTTTCACTTCCTTAGTTCTTGCACTTGGGTTATTTAGGATCTCAGTTCTGTGTGATGTTTGTTTCAGTCAAGACTTTGTTCTTAGAAGTTCTGGTTATAGAGTAGAAGGTCGCTCCTTTGCTTCAGCACAGAACATTTCCTTATATGAGTATTTCAAAACATATTATAAATCCCCTTGTCATTAATAATGGAGTATTTTACTGAATACCTGTGAATTAGTAGGTCCTTAAAAAAAATAGGTCAGGATGATTAGGCAAAGGGTGTTAAAAAGAAGTAACTAGTCCTAAATTACAGACACAACTGTAGCCAGTTCTTTCTCCTACCGTAATCAGAAACCCATCCTGCTCTTGGATCTCTAGTTTCATTCTTGTTCTCTTTCTTTTTTGAAGAAAAAGAGGGGGCCTTTTTTGCCCCTTCAGTTTAGTTTTTGCCAGAAAGAAGAGTGATTAAAAATAATGCACAACAATTATAAGTATTCCCAACTGTTAGTCTGTTTTGCTTCTTTATACCTTTTGCAAATAGGTACATGGTTCAACATGTATAATATGTACATATGGTATTTACAGAGATACAGTTGTCTAAAAGCAGGCTGATGATGTTAACCTCAGCTCCATACCCCTGTAGACAATTATTTTGCATGATTTCTAGATGTGTCAAGTGTTAGTAGCTCTGTCTTCACTGCTTGGAAGAGCTCATTGCTTTAAGAAGTGCAGTTGGTGCCTTTACCCACACGGTCCATCCTAACTAAAGAAGAAAGTGAGGAACTTCTTGAGGCCATCCTTGAAACCTCATAGCAAAATAGGAGACAGCACCTCACCAGATCGTCAGCCTCTGATCTAGCCATCTAATTTGTGTTTAGGGATTGCTCATACACGCCTTTCTCATTTCATAAAGGCAGGCATTAATAATTTCTGGCAGGGGAAAAGTGTTTCCCTCTCCAGTTTTTTACCACCCATGAAGATCACAGAATAAAGCCATCACTGAAGGACATTGTCTGACATTCAAACAGTGGAGATTTTTGTCTGTGGCTCTACAGCAGCCAAGGGGCAACTGTGAGAAGAAGCCCAAGCCTGGCACTTCTCACACCTGCCCTGCTGGGACTCTGGCTGCCTCGCTGTGCATTGCTTGCGATGCAATCTGGGTGGCCAAATGAGGTGACCAAACAACCTTGTAGGTGTCAGTGTCCACCGAGGGCTGGGGACAGCACGTGCTGCTGATCCTGCTGGATCCAACTGAGTGCCTGCTGCATGGGCCATAACCAGTGTCCCAGGCATGTGGCAGGCAGGACAGATGGCCCCTTCCTTGCCCCAGCCTCAAGCAGTTTTGCTTCCAACCCCATGCTCATGTGGGATATTTGAGTAGCCCAAGTCCTGCCTCTAACCAGGGCTACTGGCTTAGGCTGGGATGGAGTCTCTGCTTTTCCACTGAACAATGCAAATGGATGTTGGTGGATTTCAGGGCAGGAGTTATCCTGTCTCCCCCAGCTTACACTGGGCACAGGCATCCCTTGCACATACCTAGCATGCATACACATACACAGATCAAAACTCCAAACTCACCCTTTTCTTACCGCTAAAAATGCTGCCTCAGCAGCCCTTTGTCCAAAGCCTGTGGGTGACCAGCTGTACCCTGTTGCTGCATCGTGTCTGCCATAACTGTCATTTCATCCTGTACTCCTTTACCTTATAACCCTGACCTCATTTATGGAGGATCATTGTGATTGCCAACTCAGTAAACACTGCTTTAATTTCTGAAGCAGAAAAGAAAGAGTGAACAGTGAGCTTGAAATGATTCACTGAAATTTCCAGTGTGAAGCAGAAATCCCAATTTTCTCATGTGGAAAGAGAAACAAAATATTCATGGATTTGAAATTAGAGAGAATTCTCACCAAAATAGTAGGAAAATCACCAGACAACTCTTCTAAGTTTGTTTGGTGACCTTTCTAGCTTGTCAAAAGTTAGTGAAGACATTTTCAAACAAAAAAAATTACCAAATATAAGCTAGGAATTGGTATGAAAATGAAAAGAATATTTTTTTAGCATCAGGATGTATTTCTTGGCATGAGAAAAGAATTAAAATGAATTTGGCCCATCCAATGTGATGCATGCACTTAGACTGACATGACAGGGAAATATAGACTCCCACCAGTCACACTTTTTGTGTCTTGCAGGAGATGTTTTATATATATACGTAGTTGCTTCATCACTTCTTTTCTCTTGGTCTGTGCTCTATTCATGAAATTGTATGTGTCATTTTGGTTTACATAAAAATATTTTGTTGTAACAGAAACACAAACCTGCTGTGTTGCCTGCGGTTCACTCTGTGAAATTTTAGATCATTAGTTTCAGTGTTTCAGAGCTTCAGGCACTGCTTTGCAGTGATGGTCTAGCGAGGTCTGTTGCCCATTGCAATTAAAACGTAAAACTGCTTTAAAAATGTAGTATTTGTGAGAAATGAACCAATCATTCAAATCTATTGGGGAAATTTTCTAACATAGCTACAATATCTTCTTATCTGCTCTCTGCTTCCATTTTTGATTGTAATGGAGAAGATCTATTCCATGGAAATTATTTACACTGGATGACTATAATTTCGTAAGGGAAATTAATGATAAATGAAAATTAGTTTTATATGATTTTGCTTTGTAATTTGAGACAGATCTTCAACTCGTGTAAAATGGCAAGTTTTGCTGAGATCAAGAGTGGTGAAGAAATTTACTTTGGCTTAGCAGCTCTGGAACACAGGACTCAATCAGAAATGTAATACTTCTAAGAGAATTTCTAAGTGAAATCTGAATTTTTCTGTTGATCAGATTTATTCAGCTATCTTTAAAAATATTTTGTTTTCAAGATGAGTTAGGTTTGATAGAAGAAATCCCTTCCTTACTGAAGTTGATGAAGAAAAAGACATCTTGCTGTCTTCACTGGGACGTATGCAAAGTTAGTGGCTTGAGCTGCTGCTAGCAAAAATGAAGGGAAAGGAGGGAGAAAACCAGGCGGTGTCTACACTGCACTTCTCAAGACAGAAAATTACTGTGCTGCATTCAATATTTGCTCTTGCATAACATGGAGGTGTCCTGATCTCATCCGCACTGAGCACTTTGTGCCCACAGAATATTAAGGGAAGTTTAATAGTCCCAAAAGTCAGGGGCTTACACTATGGCAGTACATTATGAAAGTACAGGAAAGAGCAAAGGACTACAGCTACTGAGGATATGGTGTTTTTAAGAGACGAACAGATAAGTAGTCAAAAAGATATGAAGAAATGCTGCATCCAAGTGTGACTGCTGCATGCTTGGAGATGAGAATGAAAGGCAACAAGCAATGGAGAGGAATTCATCAGTCAAGTACTTCATTTAGTACCAGTGCATGAAGCTATTGCGAGGTCATGCAAGTGCTCATACAAAACACTGTTACACAAGCTCCTTGAGACGGGATGAATTTTAATATTTTAGAAGAGTTTATGCACTTTGGAAAAAATATTTTTTTTGCTAATATGTACTAAATTGCTTTTTGGTGTACTGATTTCTAGAATTGTACAAAAATTTTTCTAAGGTGGCCTTGCAGATGGACTTCACAATAAATCCATGCATGGGATGTACAAGGATGTGATAAACCTTTCAGCCTGGGAAGTTATGGTTATTCTTCTAAGGGGAACTGCAGCTGCTGGTATCTGTGAGTCAAATAAACCTCTGCCTTATTATCATATAGCTATTTAAAAATATGGAACAAACATCTCTCTTCAAATAATAATAGAAAAGTTGATTGTTCCATGTCTTGGAGGCACGAGTTTCTGAGGTCGGTAGGGACAGGAAAAAAGTATTGAAATAAAATGAAAATGTTGAAAGTTTGTGGATATCTCTGAAAAATAATTGAGCTTCAGTTTCATTTCAGTGGGGCCTGGGGATCTGGAAAATATTCTTGATCTACCAGACATTTGCAGAGTGAGTGTTCCTTAAAAAAAGAAATGTTTTCATATGATTTCTAATTATATTCTTGTCTAATGAATGGAGACAATTTCAGATGATTTGTGGCAGGAGATAGACAGAAATGTTGAAAAATCAGATGGGAACAATGTACACTGATGACTTTCCTTGAGTCTCTGTAGAATGATTATTATTGCCTTTTACCAGGCATAGAGACGAAAGTGTGTCAGTGAATTGGTAAAAGGTCATTCTATATTTCTTTCTCCTTTCCCTAAGAATACAAAGGTTAAGCTTTATTTAAGTCACTTCTCTCTGAAATAGATCTGTTAGCAAGTCAAGGATCAAGCTGTCATGATAGACATCCTCAGAGCAGTCACAGAGTGATGCCTTCCTTCCGCGCCATCCATGGTCTGCAGAGAGCTGGTAGCCTCCAGCACTGGTTCTTCTGCACATTAAGCCTTGTAGAGCCCAGGGCTAGTCCACATTGTCATTCCTAAGCAGAGTCAATTCCCCATCTTTCCTTCCAGCACCTTGTATGACAAGTCTTACTGATATTGAGGTATTAATGTTTAATCTAGCTCTGTGCTGAAGTACAGGAGGCCATCAGGTACATACAACAGCTGCTCTAGCTCCTGCTCTGAGCAAGGCTATCTCACTCCAGGTTTCTCAGAGCCTTTTTCAGGCTGGTTTTGAATACTTTCAAAGATGGAGGTGGCACTGTCTCTCCTGGGCCCCTGATCCCTAAGTGAAATCTTCTTTTCTTGTGCTGGTTTGAAGTTTCCCTTGCTGGAACCTATGACCTTTGCCTTATCCTTTTGCTGTGACCCTGAGTAGAGGGGTACTGGGACCATCCAGGACTGCAGTCCGACAGGGCTGGCACTGAGCACAGGAGGCAGTGCACTGCACCAGCTCTGAGAGTACATCTGGAAGTGTCCCATCCTTCTCCTTTTAAAGGAAGGTGACACAAGGCCTCCATTGATGACAGCTACTGCTTTAGGCATCCTCCTCCTGCTACTCATTACAGATTGGCTCAAACAATGAGATAAGTCTTCAAAGTAAGCATAAGAAAGACTACTACTCTAAGTAAGAGTCAAAACTGTAGCAATTTTCACTTACGCCACCTTTCGCAAAGCAATATTCACATGCAGTTCCTTCACCTTCTCACATTCTCACCATCAGCAGTGCCCTGCAGCAGCAAGGTTCACAGGATAGGTCCACTTGTCAGGAAAGAATTGTATTTGAATTGGTTCAGTGTTTCATTTCATTGCTATTCCCTTCTTACCACCTCCATTCTTGCCTCCAGCTTGTGCCTTGAGACAGGGAAGGACACGTGACCTTTCTACTTTCTCTAAGGTCTTAACAGCTCAGAAAGGAGCTATTACTAGTGTTCTCTCTCCAGATGACCTGAATCTTGGGCTCAGAAGTAGCTCTACAACCATCTCTGACAGCACTGCTGCACAAATGGGATCTTCCAAGAGGGTTGAGCCAACATCTGGAGGCTAGAAACCACATCAGCCATCCTAACCTGTCTGGTTCCTATTCATGAACTGGGACTTTCAGGTAAATAACTCCAATCATTGCAATTTTTTTCTCCTAGGAGAATGTTACCAAGACTTTTATTGTTTCTATTGACTTGCCTTGCTTTCCCGTAGCCCTGCAGCTCTGTAATATTCTCTCTGAAATAAGGGGACTCGTAATTCACAGTATTTATTTGACAGCCTTTGTGTGGTCAGGGAAAGGGAAAACAATGCTAGGGAGACACATTTTCCCTGTTCCACTTGCTGTGATCCCAGTATGTTTTGTCTCTTCTGCCTGAGTTGATGGGGTCATGTAGTAGGCACAGACTGAAAATGTCTTGTAATTTTAATATTCAGCTCTTCAGACTGTTTGCTGAGCCTGACTCACAAACAAGTTTAACAATCAAGCCAGGATGAATATTTTGTCAATGCAACATTTTTAGAATAATAAATAGACCATTAATTTATTTAAAAGATGCTCTCATTTCATAAATATTTCCATAAAAGCTTGAGGAAATTTAATTATTTGGCAATCCTTCACCCCATTGCAGAGGAGCAGAATTAAAACTAGTTTCACCTTCCCTACTCAGCAGCTCTGTGATTTCTGATCATACCTCTAACTGTTCAGAAGCTCTGCTTTCAATGATTGTTAAATGATTCAGGAATCATATCTATGTGGAGCAATTGTTCCACTGATCTTCACAAAAAGATGGGGAAATCATCATTCTTTTTATAAAGGACAGTCCTCAGATCTGTTATATCTCTTCCTTTCACCAAATGTGCATCTTCTTCAATATGGCTTTGGGTAATTTTTAATTTTTCTCTACAGAACACCAGGCTAATTACAGCTTGATTAGATAAGTAGTTAGCGAAACAGCATAGCATAGTTGTCTGCATAGCCTAGCAGAGCTGTTAGAAAAGGTTTCAGCAACTGAAGCTCACGGGAATATACAGCTTAAACTTTTCAGAATGAGAGCAGGCATCCAATCAATATTTAAGCCTATTTCACAACCTTTTCTCCCTGTGATTTTAACTTTCTGCTCAGCTAACCAAAAGCCTGAGATATGACACTTTCTATTTTAGTATCTTTTTTTTTGCAAAGATTGAGAGGGGAATTCTTAATACTGAAAATCATTAGAAGTAGTTCATCTCATGATTTCTTTGTTAGACTACAAACAGAATTACAGATGGATTCAGGAATACGGAGTTTGAATACCTCATATTGACGAGAGGTCAGACTTCACTCTAAGGTACACCAATGCAAATCAGAAGAAATATTTTTTTCCCAAATTCAGTGTAGTTATTTTAGTATTAGCTGGTATAACTTTTAAGATTATTTTCAGGAAGAAAGTTCTTACAAAGAAGAAGTGGTACGTATATAATTTGCTATTCTTATAAATTTGGACTTTTGTTTTCCACTGAATAATCCTTTGCTGGTGAAGTTTAGGGATTCGGACAGACATTTGTTAGCTCCATAAAGGGAAAGCATAGAATACAATGAAGATTCCCTATAATTTTCTTTAATCTCATGCCAAGTTACTTCCAGTATAACCCTGAAAGTAGTATTACTTCCTGAATACACAGCCTTGATGAACAATAATTTTTTGTTTCATGACAGGTTTATTGTTTCATTGAGGAATTGCTTGAGAGGTATTTCATTGTATATAGGGAAGGTGTAATTGGGCTACAGCAGGCGTATTCCTTTAATATGTTAGGCATTAATTTCATGTCACCTTTTTATTCACAGGGATTTCATTCTGTTAAACTGATTGATTACTTTATCAGGATTCATTTGCTGGCATTTGTATAGAGCAGTGTCTTGCTGAAGGGAAAAGTAGAAAACTTCAGTTCCTTGCCAAGAGGGCAGGATCCGTGTGAGAGAAGACAGCAGCAAAGCAGACTGTGCTGCATGGGGAGATCTGCAGGGCATTCAGATCAAGAAGTTGTCCAGTCTCTCTTTCCATCCCAGACAGACACAATTAAACCCACTATTTGTCTTCCCTGTCAGACATTTATGTAAATTGTTCTTAAAAGTTGCATTCACCTTTTGTGCCTGAATCTGCAGATACACAAACCTCTCTCTTACGCCTCTTTCCACTGCCATTGGGGAAGCCCAAAGAGGCAAAGATGTACTTTTGAAAATTGCACCCCATCATGAGTGAGCAGTACTCTACCACCCATGAAAAAGAAATTGTCCCTAAGTTCTGAAAAATATTTATCATTGGTTTTTCAACAGCATCTGCTGCTGTTCTGACAATCATCTAAATTGAATTGTGCTGACGAAAAGCTGACCTTCTCCTTTCTCCAGTGAGGTCTTCTATTGGAATTCAATAAATAAAATCAGTCAAAATCCCTTTAAATTTCCTCCCAGAATATTTCCCTAGACAGAAGCCAGAGTGAGGAATATTAGGCTAAATTCCCTCTTGACATAAATCCATTGAAGCTAAATTAATCTACCTCTTGGAACAACCTGATTGTTGCATCAGGTGAAGTATCCTTTTAGCATGACATCCAGCACCTAAACTAAGTTACATCAGCAGAGAATTTGTTTTGCTATTGCTGCAGTCAGAGAACCAGCTCTGACTTTAGTATCACACTAATAAATGTTCCTTGCAATGCTGCATGATGAGATTTCAGCAATAAAACTTACTTGTGTTTCCTTATGATTTTAATTTACAAAATTGATCCAGACAGAAAACTGAAAGATTTTCTTTCAGAACCAACAAGGATGTTCCTGTGAAGTTTTGAAGAAAATCTAATAAGCTATGTTTGAATCTCACTTCATTAAACATTTAGGCTGACTCACTGTTCTGATATTTGTTATAATGACTTTTGTGTCTCACAGAAAAACTTGTTGCACTGTTGCTCTCAGTCAGAATTTCCAGAGAGCTACAGCGTTTTGGGAAGCAGAGTGCTAGTTATGTGTGAAGAAGCAGTCATAAATGAAAACACTGAAGTAATTACATGTGCTTGAATATTTTTGCCTGATGTTATTTTGAGGAGCCCAAAGCACAGTCTGCAAGAGTGAGGGTTCCCAGCCATTATAAAACCTAAATTCCCCTAGATGAAGCACGACAGACTCTTGCCTCTGCGTTGTCCGTCCCATCTCTATATTTGTCTGCGTAAGGTCTTCCTACTGAGGTACAGTTTTCATGCACATTAGTCACCCTGAGCAGTCTGCACAAAGTTGATCCTGACCTGCACTGTGCCATTGCTTGCCAGGAGGCTTCACTGCTAATCTACCATGAAGGATGCTTCATTTGCTGCCAGGTGGGTTGCAGAGAGGGGCTGTGTTGTCCCACTTTTCTTGATGCTGTCCAGAAAATTGCAATCATGCTTTAAAATGGACAAGTGGAAAAAGGCAGCCTCGCATGCCATGCACACATTCTGCCTCATTTAGCACCTACATACAAAAAGAAAAAAGTTAATAGAGCTGCCAAACCAATTACATTAGATTAAATTAGATTAGTGAGCCAAAAAATTAAGACATCATAGCAGACAGGTCTAGGAATGCTGTGGCAAAAGGAAGTATGGAATACCCAGACCCAGAAAAAAATGAATTTACTCCGTCAGCTACCACTGAAATAAAAATATTTTTAAAATGTCAGATGGAACTAAAACATTTTAGACATATGGTGCATTAACCAAAATTTTAAGCATTTGCCTTTAGCTCCATAAATGTAAAACCGATGGAATGAGTTTAGCAGGCAGTAGAGATTATCTTTATCTGCACTAAACTGCACATGTTCATTGTAATGCAGGCCAGTTATAAATGCAATACAGACCACATCTCTAATCTCATCTAATGATGACATCTATGCTTTTCTCTTACGTTGAAAAGCATTGGTCATTTCTATCTTGGGGTATTATTTCTGTTGACTGAAAATAAGAATACTGAACATTAGTGATCAACACTCCCCCAACACCCTAACCAATCAATGCTTTAATTACTCTAATTAGGGTACTGAACTGGGTATCAGAAGGAACATTCACAACACTTACTATCAATAATCTTGGAAAATCACCACTATTTTCTGGATTTAGGTCCTGCACCAGATTGCAGAGATAAAGTAGAAGCCTCCTCTGTCAACCCCTATCTGTTTTATACAGATACACTGGGAGTTGTAGGGTTCTTGGACACTTCTGAAAATGACTGTAGAAAATATGCACGCAGTGAGTGTTCTCAGATAGATAGCCAGCCCTCCCAAAATGTGCAACACCTCCAGGGGTTTCAGAAATATCCTCCAATTATCTGAATAGGAAACAATGAGAGAGAAAACCAAGCTCCCTATTGTTATGAGTAAATCTGTGAAGAAAAGAGTCAACTTTTTCTGTTGTACAAGATTTACAATCTTTCTAAAAACAGTAGTATTTAAAAAGTGTCAACCCAATCAATTTTCTGGACTCTGAAAGTAAATATCGTGATAATCCTTACTTTGACTGACCCTGAAAGTTTCTCAGCAAAGCAACTGGGGGCTTTACAAATTGTATATGTGATATTTTATTTTGGGCTGGTTAGGATTCCTGCATCCTATTATTAAAACCTTCAGCCAGGCACACAGCTCTATTAGGAAGGAAAGGATGGGGGGAGGCAGGGAATGTAACTTCTGTGATACCAGAAAGGGAGTGAACTGCCTGCAAAGAGGAAAGACGGTCTGAGTTCACCTCAATAGAGGTTGCAGTATATAGAAATAATCTGTGGGTGCTGCAGTAATAGTTGAGGACAGCCATTGAGCAAACCATGATAATAATTGATGGTCTGGGTCAGAAATGCTGTAAGTCTTGTTTTAAAATCAGCAGCATCAGAAAGCTGGTGACACTGTGTGGCAGTGATGGATTAACCCTTTTCTTGACTGGTGACTAAATACAATGCTTCCTCAGCATGTTTGCCCAGGGACAAGAAGTAGAAATCTTGTCACAGTGGCATAGCTGTGCTGGGGGTACAAACTCTGAGCAGGCACAGCACAGCCCCAGGTGGGTGACAGGAGCTGCTGGGGGCTTTGTGCCTGTTCCAGCACAGCTGTCCTCCTCTTCCTCCTCCTATCTGCTCTCCTCTAGTTTAAATACAGGTGCTTTTTTCTATTGTCAGGATTGCCAGAGGGAAGTTTTGGATTTTGTTGCCAGTTTCCCGTTATCTTCTGGGCTTGCTAGGAAAGATGAGAGGAGGAGCTTTCCCTTCCCATTTATCTCACACCGTAACTCTCAACACCATATGGGGGATCTGCCTGCTCCAAAAAGCATATGCAGGTACACTGTTCTGGCACACACATGAGCTTCAAGAGGGATGGCTTGATTCAACATGGCTTCCAAACCAGAGGAGAACGCAGCACACGCCAGACCAGTCAGACATGGCTGGCAGCCATTCTGATAGGCCGTGCTTTCCAGCTGCACTCCCAGGCGTGTCGCGGCCGGGGACCCGCGGGCTCGCTGGCCAGCGGGGATGACTGCTCTGCTTGCCCAGGGCAGCAGTACAGCCTGGCAGCCTGCCGGCCTCTCCTGCAGCCCCTGCGGCTGCCAGCGCTGGCTGAGCCAAAGCTGGGCCTCTCCCTGGGGCGCTTGGAGAGATGCCTTCCTCCAGATGCCCACAGAGGGGATGGGAGGGCTGGGGCGGGAGGCGAAGGCCAAGCCCAGCAAGCTCCTGGCAGCTGGACACATGGCTTGTTCCAGCTGACAGAAACATGCCCAAAGCAATCACTCACCTGCCTGAAGCAGAGGAGCCCCATATGTAACAGGACGGTTTGGCCTCCGGTTGGTTCAGCGGGTTTCCGTCTCACACTAAGAAGTGTTCTACAGTATCAAAACTGACATTTTTCTACATTTGTATGTAGTTCAGACAAGGACAACCCAAAAAGTTTGCGCAAAAGCAAGCTGACAGTTACTGGCTTGGGTTACCTTCAAGAGAGCTCGAGGGAAAGGATAGGGATGTGCGGTGGAGGGAAACGGGAATCTCCAGAGTCAGTTTGTCAGATTAAACTGTTGTCTTCCTCTCTTAAGTCAAGCACATCCAGGAGCTGAGCCTGGGCTTGCTTCTTCAGATGAGCTCTGTCAGTCATGACAACTCTGGACACATAGGACACATCTGCTGGCACATTGGGAGGGGGTGGCCAGCTGAGGAAAGTCATTAGCAATGGTCACATGCAATACTAAAGGACAGCTCATACTCGGATGAACATTTTCTTCAGTCTTTTCTCCCCTATTTTTTCTTCTCTTGTAATTTGGACCAAAGCAGATATGGACAATGCCCAAACAACATGCAAAAGCTTTTACTGTGCAGGAAGAGGCTACTATCCAGAGGAACCTAGTAGCCTTGCTTACCATAATTTTAAATTTAAATTTTTACCATGATATTAAATTGCCATTTTGGGTTTCTTCCATCTTTAATCACCAGTTTGTATCCTGAGATTCCAAAACAGGTTCAAAGAGGGATCAATGTTGCTTGCTGATAAGGGCATGGCACAAGACTAGTGGCACAAAAGGGCAATAAACTTCTGAGTTTATGTGGCAGTTGAACCTCCTGCACAGATAGATATTTATTTAGCTCTCGAGCATAAATCTCTCTAGTGAATTTCAGAATCTCCCTGGCATAGGAATACTGAGCCTAAGGCATATTACCGTCTCAATACTGAGCTGCTGCAAGAAGTATTTCTGTGTGAATTGGACTTGTTACTCCAGATGATTATAGTTTCTTTTCCAAAGAGCATAACTGCTCTAGAGAAACCCATATAATTTGGAAAGAGACCACTAGAAGCCAATTCTGTGAAAGGAATGAGTTTTATGTGACAATAATAAATTTGGGTGTGACAGATATACTGAAGGAAAACTGCTTTAAAATAACACATGTGCCTCAGAAGTTGTGGCTATCTGCCCATCCTTTCCTGCTTGCACTAACTTACCCAGATGTATGTGTGCCTCCTTGCTTGGAAAATACCTTCTAACTCCCCTGCCTTTATGACCAACTGGCCCAAGTCCAAAGTCTTGGTAGTATCGTATTTCTGTCTGCATGCCTCGGTGTTCACAGCAAAAGTAATCATGGCAACTAATGTTGGGTAAGTACCTTGGTGTCTGGATGGATGGATGGATGGATGGATGGATGGATGGATGGATGGATGGATGGATGGATGGAAGAACACTGCTGGAGATTAGTTTCTCTGTGTTAACCCTAAAATTCATAAGAAGGTGGGGTCAAATCATCCTCACTTCTTACTGTGAGACTATGCCAATGGACATTATGTCTTATACAGAGAGGAGCGGGGGGCTGATTTTGACCCTTTTGTGGTCAAGTTGTGTGCACAGCAGCTGGTATGTGATATTACACAACAGGGCAGATGGCACGCACTATACACAAGTGGCTGCTGCCCAACAAACACATTTTTCCATTAAGTACGGAAGAGTAGCATCTTTTTTTGTGAACATGGACCTTGTTTTAATGGTGTTTTTATTGCCTCACAACTGTGAGACAACCACATCTCAGGCAGTTCCTTGGCCTTACCCTTGAGATGTTTCAGAAGTTGAAGCAAGACTATGGTGCAAAACACCACTTGCTATGGCAATTGTTACACTTGCAGCACGGACAAAACACGCACTGCTTGCTCAGGAGCTTGTGGACTGAACTCAAAAGCTCAGATGACGCTACCAGAGAGATGACTTTTCTTCTTGAAACACAGTTGCCAATCTTTTATAATACTTAACCAGAAACATAGAGGTTTGAGATTTTTCACCTGTTCAACCATAAGCAGCTCCCAGGACAAGAGTAAGTTTATAAATTGATTTCTCTAATCAAACATGAGGAAATCTGTGGCCTTCACTAGGCTCCGTGGCTGTTGTGGATACATACCATTTTTATTCATTGCTGCTCAGATTCTAAAGTGTGCAGTGGTACAGTAGCAACTCTGGCTCATTACAGAGTAGTGCATCTTCAAACACGTTCACCTTCCACCTTATCAGAACTCCTTGGTTTTGCTTGATCCTATTTTTTCTTTAAAAAAAGGACATTTTTGGAGGGTAACAAATCAGAAAATATATATTTTGCTGCTATCTTTAATGTGAAGCTAGTGTGTGATGGTAAAACAGCTAGATTAGACCAAAAGGTGAAAACTGAAATAAACAAGATAAATGAACCCAGATCAGAGAGAGATGAGGTCTGGCACTGATCACTTTGAAAATAGTGGTCTTATGTCCATGAAGGTAAAGGTGTCTCTGTTTCCACAACAGAAAAGCCAAGATGAAAGGGCCTGCCTGTATTTACAGGGATGGTGCTGGATTTCTGCATCAAAAACTAAAAAAAAAAAAAAATCTGCTTACTTGTTATGATAGAAATGACACTATGGCAAGCAAAACTAGGATAGGAATGGTACTGCTATAGTAAAAAAGTCCAGTTAATAAAGAACACAGTATACTTGTAAAACAAATACCTCTCTTCATAAGGGAAATGTTTATTAGAGAAGCCCTCTCTTCAGAAGGTGTGGGGATTTTGAGACATTCTGTCTATGTAATAAAAATAATTTATCGAGATGCATCACAGTATCTTATTTATATCATAGTACATCACTGTATATCTTGCTGGAGTCTTTGGAGCTTTTGACACATCAGTCTTGATATGCATAAGTTTATTGCTTCTTTTGTTATGTTGGTGGTCATGAATTCCTAACTCCTTTGAACTCGGTTTTTTAAAAGACGGAGTGGAAAAAAGTGTTCTCAGTAAACATCTGTTAAGATTGTGAGACACAAGAAAGGAAACCTTGCTGTCAGAGTAGCCTTCTTTGTTCAGCATAATCTAACTAGTCATCTCCTGTACTTGGAGCTATCTTGTCAGCTAGGTATTGTTTCTCTTCTGCTGAGCAAAATCAGACTGACTTTTGTGTTACTAATTCCCTGAAGAAACCAGAACTGTTACACTTCTGAACCATTTCTCAAAGTATTACCATCTTATTTCACATTCTTTGCCAGATTTGTGATTTCCATTTCTTATCTGGCTCCTCAGTGTACAGCCCCTGCATCCGCTTCTTACCTCTCTCCATATGATGTGGACACCATTAAGATTTTCCCTCCATGCACAACACATACAACAAGGGCTTTTTTTTCCTCAGTGGCCTTTCCCAAACTCCCAACCAGCATTTGCCTGGAGGAAAGCCAGCCGTGTCTAAAATCACTGAGAGAAGAATAGTGCTATCAAAAGACTGCCAAATAATGCAGGAGGGAGCTGAAAGAGATGCTCTGAGATAATATTTCACGTCAGCCCAAGCTTTCTGCTACATTTTCTTTTGGATCAGTCTGCAAACCGGGGAAGGTTCAACCAGATTTCAGGACATAGAACCATATTTCTGAGGCTTTTTCCCTCCCTACCTTCTTATGCTGTTGTCTTCAGGTGGCCCTTTGTTGTGGTTTGACCCTGGCTAAGTGCCAGGCACCCACAGCAGCTGCTCACTCGTTCCTTCCCCTGCCACAGTTGGGCAGAGGAGGGAGGGAGAGGAGGGAAGAAAAACCCAGGGAATTAACCCAAAGGTCCATGAGCTGAGATAAGGAACTGGGAGAAAACGCTCCAAGGACAAAGCAGGCTCAACTTAGGTTGCAAAGTGAAATTTATTACTACCAGAGTTAGAAGTAGGATATGAGAGGTAAACCTAAACCTTTAAAAGACACCGTTCTTTTTCCCTCCCCACTCCTCCCTCCCTCCCACCAACAGTGCGAGGGGGGCAGGGTTTGGGTTTAGGTCAGTCCGTTTCCAGGATCTTCTTCCCCTGCTTAGGGAGAGGAGTTTTATCCTCTGCTTCTGCTATGGGATCCCTCCCACAAGAGACAGTTCTCTGTGAGCTTCTATGGCGTGGGTTTTAGTCGTCCATGGGACACAATCCTCCAAGGACAAACTGCTCCAGCATGGAAGCAGGGGACCCCTCTCTCTCCAACCGGGTCTCCCACCTGGACTGCAGTTTCCTCCAACATCCACTCGCTCCAGCGTGGTCACCTCCTTCGCAAACTGCGGGACTTTTATCTCAGTCTCTGTCTCTCACTGGGCTGCACCTGCTACGACTTCTTCTGGCATCTCCCTGCTCAAATATTGGCACCTCACCCATGGACTGCGGGTGGCTCTGCATCCCTCATGGACCCCATGGACTGCAGGGGGGACACCCCGCCTCACCATGGGCTCACCACAGCCTGCAGAGGAAATCTCAGCTCCAGAGCCTGGGGCACCTCCTCTCCCTCCTTCTCCACTGACCTTGGTGTCTCCATGTTGTTTTCCCTCACATGTTCTCACATCCTCCTCCTTCTCTAACTAAAGGCAGCTGCGTGCACACTTTGATTTTTCCTTAAATATGTTGTCACAAAGGCGTAACCAACCTTTCTAATTGGCCCAGACATGGCCAGTGGCATGTCCATCATCTTCAGAGCCATCAGATTGGCTCTGCTGGGAATGGTGAAGAATTCCAGAAGCCTCTCACAGGAGCCATTTTTATGGCCCCCTCCCCTCTACTAAAACCACAACACCCTTCTTGACCTCGTCAAGACAGGACTTTGAGGTCAGCATGGAGCACTCTGCAGGTTGCTTCAGAAGTGAAGCAGATTGCTCACAATCTCCTTTACCACTCCTCCCTGGTAAAACTGTTGTTGCTATTGATAAGCAAACCACGGCAGTGCATGAACTATTAACCTTAATCCATCTGACATTCTCCTTTCCATGTTTTAATTATATTTATAGCTTTCAAGGAGGTTCTTGGCCTTTCTCTTTTTATCCTGGGCTTTTCTCAGAGGACCCCAGCTTTACTTCACCTTCTCCTGTATGCACATAGTAATGTGTGCAATGTACCTTTCTTGTGGCCACAAGGTTTGGCTTGTAAGAAGTGAAATATAGGAGCATAACTACATTTCTATATTCTTATTTCCAGGACATTTTTTTACTAGAGATTTTCTGAACCCTTTACATGAAAACAAAATAAATCAGGTAAAAATAGGAAAATAAGTCTAATGGATACTGAAGACTGTCAAACAGAAAAGGCTCTTTCACTGTTTGCAGCTTGACATTGATTCTCCCTTGGTTTCTGGAACCTTCTCCTTGCAGCATGGCTTCATCTGATGCTGTAGCCCCAAGTAGAGCCATGTGTACTATATACTGGTGTATATCGTATATTTCTTCACCTAAGTGCTGGGCTTGATATAAAAGAAATCTGGTTTAGACTATAGAAAAGTAGCTCACAGCTCAGTTTTGAAAAGAAAAGATCAGCAGCTCCATGGAGTTGATGGTGCTTGTCAGTGGGCAGCAATTCACAGCTACCAGAGCAACTCTCTTCTGTCACTGCAGAGGACAAAAGTCTCATCCATACCAGTGTGGCAGGCCTCAGCCGTCATTCTGGTTCTCAGAGGTCAAAATCCAAAGCAGCTTAATCCAACCTGAGTGATTCTGTAGCTGTAACAAACTGAGTGCAGTTGGTTGTGCCACTGCAGCTGCCCTTTGTACCTCTTTCTCTGCGACTGACCCTAAGAAAATGATGGGTCCCTGGAAACTCAGGGCCCAATACGGCAACTTCATGGGTTGTCCTGGGTACCCAAAAGCATCTCAAAAGATCGTGTATGGCTTTTTGCCATATTTATCTTTCATAGAACCAAAACCAGACCATACCTGTATTCCCACAACACATTTTTTCCTGCCCTTTCTGTAACCATAGGCTGTCTACTGTCTGTCATTACTAAAAAGTCAGGGCACCTCTCAGTCCTTTTCATAATGTCACTGATGTAGGGAAGCAGAGTGAATGCCATTTAATGGGGAGGGATTAAAGTCCAGCATGAAGAAAATTGAATAAAGAGAGAGCCAAACTCATTTCCAACCAAATGTCCAACTTCATTTCTTACTCTGATGACAATCCTTTGTTGGTGATTAATGAAAGATGCTGAAATGATCAATAGCTGGATAAAATGACAAATGGTCAGATCAAAAGCTTATGCAGTTTGGTACTCTTGTGTGTGTATGGAAGGGTGAAGATGTTTGTATAATGTAGGCTAAGAACGAGACAAACATATCTGATACTGGAAGCAGTTTTCAATCATTTTCAGCTTGGAGGTCTTCTGTACAAGAAATGATTGTTACTTCCTCTCCCATTAACATGTTGGGTTTTCTGTGAAACCATGCAACAAAATTTCATGTACCAATCCCTCTGGCAAAGAACAAGCCCTTATCGGCGGATCCCCTTTACTCACCTCTTTGTCAGCTCTTTCAAAGGCCTATCATAGATTTCTAAGGCAGGAATTGTATTTATAATAGCTGTACTGGCTTCCAAAAATACATCATATGTGTTCAGGTATCCCCTGTTCCTATTTTTACTACAATTCCTAATTTGTCTCTTAGCTGTGTTAATTTTAGACATCAATATCTCCCTTGATCTCCTGTACAGAAAGGGACATAGCAGTTTTTCACTTCCAAAGTGGTTTTAAAGGAGAAGTTAAGGTCTCACAGCAGACTATTCAAGAGATTGCTGAATAGCTCAGCATTCAGATTTTTAATTTGCATAGGTTCATCTTGATAGAATCTGAATGCCTTGCACTGATGCCTTAAGTGATTGTGATTCATATCTATCATGCGATGTTTACTCTTCCCCCCTGCATCGAAGTGAACTGTGTTCCCTGGAATGTCTTATTTTGGTACAGCTTTATCAGTTTTGGTTTTGTTTAGCTTTGTTTTCTTGGAAAAATGCACATGTATACTGTATTTATTTTAGAGAAGGCAAGGTTAGAGAGACAAACAGGGACCTTAGGTCTTGAGGGAGCTCATTCCACAGTCGCAGGCTGACCAGTTCTGCCTCCACAAAAAAAGCTTTGCCCTAGTTTTAGAGGTTGGGTTCCAGCAGAACAGCAAAGGTACCAAGTGCAGGTTTTATTGAGGGCTTTAAGCAGTATTTAAGATACTTTGGGCTCAAGATGAGAATTATTTGAATGATTGATCACATAGTGAACTCCATTTTTGTTGTGTGTGAAAAGACAACACAAGATCTGGAGCAAAAATCTGATTTCTCATGGTCAGCTCTACTATATGAAGTGCTGTGTGAATCTCTGGTGTACAACCTGAATGCCTTACACCAGATATATCCCACTAGTGATAAAGGAGTAAACAGCTGAAGCAGTCACAGATAGGCAAGCAACACATTCCAGCCAACTGCAGAAGGCATATGGAAGTCCTCATGCAACAAGTTAGTATTGACAGGGAATGACTACTCCAGCAGAAAAGACCAAGAGGACCATCCCAGGGGAGGTAGCTTTGGGCTCCAAACTTCTTCGTCCTGTGACACAATAGATTCTCTCCTCACATGGACCCTGCCTGTGGTTTCAAGTTCACAGAACATGGATTGTTTGAGAAATTAATGCAGAAAAGAAGTTCAGCAGACAGAGCTTTCTCATTAATATTAATCTGTGTTCTGGTGTGTCATGGGATGCCTGAACAACTGCATTCCTAGTTAAGGAACTGACTTTATGTTCATGCTAGCATTCTCTGGGATGCTCTGAGCAGCCACCAAAAGGGCTGTTTCAAAATAGCTTGAAGTCTTTTTGTATTAAAGAGGTTGAGCCTGATGTTTTCTAGCCCTGCTAACTCAGGTGCCTCTGTGTAGTCATTTTAAATGCTCTTAGGCTGAAGCTGAGCAACAGAAAGCAATAAAAACCAACAAAGTACTCACTAGGAATTTGGTATGAAGGGAGGGCATCTCAGCTTGCTGGTGCACTCATAGATTTTTTCAGGCATGCATCCAGTATTAAACTCAGACTCTTAATTTCCTTTAGGCTATGATTTCAAGTGGCTCAGTTTATTCTTAGGTACCCAAAAAGCTTGAAAGTCTCATACAATCCAGACACTTCCTAATGGCCCCAGACAGCTCCATAAAGCAAGTAAGCACTGGAAAAGTAATAGGAACCATAATAGATGCAGATTACTTCCTAGAGATTTACACCCTCCCTTTGGAGCACAGAGCCAGGCAGAGGTGGCTGGGTCATCCCTGCTGTGGGATGTACCCAGGGGCAGCCCACATCAGACCCTTTTGCAATCTACAGAGCTTCTCCAAGGTATTACTCTTTACTCCCACCTAAGCCGGATGTAAGGGGGCTGTGCAGTTTAATACAATGTGTAAGAGACAAACCAGGTTTTAGTTCCTTCCAGTCACTGGAACAGTGCAGCCACTGTTGTGCTACTGACAGTGTTCCCCCCGGCTCCTTGGCCTGGTTACAGTTTGGGTAGCTGCAATCTGCCTACTTTCAGTCTCCCTGGAGCTCCTGTTGGCAGCATTATTCTTTTTCCACTTCTTGTCCTAATTTAGTTGGGTTATCTTGCTGTGCACTGTTAAGTGCTACCACAATCCATATCAGAGGTGACTACATGTCAGTTTTGGGTGAAGCAATCTCTCATTAGGGGAGCCTGATCTTCCAGGCTTTTCTCCTGTGAATAATCCAGAGGTCTGTAATTAGGCTTCCAGAGGTCCAGCAGTACTACTGGGCAATGCACTCAGAAGAATAACATCACTCGAGTGGCCTGGAATTTTATATACATCTACACAAAATCCTTGCAGGAAATGTGAAGTCTTTGTTTAAATTTGCTGTTTCAAACCAATTAGAAAATAAACATACCATTGGGGAAAAAAGGTGAGAATACTGAAAGGATTTATCTTGCTTGCTCTGAAACCATTAAAAGCTTGAGGCTTTGACTGCTCCTATATACTGAACAATGATATCCACAGCATTTCAGCTCAGTCTGGGTTCAGTGGAAGCCAGAATTAAAAATGCACCCCGCTGGGCTTGAGCGTAAATGAATTAAAACCAGTAGAACAAAGATTCCACCGTTCTTAGGAGTTTTGCACAGATCTACAGTTTATAAGGATGCTGACAAAGAACCTGGAGAAAATATTTTTTAAATGAAGGCAAAATACTTATAAGTCTCTTTTACTAGTAGACATCCACTTTTCTTCCATTCTCAAGTCTCTGGGCCAAGCAGCTCACTAGTGTTCCATGGTGAGAGATGCCCATCTGAAGGCAAGACAGAGAAGGTGAATTATCCCTAGGACTCCTTTTTGCACTGCTCTGACTGGGGAGCAGGCTTTTATTCATCAATTGACATGATGGCGTGCAGGCACCCTGTCTGAGTAAATAATGGGAAAGGCATCTAAATTTCCTGCATGTGATGTGAAATATAACCTTGATCTTTCTTTCTTGAGCAACAAGACACAGCAGCTGTGAGTTTTATCCAACAGGAACTATATACAATACATATGCACATATTTAAAAATCACACAACTTTTAGGTAAGTTATAAATCCATTTGTTTTCAGATGCAGTCAATATCTACACTAGCAAGAGATTTTTAGGTTTTGATATATAGCTCTGATGGCCACCTGTGTTGGGAGAAATGCATCCTTAAACACTGCGCTGTCAAAGTAATATCCACAAATCATTCAGCACCCATCACTGGCAGATAGTAAATATTTTATACCTTACTGAAAAATAATATTTCTTCTTCTCAAGTATTGCTCATGTGTTGCCTTTGGGCAACTGTCAGAATAGCCTTTTGGGATTAATAAAAACTAATAGTTCCCTTTATGCTTTTAAAGCTTTCATCACATGGGGTCCCCAAAGCACTTCCACAGCAGCAATCCCAGCCACTTACTTCGAAAAACAAATACCCATTAAGGGGAGCATAGGGAAAGTAAAACTTCTTTCCTCTGTTCCAGCATGAAGATATCACCTATGCTGTGTGCAAGACTGCCACTAGCATGGATGGTCTCTCTGCAGGTGTGGCAAGGAGGAACTGCCCTGCCCTGAGAAGATGTTTCAAAACAATGTACAAAGAAAATGAATGGTGTGCCTGGGGCATGCTGGTAGGCTCAGAGGAAAGGCTATGAATAAAGGTGTCATATATCCTTTAGTTTTTTAATCCACACTATTGTTATTTCCCATATACTGATCCATCTTTTTATTGCTGTGTTTGCAGCTGGATTGAAATTATTTGGTTTAATGATAATTTTTGCTTTAGGAACAGATGTCCCTTACATTATTCCAAATAAGACTGACACTGAGCAGGATTGTTGGAGGGGCATTCTGGCTAGCCCACAGGGACCTCTGCCTTCTGTACTTTCAGGTTGCAGGTTGTTGATGATGCTGGTCCAAGTTTCATTTGCCACGGTTATGGTTTTGAGAAGAAGCAGTGTGTCATTATGTCTCTGGAAACTGGACATTAGAAAGGGAAGAATGTAAATAATAATAATAATAATAATAATAATAATAATAATAATGCTTCCAGAACATGCTGATAATGGTCTAACATTCTACCCTTGAGCTATTCCTCCACACAAAATTTCCAGTATGTATTCTTCCCTTTCAAATGTCTAATGGAGTGTTGAGCCAGCAAGACAGCTGGGAAGTTCGAGTTTCTGCCTGCATAACGGCAGCAGTGTCTGTGCTGTCAAAATTAACTCTCCATTTTTTCCTGCTTGTGCTGAGAAAAAGATCTTTATAACATTTGAAAAATATACTGTGTGCTCAGAGATCTTATGTTCCTTTGCTGGTTTAGTTCAAGCAAAGCTGATTTAAAAATTCAATTCTACTGTCATTCAAACAACCAGTGATACCTCAAACATTGGTATCATGAAGGTGTATTTTAAACACATGATTTCATGGTGTGTGGAAGGACAAGCACAGCAGATCACTGCTTGGCTAATGAGGGGATGGGCACCGCATAAAAACCTGAAAGGAATCATCAGCCCAGCTCTGTAGATATTTCCTAACTAGATTGACACAATACCTGCTGATACTGGCACTTGTCCAGTAAATCCAGCCCTGGATTGCACTTACCCAAGAAATTTCATCATGGTCTGTGGGGTTTTGCAGCTGAAAGGGAGAACAGGATCTCACCCATTTTATTACACACCTAATTTCTGTTGAACGATGGACTTTGTGATTTATTTTTCAGCCAATGCACAAACTGCATCAAAACATCAGACATGTGAATTGGCACTTTTTGACCTGAGCTGCTAGACAAAGAAAGTTTATACGGATTTGTAATATCCCTTTTGACCTCTCTGCCTTTGATGGTAATAGCACATGTTCAGCATGAGCTCAGTTTTTAATATATAAGTGACCCCCTTGGGGATCTGTTCTAAAGAAACTTGGGCTCCTCAATGATGGAAAGAAATGTTTTTCTCTTTAAGGAAGAGAGGGAAGCAGGTAAGGAGTACTCTGCTCCTTGGATATGAAAGGCACATGTAAATGCAAGATGCCATTTATCATTATTTGATATATAGCAAAACACTGTAATTTCACTTAGCAGCAGGTTTTAAGAAGATTAAACATGCTAGGAAAATTGTTTTAGAATAACAGTGTAACAGGATATTGTAAATTATTTTGCAGTAGGCTGTCATGCTATGTCACCATAATTCTTCAATATTTAATTAAAACCCACAGCAAATTAATATTCAGGTCCTGTCAAGAAAACTAATTGGATACAGGGACCAGCTGCTGGAGAAGTTGGGATGTCAGCTTCAGATGGTAATGTGAATAGTTCACACTGGCTTGTGGGTACACGTTTAAAACACTCATCATAGAATCATAGAATTAAAGAAACATGGATAGAATGGTTTGGGTTGGAAGGGACATTAAAACCGTCTAGATACAATCCCCTTCCATAGGCAGGAACACTTTCCACTAGAACAAGTTACTCAAAGCTCTATCCAGCTTGGCTTGTACACTTAAGGGGATGGGGCATCCACAAATTCTCTGGGGAACCTGTGCCAGTGCTTCACCAACCTCATAGTGAAGATCACTATGGACTTATGGACAAGACTGGTTTTGTTTACAACAAAGTCTTAGAATTTTAGCAAGAAAGATTTATCTTTAAAGATAAAATATACTAATCCTATTTAATTAGATACTGGAGGGTTTTTTTAAAGCAATTCTCAGATAATGCTCTGTGATAGAAAGTTCTCTCCTGGGAAAGGTGACAGCCACTGGTGTCCACGGTTTTAGGCACCTCTGTTTCTGCATACCCGATAGACCTTCAGTTTCTCCCCCTGTGTCTGAGATTAAGCTCTTTCAAAGTAAGGATGGATACTTCAAATCATTACTCCCCCTTTTAGCATTGCAATCCTTGCACTGGTCTGAGCCACCACTCAATCAGGCTACATGATTATGGTGGAGTGACTATGGGAACTGTAGTACCCGTTGGAATGGGGCCAGCCATGCCGACCAGGTTTCATGCTGAATAATGAAAGCCCTGACATTAAATACACCACAATGAATCACACTCCTATTCAAGGTGGTATTTTATAGCTATGCAGTCGCAGAGCTGTGTATGCTTTTTTAAAAATAAGTTTTAAATTACTAGGGCTTTCTACAGCTCATTTGTAAACTGACAAGTACAGGGAATTGGAAGGTATCTGTATTTCAGTGTTTATCAGAACATAGAGCACCATTTGCAGATTGCTCAGGAATAGGGAAGAAATTAAAATTATGGAAACTGGCATAAACAGGATTTATAAATATTGTGTTAGTATGGGCTATGTAATTCTCCTACTCTTGCAGTACTATACAATATCCACAAAGATACTCTCTTTTCTAGTAAATTGTTGTGATTTTTTCCATCATTGATTTATATTGAAGTGCTGAGCTCCAACACTTTTGTTGCTAGCTAGCAGTTAAGATGAAAGCACTGTCCTTTCTGAGAATGACATTCATTCAGGCAATACAGAGATCTGACACAGTTTTGCTCTTTTACTCAGCAGTTGTTTGCAAAACAATAGAAAGGAACTCTATTTCATTGCCTTAAAAATAAAGAAAGGAAAAAAAAGGAAAGAAAAAAGGCAGTAAAAATTTAGCTTACAAAGAGATGAGAAATGGGGTTTGCAGGGAGCCAATGTCATGCTGTATGGAAGCTAATATAGCAAATTCAGAGTAAATGCAAATGCATTATGTTAGGCAAATTAGAGATGGTTCAATTAATCTTGAGTAAGTGACCAACCTTGTGCTGCTTCTGTCTGGGTTCTCCACTTGATGCTGATTTCTGGTTATGATCTTGTTGCTATTTAAGCAGATTCTTCTATGGGTTAATCCTGCGAGTACCTGAACTGTTTGCAGACATCAAGGACATGAAGAATTCCCTTGACACAGTGACGAAATGCCTGTCCCAAGCGGGGCAGTGCTGAACCCCAGCAGGAGTCCTTGCCCTTGAACTTGTTCCCACCTCCTCCAAAACTGCCAAGGACCTCAGCCTAGGCCTTGGTGGCCTGGATCTGGCCCCAGGGAGCTCTGCATGCCCTGCTGAGCCTTGTGCTCAAGTTTCAAGCTGCTGGTCTCATGGCCCTCACCCAGTGGCTCGGAGACAAAAACACCCATGCAATGGAAGAGTTCCAGGTGGGCAAAAACCACATGATTTGCCTGGCTGAGAGCTCTTCATCACCCTCATCTGGAAAGTGATGCTGGGTGAGCTGTGATACTAAGTGGGTGACACGCTCAGTCCTGCTTATATCCTTTTTTCTGTCTTGGTAGTGCTTGGGCAGGGTCTCTTTGCAGGGCGGTGGCACAATTGCCATGGAGGTGGGGAGGGCACGTGTCCTTGTATGCTGTGATGCAGAATAAGCATCCATGAGACCGGGCAATGTGTGTCCTCTGAACTTTTATCCCATACTAAATTCATTGAAGGAAGACCAACATGCTTCTAGGCTTTGGTACAACATGAGGTAGTAAATACATTGTCTTGTAAACTTGTTCTGCCATAGAGAACAGTGTTGCTCTGCATTGTATTAGTGTATGTCTTCCACGTGCCACTTCTGCTAATTTAATGAATTATTTAGCCATGCCATGCTCACAGGCCCATGCCAACACAGTAATGGAATTCTGTACTGGCTACGGGTATAGCCAGATGTTCACAATTTTTTTCCTTCTTTCTGCACAGATTTTATGTAAATTGCAGGAAGAACAGCACTGTCATCACCACCTTCTCCATTAATAAATCCTGTAACAGGCTCCATGTCTGTACAATTTAGCCCACAAGGGACAAGCTGCTGGGTGTGATCCCTACTCTTTGTGAGTTAAGGATGCTCAGTGGTGGGAAGGTAAGGGCCACTGGGGCCATTTCTTCACTTGCCTGCTCCTGCTGGTGTAAATCACATGTAACCACAGTCGGCAGATTTACACTGAAGTGTTGTCAGGAGAGAATCAGGCTCGGCAAACTCAGGAAGAATTAGATAAGCTACAAAGTTAAAGGGTGATCAGAAGGTGATGACAGAAGCACAGTAGGAAATCCAGAGCTGTAGGGTGTGACAGTTTTGCAGAAACTTTTTTCCTTTTTTTTCCCCTAGGGATTGTTTTTCCAGTGCTGATGTGATTTTACTGAGTACCTACAGAGAGAAGAGTTGACCTCATTCTCTCTCTGTTTTCCACTATTCAGTCCCCTCTTCAGAGGATTTACTTGTGATTTACAGTTGCAGAAGTGAGAAGAGATTCAAGCTGTGCTCATGCAATTATACCAAATGGGGGAGAGAGGCCAGCAGAACTGAAGTTGGTGCATTTTGGGGTTGGGGCTATCTTTGGACAGCTGTGCTCCCTGCTCAGCCATTCAAACCACTCCATAGTGAGACAAAGCAGATGCAGCCGTTCTGGAGTCCAAGCAGTCTCAGTCCAGGGCTGCTTTTCAACTCATAATAACATCCGTGCTGCAAAAGTATTTAAATATGAGCTTTACTCCTATCAACTTCATTTCAGTAGTTAAGATTAAGTGTGTGCTTAGATGTTTTTCTGAAGTGGGTCCTTAGTTTGATAGCATTTTATACGTGACTTCAAAGTTAATAAGCATGAGGCCCACTACTCAAGAGTGTGAGAGTTACTAATTTCTAGAGATCTAGAAATGTCATTTATAATTCAAGTCTTTCAAGGGAAGGATAATTGTCCAATTTTGCACTGCTGCATGGTAGAAAACAAAAGCGGGTTTTGTGTTTGTGTGCACGGTGCTTTTTGTGCTCATGTCATTTTGCTTTACAAATTGCTTTAGGTTTTGGGGCATTGAAATTTACCTGATGCTGTAAAATGCTTCCTATAAAGCAAAGTCTTGCACCTTGCCACAGCTGTGGGATTTTGTGGAAGTGTTATGCTTGTTCCGGACTCCATCTGTGGTCTTGCTAACCCCGAGTGCCCAATAATTACATGCTAACTTCATACCCTGGCACAGGGATGATGATGGATGGTCTCTGGCCAGAGTGCTCCCTGCTCTCTGGTCACTTGAGTTGCCTTGCCAATGAGGCTGCATTTCTGTTTACTCGGTTAATGAGGATCAGCATTACAAAATGCATGGCAGGGATTCAGTACACATTTCCAGTTAATAGAGATAATTGAGTGGAAGGAAAACTAGTTTCTGATGTCTCAAAATGTCTCTTGTGATAAAGCATTTGGAATTTAATGGTTAACATTTCATTTAGCACTGACAAAGATTTGTGTACTGGTTAATATGTATTGTTTGTGAAATCATAATGACATAATAATTGCTAGCAGATACATTCCAATCATATTGGGTGAAGACTTCCTCTCCATTTTTCTTGTCTTTCCAGTCTTACTAATTCTCCAAACATGCCATCAGACATCTGGTGCCAGGATTTGAATATCTATTTTTCTGTCTCCACATCTAGACTCCTAAAAAGATAGCCAAATCTTTCTTGTTTTGTTTTGTGGTTTGTTTTCTTTTACACAGAAACCTAAACACTGAGATCAGTGGGAGTTGAAGACTGACTAACATTTCAGATCAGGCAACGTAACTATGCTGTAGCACCTATGTTTGTAGTAGATCAATAGACAAGCACCAGGAAGGGACACTCAGAGCATGTGGGATAATTTTTAGGCTTGGTAGGACCAATAAAACTTTGGGTTGTGCGTGGTATAGACTTTCTTAGGCCCTTAGCGGTACTCATCTTTGGTGTCATTAAGAATCCTGGCTCTGAGCTGGGAAAACAGCTAGCAAACTAACACTGTTTATCTGGTTGTTGACCATCCATATTCTGATTTGACAAGTATTCATCAATATTGATTTTATTTTGAAAAAAATAAGACTCAACTGAGACTGTATTTTACCTTTTTTTCCCATTAAGTCCTTATATCAGTTTCAACTAAAAAGAGATGTTTAACTCACAGATATATTTGCTTTTCCAGCAGGAAAAACCTCGAGAATAAAAAGAAAATAGGAATACGTTGGGGGACATAAACAGTAGTTTTCTCTCTATATAGAAATAAATAACATCTAAAAATCTTTTTGCCTCCTGCTTTAGTAGACTAAAATCCTAAAAGCTTATTGTATGTGCTGGCTGACTAAAAATAAAGAGCATTTATCACATTATCATTCATACAAAAACTGCCTGCACAGCCGGTGTAGTCCCCAGGCTGCTGGAGGCAGGAAGGATATTTCATGTCAGTATCAGTTTATGTGGCTGAGTTCTTCCCTTGCCTTTTCTCAGAAATAGGATATTAGACAACACAAGTTTTCAGGCTGATGTGTCACAATGAACATTAACTTCTTAAGCTTGAAAATGCAAGTTGTTAGTCAAAATACTGGCAATTATTTTAGTATTGGTGGTGGTTTTATAAGTATTAATAAGAATAAACAAGAAAGAAGATACCAGAGAATAAAGCAGTTAAACTCAAGGCTTTGCATGTTGCATAGACTGTACTTTGCCTCATCCTGTGCAGTGGCAGGTTAGTGCTCTCCATGGACTTGTCTCAGAGGCCAAGCATGTGTTGCTGAAAGCATCTCTGTGAGTTTCCAGGCTGCTGGCATGCGTTAATTTGGCTAAGGAGGGACTAGAGGGGCCTGTGGATGCAAAGAGGAAGGTGATTTGTTCTGCCATGTAGAAAAGTAATAAGGAAGTAGTTTTGTGGTGAGGAAGGATCTAGGGTATGGGAATTCTTAGGAACTCTTTGGGACCCACCCCTTGTAGAGCCCAAGCCAAGAGTCCCTGTGAGCTGGACTTTCTGATGTTACATCTGATTTCTTGAGGTATGGCTGGAAGATATGGGGAATTCTTGAGCTGATACTGGCTGGATTTTGCCTCAGATGGACTCACAATTGTTCCCACTGGCATACAGACACAGCTGACTTCTCCAAGATCACTTGGATGGAAAGGTGACCGCGGACAGGAACAATTTTCAGAAAAGGAGTAAGAGATCCACCACACTCTGGTCTTTGTGCTGGTACTGTGTCCTGCTTCAGGCAAGGTGGCACCATCACAGACCAGAGCAACACACAGGTGAGTCCAGCACATTAGCAATAGGTCTCAGACCACAGATATCAGTCAGGTCGAAATAACCTGTGAAGCATCTGGAGGGAGATGTCAGGGGTGGTCAGGACTGCAGCACCACCCTGAAGCATCCACCGCACACTGACTGTAAGTTGTCCAGCCTTTGCTGATACTACCTGCTTGTGAGGAACTTTCAGAGATGTAAGAAAGCCACCATTAAAAGGTACCTGTATAAAACCCCTGTTCTTCTAACATTCACATGCATTTTAAAGCATTGGATCTCCATTCATTTGAGAAGATTTCCTTGATTCACTCTGGTAACTTAGTGCACCATCACTTCTCTTAACCTTTTTAGTCTGAGTGCAGATGGTTAACACCACAAAAAATGGTGTTAACCATCTGCACTCAGACTAAAAAGAGACATACAATGAGTTTTCTCTGCCTACAATCCACAAAGGCTCCCTGCTCACTTGACATAGGAAAATTATCCAGTAACACCAGCCCATGCTATCATGGTCAGGCCTCCCATACCTTGGGGAACATTAACCTAAATATATATCTTGAAATATGCGAGAGTGGCTCAGGGGAAATCTCTGTTTCAGACAAATTTCCAGACAGGGTTAATGCCTTCATTTTCCTTTATCCCAATTTGGAAGTTTTGTCAAACCTGGAGACTACTAATGGTCCAGGGAAAAGGAAGCTGATCAGGGTGCAAAGGTGAAAAGTGAAAAGAAAAAACTAGGGTGAAAAACCCAAGAAGTAGGAAGGAAGCTATTGGTTGTGAGATCTAACCCATGCTGTGGCTCATTATTATTACTTGCAACAGCAAATGTTGATGAAGTGCTGCAGAGTGCCAGTAATTAGTAGGCATGGCTCTCCAACTGCTGCAGCATGTGGTCAATGAGTTCCTGCCTCCAAGAGATGTTCTGCACTGTAAGAAGAGAGATTTATGTGACTGATAAACATAAAGAGAGACTGAAATACAGCCTATGTGCCACATTAGGAAAGAGATTTCTCCTACACCTACACATCTGCAGAAATTATCTCAGGCTGGAGAGCTGGTGGAAGGTGAGGCTCAGCATCTAGGGTGCAAGTCAGAATATAAATCTTTCTGTTTTCTTCTCTTCAGACTCCCACCAATCTGTTCAGCAGTATCTGTGAAAAAGAAATAAAACCCATGCAACATAGAATGCTGTTGGGTGGCTTAGTGACAATCAGTTATGCACACCCAACAGCATTGGCATTACGGCTGATGCCTTCCACAGTTTCCTCGTCTGTATTGTATAGTATTCTCTTAATTGTATTTCTAGCCAAACTCTTTCTGCCACTTGTAGGCTATACATATTTTACAAGCCTGGTAAATAGGGTATGAACAAAGACACCCATAGAGTTCACGAAAAAGGACAGAACACTCTGCTCACTATCGGCAATTAACAGGAGTTGACCTGGTGCCAGGCTAAGTGAGAGAAGTGATGGTGCTACCATCATCATCTGGAGGCTTGCATGGTGTGCCACTTGATGTGGTGTGTAGGGAAAGGAGCCTAAATTCCCCTTTGTTCTTGGGTAGATCCCAATCCTCCTTCAATGCTCAATGTGGATTTCAACTGCAGACCTACACTTTGGCACATTGTTTTTCCAATATAGTGTACAGTTCAGCTTCAGGTTTCCAGCCTCTGAACTGCTGAATGAAGTCCTTTAGAACCTCACGAGGATGAAGAACATCTTGGGTGGCAAAGTCTAAGTTCTTCTAGTCACATACCACTATGTCAAACACTTTCCTGGCAATCTTTTATTAAGCTAGATCTTAACATGAATTTGTCATTTACTCCCACTTGTGTTAAAATGCAGATCTAGGAATTAGCTTCTCATTCACTAGGTAGCTTTTTTCAACTTCTGTTCCAATTTTAGAAGATTATCTTACAACTGTGAGCTCTTAGGCTGTCAATATTCTCTACATTTAAACGGTTCTTCTGCCTTGCTCACACTTGCCCGATATTTTTATAGACAATGACCATATTCTCTCTCAACCTTCACTTTGATAAGCTAAACAGGTCAAACTTTTCTAGTGTCGCCTCAAAAAATAAATGCTAAAATTGCTGAACATCCTATGAGGCCCTATCTACCCCATCCCAGGTTGAATTCTTCTTTGTTACCACATGGCAGGAGAACTGGGTATGGGACTCCAGGTATAGTCTTAACAAAGTCTTACTCAGCTTAAGGCACTAAGTGTGCCTTGCGCATGCGGGATTGACCTCGCCTCTACACTCTGGTAAGGATGTGGGACTACATGAATGTAACTGTCCTCTAGCTTTCAAATCTACAAACAGCTCCACATTTGCCTCTAGTTCTGCTCTTAGGAGGGGCACCTCTTTTTTCTCCTATAGAAAGAACCAGAATCTAAATTAAGAACAGACTGACAAATATTTTAGTAAACTACATTCTGCTGTTTTGCTTGACACTGGGAATGAGCATTTTATAGATCAGAGAGCTTTTTACATATTCCTCTAGGCTTGGCTTCCTATGAGCCCATGCTTCTGCAAGCACGTGCTGCACATGTGCGCATGTATGGATGTGTATGTGTCACTAATAAGTTTTCAACTCCTTGACTAATTTCAAACACATTTGACAGTCTCAGTGGTACTGTATCCCTATAGATTTAATGAAAATCAGCAGCCAAGTGGAGGAAAGAGCTGTGCTGTCATGTCCACTGAAGGAAAGGTTGCAGACAAGCTTTGCCTAACCCTTTCTTAGATGCTAGGAAACCCTGTCAGGTTCCCAGACATAGGAAATAGTAACTTGGAGCTCACAGGAGCTCACATGTTGTTATATATTATATAGTCAAGCCAGGACACAAATCCATAGGAAACCAGCTTGCGTTAGTTCTGCTGCTCTGAGCTATTTGCTATATTTGTGTATTTTCCCTTGCTGAGAGAATTGGATATTTCTGAAAATGCACATCCACCCTTGTCTTTCTACGGTCTTGTAATATGTATGGAAATTGTGTATCTGCAGACATATATTTGAATACATCTCATGAATGAATTTGTCTTTCATTCACACCCACTCCCCCTCTGTATCTCTACTTCTCTGTATATTCCACCTGTTTAGATGATCCATATTTTTCTCAATCTATAGATTTTATTGACAACCTTACAGACAAGTACACTGCCACGATCCATATTTTCTCTCTGCTCACCTCCAGATGTTGGACCTATAGATAGATTTTCTGTGGCCATTTACAGGATGAAGAAACAACAACATGAATTGAAGGTAATAGGATTTCTGTGGAAGGGGGTACAGCCAAGGCACTGCACAGTTTATAGCTATCCCAGAGGTTCTGACTAGAACCAAGATTTGGCCCCAATTCAAGCGACAGATCGATAGTTATTCTATTAGCAACATATAGCTGTTAACAAAACATTGGTCCAAGTTACTTAGTCCAATAGTTCGCTAACTGCAATACTGCATGTGGTGCTGGGAAACTGTTCCAAGAGCTTTTAAAGAGAAAATAACAGTCCTTCTTGGGTGCTCTGTGTTTTCACAATAAACAACCATAAATAAGATGCTGCTAGTAGACTCCATTTTCTCTGATTACACAGCTACCTGCCTTTCTGTCTATCAGCCACACAGTAAATCTCTCTCTTTCCATGAAGTATCTTACATTGTGCAAAATCAATATGCTGTCAGAGTACTTTGCTACCTGACCAGTGACACCAGCAAGGCATCTCCCCTGGGGAACCTGACTTCGTGTGGGAGAAAAAATTCGCCCTGTCCTAGGGCTGGATTTAGAAGGGGTCTGAGAGGTCAGATGCCCAGGGGGACTTTGGCATTTTTTTGGCTCCAGCTCACTTCATTTAGTGTTCTGGATCTCTCCACCTGGCCCCTTTGGTTTATAGCCCCCGGGGGCCTCCAACATCCCATGCCTCAGCAGACTTGGCCAGACCGCAGCCACGGCAGCAGCACAGCGAGCTTCTGCCAGCTCCCAACTCAGCATTATCAGTGTTAAAATATTTACTGCATGTGCAATTCTCAACAGCTCTTAACTCTGGCAAATGAAAACCAATTTTAACCGGAACACTCCAAAACACTTCTCTGCAACGAGGGCTATCTATCTGTCTGACAAATTCAGGATTGCTTCCCCCAGCTGTTTTGGCATTAGAGCTGTTAAAAAAAAATAAAAAATGAGTTGCAACAATTCTCTTCTTTATAGATGTTGAAAAGAAAATCATTCTCTTTGTATTAAAAGCTGGTGATGTCTTCATGACAACAAATCAAATGAGATTTCAATTGCAGGAGCAAAGAGAAACATTTCTTCCTGATCAATAGACATTCAAAGTATTATCAGGAATTAGCCAGAGGGAGCTGGGATGGAAATGCCTGCCAATCTCAGCCGCTATATGCAATGTCCTGTCTCAGGGCAGTCTGAACCCCTCAGGGCTGTGGATTGATCTAGGCTTTAGGGCACAGAACCATAAATTCCTGTGGTATGCCAAGTCACTCACATGTGTGACGCCAGGCATGTGACTGAATCCTACTCCTTTCTACTGAGCACCCAGGCACTCACTCACATCTGGGGCATCTGATGAGCTCTTTGAGGGCTCCAGTCAGCCTAAAATCTGTAAAATTCAGCTTTGGTTTTGCTTCCCACTTAGTTTAGCTTCATTGCTGCATTTGTAGGTTCAATGTGTCTATGACCAAGCTGTGAAAACAGCAACAAAACAAAATGATACCCTAAGGTCTGATCAGCAGCACTCTGGGATTTACTTCTTTCAGGTTATCATCCTCAATTTTAAATTGGAGCAGGGAGCACAGCATGGTCATTTTATTGATTGGATTAGAGAAAAATTGAGCTGGCTGATCTGTATGATGACATTATTGAGTTGTGTTTGCAGCTATGACAGAAACAAAAGAGTTTTTATTGGATTACTGGAGCACAGGGAGAAAAGGGGAGAGAAGAGGTAATGTAGAGGTGAGCAGCTATTAGGCTTGATGCCCCTGTGCTAAGTCTCTCAAGCAAAGGCTCTCTTCTTCTTTGCTACCCTGTCTACCCAGCTCGTTGTTGTGTTGGCTGCTGCTGCCTTTCCAAATGCAATCAACTGCGTATCCAAAGAGACAGGAATTAGTTGCAGTCCCTCATTAGTGGATGCTTACATTACACTTGTTCATCACCCAGATAAGAATATTTGCGACTTCAAAAAAAACCAACAAAAGCTGTTTGGAGGTGAATATCCTCTTTAAGGGATATTTTTTGTGAAAGCCAGGTGTTGAAAAACTGTGGTGTTGCATGACACCTACTGACAAGTAGGGCATACCACAGTTCAGTGTGTAGGCAGCTGAGTCGTTTGGTTTATTTTTACTGGTGACTTATTTTTACATTTGTTAAAAGCATAGACTGAAAAGGAAGAAAGATATTTTGTACCATGTGAATACGTGACAATGAGTGAGTGATTGACATACATACATATGTGTGTGTATAAATGTACCCTACCCTTTGTTTTATGTACCTCTTTGCATGTTTAGTTTATAGACTGGTGTTAAAACGACCATGTCCAGCAGCTTTGTTGATTCATTTTATTGGTGGCTGAGGAAGAATGTTAGTAGCAAATGTTGTACTCAGCACAAAAGAGCAACCTACAGGTTAGGCTTTTGAAATGATCATATATTTTATTTATATGGTGCCTGTCAGTCATAGAAGCCTCCTGTGAAATATTACTGAAATGAAACAGAGCTAAGACTCCATATTAAAATGACACAGATCTGATTCTCCACTGCCTTGCAGGCTGTGCCCTTAGACTGCTGAAGTCAAACCACGTGGAGAAGAAAACCACACAGGTATGAAGTGGCCTTACAAAATAAGAACATTTTTCAATTGCTTTGCTCTGGTGTATTTTGTCCTACTAAAAGATCAGGAAGAATTCAGATTCATGACTCTGCTGAGTTCCTATTGGGGTTTTATTCCCAGATCAAAACATTCATTGTCTTGTCAGCTCTCCAGTGGCACAGGTAAGAGGTCTGAGGGACAGATGACCAGGTGTCAGAACCCCACCAAAGGCCATCAGCCTCCTTGTCTTGCCACAGCCTGCATCAGGAATTCACCCAACAGCTGTTTAAACACGAAGAGTTCCTGCATCACAGCTCAACCCACTTCAGCACTGATGTGCCGACTGAAGACAGAAGGAAATGGATCTTGTGAGGCTCATCAGCACAATTCAAACCTTAAATGAAACCAACAAGCAAACAAATGAGCTGTAATTTTATCAGGTGGAAATAGAAATCAGAGGAGCTATAAGTTTGCAGCAGCTGAGATTCCACTCCTTAAATAAGTTGCAGAAAGCCGCTGCTGCAACTGGAGTGTTTTTTCAGCTCAGAAGGCAGCAAGTGGGCCCCATGCCCAAGGAAAAGATATTGACACTGTACATTTTTGGAGTCATCATTTCCATGCTGTGAAATTGCCCATGTGCTAGACTTGTATAGATTTCAATGGGAAAACTCACCATCAAACCACATGGCACCCAGCCTATGCAGAGCTTTGAAAAAGATACTAGAGATAATGTCAAAATTGCCATGAAAATGGGACCAATGGCTAACAGTACAGCCAAAATTGGTCCCATAATTCCTTTAAAATGCTGTCAAAATAAGATAGAGCTGAACATATCTAAACAAGCATCATTATCAGCTGCACTTTTCTTCTAAGAATGAAATACAATGGGAAAAACACATCTTTGTGGATAACCCAGTATTTCAAGGTAAAAAGACTGCAAAAAATTGCGCCATTAAGATTTAGAAGTTGACATGTCAGGCTACAAAATTCCATACAAACCACACAGCTCTCATTTAAAAAGCACAACACCATACACAGTGATGGCATATTCATCCAAGCTCCCCAAACAGTTCCCCAGTGCTGGACATACCTATGTATATCCCTGTAGCAGCAGTCTGTGTGTTTCTGGAGTGTTTAAAATGCTGCTGCCTTCCCGGGCATTACCTCTTCCAAGGCACTGCCAGGCACAATGCAGCTGCAATCACCCCCACACAGTCTCACCGGATAGCTTTGGCACAGAAGCTGTTGCAGACGAAGAAGTAATCAGGAAGGCCCTCTGTATGGAATTCCACAAGGCTTTATTCCAACCATGTGCACAGATAGGAGAACAAACATGAGGCCTCTTGCATGTGAAGGGGCCCAGGGACAGAGAGAGTGAGCTGCTCTCTGCACGGGGTTATAAAGGTCACCAGACCAATGGAGAGAGGGCAGGGGGGTGGAGAGGGGATGCCAGAACCAGTGGGGGGACTTCATGGGCGTGGTTAAGGACAGCAGTTTCAGGTAGCAGGGCTAAGATATATCAGATAGCAAATGGGGCAGGGAGACCAACCTGGATCGGAGAACCAGACAAACCTGAAATGGCTGAAGCCAGGAATCCAGGGGAAAGGCCTTTTCAATCTATCTGTTTGAGGGGATACTGGTGGCATAAGCCCACCGACCTCCACATATCCCTACATGTGTCTGACTTTCACGGAAAATAAATGCACTAAACATATTTGTTTCCTCAGCCTTGTTGAAAAACAGGCCCTTGCTGCTGCCCAGAATGACCCTGGATCAGAAGCTCTTGGAAATAAGCACACCAGCTTCCTGCTGAAGGATGAGAGCTCACACCTACCTAAGACGAGAGGACAGGCCCAGGATACCCAGAGCAGTAACCATGCTGTAGTAACTGGAGTGCCCCACTGCTCCAGGGGCAGCGAACCCCACATTTAAAGGCATAGTTGATGTGATCGGTTCCTTACAGTAAAGGATTCCAGTGATGGAGCCTGTGAGGAGCAGTAGGATGAAATTTAATAAGAAAAATGTGAAGGCTGGTAAAACTTTGGCATTGGCGAGGTCTAATTCAACATGGCGTGATCCTATCAGATGTTTCTTGTTTGGTCCCTGGAAGAGGTCATAAAAAAAACACCAAAAAGACTACTACAAAGAAGAGTTCTGCATTGGCAAGGCATCCTGCCCTGCTTTGCTTCATTCTTAGACTGGTAGGATCAATTTACTCAAGAGATGTTCACCTACTTAATTTTAAGTAAAATAAAAAAAAGTTTCAAAGCCTCAGGGAAGAGTTATCAGCTTAAATATTATTTTTTTAATTGAATGGTTATGTTTTTATACTGATTCTTTTAAGTTATTTGAATGCCCATGGGGGAATATGGTAGTGTTATCTTTACACCAGAGACACTGAGAACACAATTCCCCTCTAATTTACTCAGTACAACTCCATGGACTTCAAACAGGTCACAGAGGAAGCAAAGGAGAGCAGAAACTCACCCTGCAGATGTTTGTCTTGCTGAACTTGTTTAGTTTATCTGCTGGTGCTCAGCTAGCACATGGTTTGATTAGGAGAAGCGTTCCCCTGGCCGGGGACAACCGCAGCAGTGGCACTCCTGGGCATAGGGATATATTAGCTGGAGACACTTGTGTTAGGACAGAGACCTAAACAGTATTTTAGTATGCGGTGGTGGCTATTCCTCCGAGGTTGTTTTACAGATAGACGGAGTTTGTGTGTGATAGTTAATTTAACTAACATGTTTATTTACTGGCTCGATGTCTTTTTGTGTTTGGAAAAGATGACTCATCTGCTACTTGATCCTGCCAATGTTTATTCTGCTGGTGGGCTCACTATTTACTGAGTAATGAGAGTAATCCCACTCATATCAGCCCTATTAGTGAGCATTCTTTCATGGGATCAGGTCACAGGCTGGCTGTAAATAAAAATATCCACCTCCTCACCCCCAGCTCAGGTAGAATTCCAAGGATGCTCATGTCATTATGGCCTGTTATAAGGTCTCAAAAGCACCACATTAGCTATGTCCAGTTTTTCTAGGGATAACATTTTAAAGGCAACAACATGCAAGGAGGGATTTTGATGTCGCTCAGCTGAGCACACGGTGAAGTTCTCACAGGACTTTCTGCCTCATGCTCGGTGGTGTTCAGGTTCCTCCAGTGCCCAGAGGCAGATAAATGTCTAAGACAGTGGCTGGCCAGCAAAGCGGGGAGATGTCTGAGACTGAGAGAAATAGAGAGAAAGCTGCATGCACAAAAAATTCAAGGTTCCTGGGGCCAGGAGGAGGGTGCAACAGCAAACCCACTGTGCCCCAGCCTTGGAGCCCAGGTGCCCGCACCTGATGAAGGCGGATGAAAGGGCTCTTCTTCCACCACAGCTGCTCCCTGCCAGGGGCTGTATAGAGAGCCCATGGCTCTCTCTGTGCTGGCCAGCCATAGAGTGCCAGGGGACATCAAGGGAAACTGTAATTCAGTCATGGGTGTTTTTTTTTCTTGGAAACCTTTTTGGCTTGGGCCACCTCTGCATCACAGAATGGCTTGGGTTGGAAAGGACCTCAAAGATCATCTAATTCTAATTCTTCTGCCCTGGCGGGGGGATGTCAACCGCTGGATCAGGTTGCTCAGGGCCCCATCCAACCTGGCCTTGAACACTTCTTAGCCTGCCAAAGAGCACCTAGCCACAACCTGGGAGCAGGTATGGTCAGGGCCTCCCCAAGGAGGCAGTCTACATGTGGCTCCCCTCCTCTGCAAGCTTTGATGCTGGCTGGCCTTTGTGACAGCATGCCTCTGTTTATGTTCAATGTACTGGATGGCTGCAATCTCTATATGACCACTCTTATTTTGGGTTCTGAACCAGGGAGAACTAAAAGGAAGGTGTTTTGGTGTCTCACTTGTAATTGCAGCAGTCTGGCTCTTAATTGCCAACTACATGAATATCTCTGAAAACTTGCTGCCCTTGAGGATCCATCTGGGCCTTGGATTTTTGATTACACAGATATTAAGTACCTAAGGGCCAAAACAGATATTTAGTACTTGCAGATAACATCATAGGGTTTGTTGAAAAAGAGCTTATAAAGATTTAGTAAACTTCAATGTTGTGCACTTTGGTACTTTCTAAACTTGAACTTAGCATCAAGCGTCTATGTAGGTATCCTTGCAAACCTTTGCTTCCCAGTGGAGTCAGATTTTGAATGAATTTTGGTGTTTAAAAAGATATCTAAGTCCACCCTGAAACCCTAAGTCCACCCAAGATCCCCCAGCTCAGGCACTAGGCAAGGCAACCTCTATTCTGTACCAGTCAGACTACTTGTGAGCCATGGGGTGGCCCAGCCAGTGTCCCTGGAAGGACTGGCAAAGTCCAAGGAACCAGCCATGCTCCTTGTAGCTGGAGCACCAATCACCTGAGCACAATGGAGGAGAGGAGAGAAAAGGATGCAGAGCACCAAAACAAGCAAGAACTGAGAAGAAGTTTCCAAGTTGTGCTGAGTGCAGCAGAGCAATGCCACTCCTATTTCATGGATTCATAGATTTGTGATTTGTAGATTCATAGAATGGTTTGGGTTGTAAAGAACATGAAAGATCATCTAAATCCAACCCCCTGCCATGGGCAGGGACACCTTCTGTTAGATTAGGTCACATGGACAGTCTTTTTTGCTTCTCTCCAGAAGCGGGTTTGCAAAGAGGTTCCTCAGCTGTAGGTGGTGCTGGTCTCCAACCCTCAGCCCACTCAGGCAGTCCTAGCTCTTGCCTCACTTTACCGACTGTATTTCCCACCCTCCAGCATTTAATCACAGGCACCTTACTTGCTCCAAAGAAGCCAGTTTTAACTGTGTGGCCCTTGTGCACAGAGCTACATGTTTTCCTTTCCTTCCTTACACCAGGATACTACAGCACTCAATATAATGGGATAATGTGCTAAAATGAGGTGCCAGGGCTGTCTCTTCAGAGGGCTAGGCTGCCAAACATTACACCCACTGGATGTTAAATGAAGGTGATGACTAAGTGTTCACACAGTGGCTTGCTTTCGCTGAAGAGTTTGGCAGACTGACGTAAATTGAAAGCCTGCTGCGGGTAGATTTCCTCCTACTATTTTTGATTTCATGCAAATAAGTATTGCAGGATGCCAGGCAATTTCTACCTGTGACTGACATATTTAGTGTTGACAGTCCCACACAGTTTTTATATCTAGAAATGTGGATTTAATGATACATGCAGGGCAATTGCAGCTTGCAGTATCTCATCACAGACCCATCTCCAGTTCCTCTCCCTCCCCTGTTCCCAGCAGGCTGCATCCAGCCCCATGGCAAGGCTTCCTTGGACACATGCATAAAGTGTTGCAGTCTGCTGCCAAACTGCCAAAGAAAACACAACAGTGCAATAATTTCTGCTAACAAGCCTTTGTCCTGGGTGTTTCACTCCCTGGTTCTGCTGGATAAAAGCTTTCTGTTAAAGGATTAAGGTGTAGCTTAATAAAAAAAAAATTCTCTATCTTCCAACTGATCCAGGCAAGGAAGCATCTACTGCTCAAAAGCATTTAAGCTAAACTGAAAGAGTCTAGGAGAGAGGCTCAGCAGGTGCAGGGCTTCTGAGAGAGGAAGAGAGACATCTGCTTTTGTGGTGATGGGGAGACAGTAGGTAGCAGCTGCACAGGGGAGCAGCAAGCCCCACAAGAGTGGAAACTGAAATGTATTGCAGTAGTCTGAAGCACCAGGCACATGTGCGGCTTTGCTCTCTCAGCTCGGGGTTGCATCTGTGTGTCACAAAAAGTGCTGGGTAGGGACAGCAGTAATGCCCTGAGTATGAAGATTCCAGCCACATGCACCAGCACTGCTGCCTCCCAAGGCCAGGAGGCCATGCCTGGAGACAGAGGCTGGCTGCAGATACCTTTGGAAAAGCTCACTAAGCTCACTCCTGGACAAATAACCTGTGAGCTCTTTTATGGCTATCCCTGCCAGCCCAGAAATCTTCCTCTTTATAGTTTAGTGTAATGTCTAGCCACCATGAAACATGGTGGTTTCACATTATGTTTTCCCCACAGCCACCAGCCATGAAATAAAACCTCAAGGAGGAAAGGAGACTAGGTAGTCAGGATGCTAATCAGAATAGGTGAGAGAGGATAGTGTTTTAATTCCCATCACTCTCTCATTCAGACCAGGACCTTCCATCACAGCAACCGCCTGTTTGGAGGCATGTGTCCTCCCCTTGCCGGCATTCTGCAGCAGATGCCTGTCCTTCCCTATCATGTTTTAAACAAGGTTTAGGCTCTTCCTTCCTGCCTACAGGCATTTGCAACAAGCTATACACACAACTTGGCCAGTGGCATGGTGTGGATTGCAGCCTGAAACTTCAGGGGTTGTCCTGGAGGCAACTGGAATTCCATACATCTAGCATACAGCCTCAGTCTCCACCAGGGTCCCCATGGAGGATGTAATACATAATAATTTTTGGTGGTTTTCCTCCTAGAGCGTTTGAACTGATGTGAGACTGTTTCTCACTGTGATATTTTGGCTTGAGGAGAAGGGAAGCTTCAAGACTTTCTGGGATAGTCGTAACTAATGGATGGTGGACAGATCGAAAGTTGGGGGAATCTTGTCCGTAATGCCTGTGGAAAAGTGTCTCTGAATGAACTATCCTTAGATGGTTATTTAGTAGTGCACATACATCTGTGGGAAGCTAGCTTGAAAGGCACCTCAGGGCCACAGTTCCTAGCAGTAGGAGGCATCCTGGGTACCTCACCCCTTACTCCATAATTCACACAGGCTCTTGAGACATTTCATCCCTACAGGAGCAGAAAAGTAGGTGTCAAATCAGGCTGAAGGTGTCTTTATTGACAAGCGTCAGAAATGCCTCAGCTCTAACCCTGTGGCTGGCACAATGTCCCATGATGGTGTATTCACATTGATATGTTCCCAAGATCACCTTTCTCCTTGAGCATTCAAATTCCACTGGGAGAGAACAAGTGGAACAAAAATGAGAAAACTCTTGAGATAAAGATAGTTTAATAGGTGAGGGAAAGAGAAAAAAACCCAAGTGGGATAAAGGAGATTCCTCACCCTGTCCCACAGGCAGACCAGCTGAGCAGTGACCACCTTGGAAGCCAAAACTCCACTGTTCACTTCCTCTACCCGTTTTTATTCCTGAGCACATGAATCACTACACAGTATGGAATATCCCTTTGGCCATTGTGGGTCAGCTGTGGCTTGCAGCTCCACTGGAAAGCTGAGTCTGACTTCACATCGTGCCACCCGGTTCTGAGCACTGCAGTTCAGATAATGGGCACAGAATTTCAGTGATAGCACTCCATGTGCAAAACAGACACACAAAACAGCTAATGGTCAAACTACCTACACCTGGAGGTGGATAAAATGTCTTTTTTATGGTTACATAATTGATAGGATAGTTCTTTCCTATATGTTTGAGCTGTTAAACCTAAAACAGTGAGTCAGGGCTATAATACTGGCACCAAAGACCTCAGTAAGGGCTTGTGTTTACAGTCCAGCTTCTATTCACATTCTTCCCTTCAGCAGCTGACATCAAAGTGGGAAAGAGAAGTGGGTGGCCTGTCCCAGGGCTGGTACTAATTATTGCAACTAGGAAGCTTCATAAGAATACATCCAACATTCAAATAGAGCATCCAGTGTTTTGTAGCTTTGCTACGCTACTTGAGTGTTAGTTTAACTAAAAAAGCTTGAACTGTTTTTTATCACAAACATCCAGTTTCTTTAGGACTCTATGGATTTCCCAGAGCTCATGAACAAAAAAAACCCTGCACTGAATCCATCATGTTCATTATTTCTTCTGATCTACCAAGTTAAAGTTTCTCTGAGAAAATAGAACATCATTTGAGCCCATGGCAAGCACTCTACCAGTGAGAAAACAGCTGCATCCTGACACTGCCTCTGCCTATCTGTGCAGATTGTCTCTTTATTGACATTGAAAGCATTGACAGGAGTCAGCCCACCTTGCCTCAGCTGTGCCCACTAGCTCATAAACTTCATTGTTTTGTATCTCTCCTAGAGCCTGCTGCCTATTTTTCATGCTCCTTGCATCCACATACAGACAGTGCATTAATATTCTTAATCTTCTCTTATTGAGCTTCTCCAGGTTCAGTTTTATCTGTAGGCTGAAAGTACATGTCAGATTATTTGAGTTAGGTGAAGATTTCTCCTCTTTCCTTCACACTGGGTTTTACAGCTATCCAATAAACTAGCATGGTTTTGAAACTGAGGGTTTGGTACCCTGTTCTGGCAGACTAACATTAACCACAAATTGCTTGCATCTAAAAATAATACATGATAATTTTGCTCTCTCAGAAACTGGCACACTGCATTCTCTAAAGGGAGATGAATGAATATGTGAAAACATTTTCAGAACAGTTGCTTGTGTATAATAAGTCAATATGAAATCAAGATAGAATTTATACTTTATCTCTTCATGAATGTTTATTGAGCTATGTTTCAAATATCACTCATCATGAACCTTCTGGAAGCCCAAGAAAGAAGTACTTGATCTTTCTAGAGCTTTCTATTCAGAAGGAGACAACAGACTTGAATATTCATCTCCTGGACAGCAAGCACAGATTGCAACTCTTGCAGAATTTCTTTGTGGAGTGAGGAAATCGTGATCGTCTTTCATTTTGCTCTCAATTTTCTGAGAAACTTCTGGGCATAGCAACACTTAGCAATTTCCCACAAGGAGTCCTACACATTAATTAAATCTCCTGAGAGTCATCTCTCCCAGTCTGAAACAAGAGCCAGACATTTGCCAAATTACATCATTTCACCATGAGCAACTTCTCTAAGTCTCACCCGTGTCAGCCATGTGACAAAAATTGTGGTCATGCCCTGATCATTTCTCCTCAAAACTACTAGAGCCTCCTCTTCATTTTCACCTTTTTCCTTTGCAACCTATTTCAAATGTCTCAGTAAATCATCTGCTTCGACAGTGGCACCTCTGAATTCTTCCATCATCTTCCTTTGGCCTCCTGCATTAAATTTCAGCTACTTGTGCTTCCCTTCAAGGCTCCCCAGAACACTGCCCTGACTTATAGCACCAACTGCAATATTTCCTGCTCTCATTTCCACTCAGCCAGTACATCACCCCTCATTGATGCCTTTATTGTCTCCTCCATGCTCCAGACCATCCTCAAAAACTGAATTCTTCTTTTACACAGTTTAGAAAGGAATGCACTTCTGTTTTCATACATCCTTTCTCAAAGCACATCTTCCTCTGTGGATACGTGTTCCTCCAGCCCTTCCTACTCCATTATGACATACAGACAAGGTCAAACATTGCCAAAACGATCACACTCTGGCTACTAATGAGCACCAGGCTTGTGTTTACAGTTCATTGGTTTAAAGTCCCCAGAGGCAGCAGCATTTTTCAAGCCCCATACAGTACCAACCTACTCCTAGATATCAATAACTGCTAAAACAAAGAGGCCTGAAATAAAATTTTATTATCTTTCTTGTTCTATGGATGGAGTCTTGTTACATTTTTCAAATCAAACCCCTTCCAAGGTACACAAAGAGTCAAAGTAAAGATCAGGGTTTCCTGAGAACTCCTCTATCCTTAACTGGCTAGCTGAGGCTATGCCCAGGACACTTCTGTTCTCCTGCCATAAGGTGTCTTTCATATTTCATCCTAGCTGTCTTCCTTATTTAAAGAAGTCCTAGAAGACAAGAGACACTGCAGGCTCATGGTTCCAACAAGTGGTGGAGAATCTCACCTGGGTATTGGAGTCCCATTAAACCTAGTGGCTTAGCCATTGGAAAAGGATGTTTTTTTCAGCCATACAAAACGTGAATAATGTGAGGTTGGCTTTGTGATTATATGTGTCCACCTGGGCTTAAAACCACAGCAGTGTGTTTGTAGTGAAAAGAGTTATAGGACTCTTTCTTATGCACCATTTAAAAGTGTGTGAAGAGATCATAAGAAATAGGATGTGTTGTATATTTTCTACAATGGAGTATTAGCTGGCAATTTTGCAAGGATATGATGCGAAGGCGTTGCAACTATATCTGATGCTTTAGCCCATAACTGCAAATTCTGGTATCACAGAAGCAGTGTTGGACTTACACAAATACTATCTCTCTTTTTCCTTTGGCCTTAGCTACTGTAGCTAAGGGGAGCACTTGCTTGTTCTCCGTCTGAAATTTTGGGTTGACCCTGTGTGGATACCAGGTACCCCCCAAAGCCACTCTATCACTCCTCTCCTCAGCTGGACAGGGGAGAGAAAATATAACAAAAAGCTCATGGGTTGAGATAAGGATGGGGAGAGATTACTCACTAGTTCTCGTCATAAGCAAAACAGACTCAGCTTGGGAAAATTAGTTTAATTTACTATCAATAAAAATCAGAGTAAAATAGTGAGGGAAAAAAATCTTAAATCACTTTCCCCTCACATCTCCCTTCTTCCCAGGCTCTTCTTTACATCTAAGTTCTCTCAATCTTTCCCCCAGCAGTACAGGGGGACGAGGAATGGGGGCTGTGGTCAGTTCATCACACCTTGTCTCAGCTACTCCTTGCTCTTCATTGGGAGGACTCCTAACATTCCTCCTGTGCTCCAGCATGGGCCCCTTCCACATTCCCTGTCAGGAATAGACTGCTCCAATGTTGGTCCCTTGCAGGGCCACAGGTCCTGCCAGGGAACTTGCTTCAGTGTGGACTCCTGTCTCCAGGGGTCCACAGGTCCCTGCAAGGAGCCTGCTCCAGCACAGGCTTCCCACAGTTACAGTCTCCTTTGGGCACCCACCTGGTCCAGGCATGGGGTGCTCCAGGGGCTACAGGTGGACCTCTGTTCCATCATGGACCTCCAAGGATCACAGAGGCACAGCTGCCTCACCATGCTCATGGTGAGGCAGCTGGAGCACCTCCTGGCCCTCCTTCCTCACTGACCTTGGTGGCCACAGGGCTGTTTCTCTCACATATTCTCACTCCTCCACACAGTTTTCCCCCCTTCTTGAATCAATTATTCCAGAGGTGCTACCACATGCTGATGGTCTCAGCCTTGGCCAGCAGCAGGTCCATCTTGGAGCCAGCTGGCATTGACTGTCAGACATGAGAGAAGCTTCCAGCAGCTTCTCACAGAAGCCACCCCTGCAGCCACCCACTACTGAAACTCTGCCAAAAAACCCCAACACAGCAGTATTTTCTACTCTTCTGTTTTCAGGATACAGCTATTTGATTTGCACTCAGAAGCTGTATCTTCCAACAAATATAAATTATGCACGTACTCTGTGTCATCTCTGTTTTTATGAAATACATGTTTGCCTTCTCTCTCTGCAGTGAGATTCCTATCTATGCGAAAAAGGAGACTTGCATATGAGAACACCTTCCAGACACAAAGCTGGCTCCTTCCAGGCGTGACTCACTCTGCTGCACCTCTCTTCACCTCAACCTGAGCCTGATGTGCTCACAAAGATCCAAGACCTGAGTCTGGGTCTTTCAAGGAAGTGCTTTAAACACCAGTGGGATGGGTGTTGCATCTCATTGTGTAGTCTCTTGTGCCTCACTTACAAAATGCCAAGCACTAGTTCGCAAGAGTGAGAGGTGATGGAAGGGTCACTGTGGGAGTTTGGCCAACACTTAAATCCTATCTAGGGATCACAGCAGCTCAGTTACATCAGGGCTTAGCAAGCTTGTGAGTTCCTGTAAGCAAAACCTAGGCTTCAGTGTTACAGTAACATAGACATCTGCAGGCTGAAATGGGATTTGAACACAAGATTTGCAACAAGTATTAGTATCACTGTAGCTGTTGGACAGGGCACTTGAAGCAGCCATACAGCTTCTGAAGTACTCAGGTTTCAAGCATCCAATACTTGAACAACAAAGTAATTGCACACATAAATGGCCTAAATCAGCCAGGTTTCATTACCTGCTGTGTTATGTACCAATGCAACACAACATCACAGTTATTGTATTTTACAAATTGGTCCCTTCACAGTTGTTCCAGAGAGATGCAGGCTAATGAAGCAACGTTCTGTCATGGACTCAAGAGAAAGAAACTTCTCTGTAGGTATTTAAAAAAGACCCTTGCATGAAGAATTCATGTTGATAGAATAAAATGAAGATCAGGATAGGCTCTCTAGTCAAGCAATTCTTCCTATTACAGCTATCATTTACAGATCACATGTATGTTCGTAAAGCTGTGCCTTCTGGAAATTTTGAGGAAATTTATGGGCCTTAAAAGTCAATCGTTACACACAGAAGAGAGGCAAAATCCAGAACAGAAGACTCTCTCAATTAAATGCTTAAAATGCTCCAGTAAGAAGCTCCCCCATATTAAGCTAGATAACAAATAACTGAGGCATTTCTGATGTGCTCAGCTGCTCTGGTGCTACACAAGCAGAGATTGCCTCTAAAATGTACAAGATCCAGCCTACAAAGGCCACTTTGTACACTGTTTCTTTGAAACAATTTTTATAGCAATTACATCGAAATTAAGTTCTACTGCATTTGCCATTAGCTTCAGTGGAACCAGGCTTTCATCCGTTTCAGATCAGCTTTAGGGTTGGTTTTTTTTCTGTTTTCCTATTTCTGGCATGATCCAGTTCAAAGAGTAGCTGCAATCTGTCATCTGTTGGTGGATACTGAATGTATGTTGGGGAGAGGCAGGGGAACTAAAAAAAACCCAACCTGCCAAGTCTTTCAGCTTTCAACCTTTGGTGCAGTACAAGGTTTACAAGATGATTTAAAATCTGCATGTGTAGGAAATAAGGAAGATGGGCTGACTCTACACAGAAAATGGGTTTGGGACAGACGCAGATTGATGGCTTTGTGACAATGACACTAAAGTTAATAGCTGATATAGGCAGACAACAGAGTCTATTTTAAATTTCAAATTGAACTGTGTTGCTCACAGCATCATACTGACCATTCATCGCTAGACCTAATTTTTTTCTGGTAATGACTACAAGAAGCAGAATAGATAATGATGTGCACTGCAGAACACTCGGGAAATGGGATTAACTGATTTCCTTTTTTTTTTCCCCCTTGTTTTAAAAACAACTACTTAATGATTACTAGGGGTGGCTATCCTTGAACGCTCCTGAAGGGTAAAAATTAGTCACTCCTCTGGGAACATCTCTGTCATCTTTCCTTTCCTCTTTAGAGACAGAAGGGGTGTAAATTGTGCTTGCAACAGACTGGGAAGGCTGACACTGCTAAAATATAAGACCTTGACAAAAACCCTGGGGATGATGTATCACCAGTCTCCTGGGCAGTTGCATTCCACATTCACATTTGCACACTGCGGATAATTCTTGCCTCTCAAAAGCCTGAACCCAAACTTCAAATGCAAATTGTCTTGGAGCTGGAAAGGGACACCTGCATGCCCTGAAAGGAGACAGTTATTCACATATTTAAATAAAAAGCTGACAAACAAAACCCAAACCCTTCAGTCCTGGGGGAGGCATTTCTTTGCTGTCTGTTTCTGTCATTAATCCCTCCTGTTTATCTAACCTGCACTTCAGGGGCAGAGATACCCATCAGTTTTGAACGTCTCCACCCATACAGAGATCTTTACTGGCATACCAGTATATGGCTGATCACCAGAGACTTGACTTTATGACATGTCAGTGAAAGGCCTTTAAAAAAGCTCACAAACCATAATACAAGGGGCTTCTGAAATTTTATACACATGGCACATGGAAGCAATTGACTTTGGGAATAAATGTTTGTGCCTCAGACCTGAACACAGCCAGCACACATGCGTGAGGTGAATGTTGCTGGTCTTATACTACAAGTCTGGGCTCTGTTGCTGAAACCATATTTTTTGGTAGGTGTTGTGTTAATGTGTGGCAAAATGGTAGTAGTATATTCCATAACCTGCTTGAAAACTGTATTTCAGAGTGTCAGCAGGCTGAAATTTCCACCTGTTTTCCTTACTCCTGCCTGTGACACAAGTTTGCACACCTGAAGGATTTACTGTTTCCCTACCTAATCTTTTGTTCAGCAGGAAAACTAGCTGAATTGTTCGAGTCAAGTTCAAAAGCTCTAATATGAAAGCCACATACTCTTTGCTTGAATTCATTCCAACCCCACTCTGGCTTTGTAAAACTAATTTAAATTATAGTGGTCTCTGCAACTGCATGCTGTAAAATAAATAAATCTAATTGTATTTGGCTTAACTACCATGAATCTGCTTATTACTTTCCAAATGGTATGGTGGGGCTCATAGTTTTTATAAGATTTAAGCTACCAAATGATTTTGATGAGAAACTGGGACTGTGGCAATCACAATTACACATGTAAAAACCCATTTTCTTCCCTATGAGGAAGAGCAATGGCTGTGCTCTATTTCCGTCCCTTACTTCTGTCTTCTGTGAGTGCTGGAGGGCATTTTAGATGTGGTTGCTCAGACTATTAAAGATATTTAAATAAAAGTTCTTATTTCCTGGAAAGTAACTAAAAACTCCTACGCCGAACAAAAATATATGTAACGTGTAAATGCTATAAAAGTAACATGTGGTTCATATAACAATCTATAATGCTACTTCATATCTGAGGCAAAATATGATCAGATATTTTACACACTTAGATCACCCCTCTGTGTCTGTGCTCCCTTGCTGCAGACTGTGACACCAGCTCACACTGCAAGGCATGCAAGCACTACAGCTGGTTTTGTTATAAGATGGGGAAGGGTGGATAAACTGTATCACATGTGCCATTAGTAAAAGGCTTCCTAAGTCCTACTGCGTCAACAGTCAGTAATCAGGTATCAGCTACTTCAATAGGAAATGCATCAAAATTGGGAGTGGGAGGCTTGAGATGTGATGTGGGGAAGCAGGGGGTGAGAAACAAGGCACTGCTTCATTTCTTTGTCTGCTTCGATTCCTCTAATAGAAATTCCATGAGGGCATGTTAACCTGAAGAGGAATTTCAGCAGCAAATCATCACAAAGAAGCCAGGAAAGCCTCTTTAATACTTGCAGGTGGCATCCAGTCCAGGTGCTCTCAGGAGCTCATCATCTGACAGTCATCTGATAAACAAGCTTTACAACTGTACAATCTAAAGGTGGAAAAACCAGCCAGGTCAGCTCAGTCCTCTTGCTCTGCCAATCCAAGACAGGATTCTTTTTTTTCCTTTTCCCAATGCATTTGTTTAGTCTTTTTGTACTGTTTAGTTTTAAAATGTCCGGGTAACCCAAGAGGCATCTTCTAAACTGCTAGGGAAATTGGTATTTCATATCTTGATGCTAAGAGGTTTCCCTCTTCACTGCTGTTTCATAAAGTAAGTTCTTGTTTACCTTCTTTCACCGATCTATACTAGGGCCACTCCAAATCACTCTAACTACCTCCCCTTTGCATCTACCCTAGAATTTATATATTTGAGCCTTGTCTTCACTTTCACAAGTTATTCTAATGATTATTCATATAGGAACACATCAGTATTCTTCTCTTCTACTGTGTTAGTATCATGCTGACCCCAAAACTAATTCAGTATTTCATGCAGAATTGCAGTTGCAGAATTGATGGTTTCAGAGCAAAGGGTCTCACACTCCCTACTATGCAATATTTGGACATGTACCCCAAAACTGCAGTGGCTTTCTTCATCTCACTGCACCCAAATTTATCTCTTTATTGCAGGTTTAAAATGTGTTTTCCCAAATTCCCTTTCATTGCCTCTATTCTATGGCCAGTGTGTACTCACCCAAGTTTTGATTATTGCTGTTGTATTTCTTTATATTTATCCCTTATTGTTTGAAAGTCTTCCCACTCCAACAATGTATTTCAGTAACAGACTGTCTTCCTGAACTTCCTCCCCACCTCCAGGGCTGTAAATACCACTAAATCCTCCATAAGGCTATAAAAACAACTGCATTACTATCCACTGCTACTAAGACAACTTTAAAATCACCAATCTTTCTTCCTATTTAGGCAAATCTGAATTTATTTTTCAAGCAAGATTTCATGATAAGCATACATAGGCCTAGGAGAAAGTTTTAGCACAGACATGTATGGAATTCATTCCTTTATCCACTCAATTTCAACTCCATTCCGGAAGATTGTTCTCCAGCCTTGTAGCAGGTGCAGTCAGCTGAAAGTGAGAGCACAAGGGGCCAAAGAGGGTCTAAGCACAAGGTCTCTTATAGCATTTATGCACAAAAATCACAGTTTATACAACTTCAGCAGTTATTATCAGGTATCATCAGTTGCTGGGAACATGTGCAGAAGCAGAACTCCAAGCAACCAGACAGCCTTTAAGTTGACCACAGAGGCACTCAATGAGCTGTGATGCTCCCGGAGTTAAGAAGGCACATGGAAACGTGCCTCTGCTTATTCGCCTCACACACACTGATGGACTTTACTGGGCCCAGCCTGGTGACAAGGGCTGGAAAACACAGATTCTGCTTCTGACTACGTTCAATCAATACAAACACTGTTGCAGATCGTTCATAGTGTTATTTGTTCTGTAGTGTTGTAATAGATGCCAGAATATATCCCTTATGCAATATGAGCAAAAATAAAATCCTTAAAATTTACACAGAAGTTAGATTTAACAGAAGTTTCACTATATTGTAATTATTTACCTCTTACATTCCACTTATCCATTACATTTTCTTAAATAAAAACTGGCATTGGTACACATATTTTTCACTTTAATTAATATCCTGCAATACATATCAGGCAGCTTGTTCTAATGTATGGAATCACCTTTTAAGTCAGGAAAACCCCCTTCCCCTTTAAAACCCTGATGCTCTACCACATCAGTCTTTATTACTATTACATATAGGGAATGAGAAAACTACTCCCTTCCCCAAATATTTTTTCTGTACTGATGTATTTGTAAATTCCTTTATAATCCCCCATTTCCCCTGCTAGCATGAAGCAATTAAACTAATCCATCCTCTGTCAACCCCAGCTGACTCATAGCGTCTTCAGGTGTCATTGCACTTCCATTTTTTTTTTTTTAACTTCAGGTATTCAAATCTACATCTGGAGCTTACTGTTTTCCACAGCAGAGGTCAGCTACCATTCAGCTGTAGTGTTTTTGGCTTGTGCAGCCATCCTGCACACTGATGAAATCTTGATTCCTATGAGACCAGAATCCTTGTCCTTCTCCCTCTAAATCCATTCTTTAGTAATTAATTTGAGTAGTGTTTGTGCACAAGCTCCAGTTTCTCCATCAGTAAGAAATACTACAATCAGAGCAGGGTTTTCCTCTGTGGGACAAGAATGGTCATAGATATAGCCTTGCTGCCTCTATGGAAGACAAGAGGAAAGGTAAGCTCCTGGCATCTTTCCTGGAAAAATCCACTCTGTATTTTTGTCTTTTTATGTAAGAAAAACCTTGGACCTCTGCATACTGCCTAGCAGACGTCTTCTGTACTGTGACACTGAACCACACATTTGATATCCATTACCTTGTCTACAAAGGTGTTGGATTAATGGTTGTATTTTGAGAGTGGGTGTTATCTTGGAGTATTCCCACAAATAAGCTATGAAGTATTCTGCATCGTAGCTCCACTCTCCCAAGTCCATCTGAGCAGAACAAAGTCCCAAGAAATCCAATCCCCTCAAATATTTTTATATTCCAAAAATACAATGATCCTATGTTCTGGTATTTGCTTTTGGAAGTGTCAGCATGTTTATCCAGCTTCTGCCTTACCAAAAATGTAAACACAGCCATAGAATCATAGAATAAGTTAAGTTGGAAAAGACCTTTATGATCCTTTATGATCATTGAGTCCAACCATTAGTAAGCAGCTATACTTATTTCCAGTCACACGAAAATGACCCTCAAAGTGAAGAGGGGGCACTTCCAGAGCCAGTCAGAGCTCTGTGTGTTCAGGAGGGACAGCAAGTCCAGCACTGTTGCAGGCAGCAATTCTGAGAGCCAGCAGCCTGGTGAGGAAAGTAGGGTAACGCCAGCAGCATGAAGACAATTTCAATGATATATAATGATGTAACAGTCAATGATACATAAACCAAACACTGAAACATCTGTGTTTGTATTGCTTTACTGGTATTTGTAAATACTTCATCTGGTGCCATTTCATTAACCAGCAGTTAAAGTTCAGTTAGCATTAACTAAAATATTAAATTTCAGCACATGTTGATGCCCAGTAATTCACTGAAATGTTTCACAGCTGAGGAATTGTCACTTTTCTTAAAACTGTCATCTTCTTGGCTAAATCCTATACTTACTCATGGATCTGGTAGCATATGAATTATGTTCACTACCCTTACTTTCATCTGTGTAAGTCAAAGTGTATGGTTTTGGTCCAAGACCTTGCAAAGTCCTGCTTTGACAGTATTTACTGTGATAATTTACAATTCTGTCAATTTCTGCACTTTGCAATTTAGCTACTGCCCATCTATTCTGGTAGTGGGTTGAAGTGTTTCTCCTCTCTCCCAGATGAAAAACTGTAGTACAGACCTTGGCTACTGCTAGCAGCTGCACAGATAAAGCTGAATATTTTATCACCCAGACATCTAGTTGCAATAGCTGCACTCGTATTCACATTTTAGGTTACTTCTGTACGGTTTGTGTGTAATAAAAAAGTCACCAAACTTTAAACACATTTAGTAAGAAGACCTAGGCACCATAAAAGCAGTACAGTGAAGTCTAGACTAATCTCCATTTTCCATAATTGTTCCAAAATAGAACAAAAATATGAATAACTGAGAATTTTACACTCATAATTAAGATGACGGTGCCATTTCAAAATCCACTTCAAATACTTCTTCTAGGCTGCCTGCATGCTTATACATGCACTAAACAGAAAGCTGTCACAACAGTTTGCAAATGAAAAAATGCATTTGCATTTTAAACCAACAACAAAGCAAAATCTCTACTTGCAGTCATCTCCTTTTCAAAAGCTTTGCATACAAAATAGTTATGACTCTCACAGCTGCAGAAAAAATATTATTTCTGACCAGCAAATCTGCTGTAATGGTCAGTCTAAAGAGGGAACAAACAATTCTGCTGCTGCCTTTGCCATGGAATAAGATACCCACTTGCATTTGTGATATGGCAGAAAAGAGAGACCTTATTTGTAAGGTGTTTTGACATCTACTTACATCTAGGTATTGTCATACTTACAGAGCACTTTCAACACCAGGTAAACTAATAAAAATCAACATTTTCTAACACTTCATTTTCAACTGTAAGACTGGACATCCATTCATCTCTTAATATTTACAGCCTTTAAAAAGAGAAACAAAAGACAACTATATTGTACCTATTTTCAAGGAAAAGTCACATATTGTTAACCAGGTGTGATCTATTACCAGTGATTTTTACCTCAAGGAGTAGACAAATGGGTTGAAATTATTAAAAAACAGAATTAAAGTGACTGATAGAAAAACAAAACACCTTTGAGGGTGGTGAGACACTGGAACAGGTTGCCCAGAGAAGCTGCAAGCGTCCCATCCGTGGCAGGGTTCAAGGTGAGGCTGGATGGGGCTCTGCACAACACCGTCCATGGCAGAGGCGTTGGAACATGATCTTTAGGGTCCCTTCCCACACAAATCATTCCATGATTCTATGAAAACCAGTGTAACATTTTTAAATCCATGTATCTCAAATCAGTAAGTGTTCAGTATCAAACCATCAGACTGCAAAAAGGGTATCTTTTAAAAGGATAACATTTAACTGGACACTTCAGGAGATTCTGAACAAATCTTTCACACAAAAGTAATGTGGAGTCTGACTGGGCATGGAATGAGAGTTAAAAGTGATACACAAGAAGCAGATCATGAGGCTGGTTAGTTTTCAACTTGACAAATATTAAGAGTAAAGTGTCCTGTGGATTTGTACTCTAACTGTTGTTTTACATATTTTTTCATCTGGAAAAAGAGATACATACTGCACAGGCAGCATCTGTGGATAACAAAAATTTTCAAGGTTATTTTCAGGTCAAATGAAAATTGTGAGGACCAACAAAGTTAGAACAAAGAAAGATGAATGCTGATGATTAACTCAAGATAATGAACAGCTAATACACTCCAAAGTTTTCTTGGACTGACAGTCATAGGGAAAAGATTAATGAGATCTTTATTCAGTACATTCTGGTAAACAAAACCAAAGTATTCCAACCATACATAATGCTACAGAAATACACCACTGGTCACAGTTGGTCACAGCCAGCATGGCTGCTTGTTGAACCTGATTTCCTTCTACAACAAGGTAACCCACCTAGCTGATCTAGAAAAGCCAGTAGATGTAATTTTTTTGGACTTCAGCAAAGCATTTGGGTACTGTCTCTCACAGAAGCCTTCTGGACAAAATGTCCAGCACACAGCTGGATAACTGAGTTACATGATAGGTGAGCAACTGACTCACAGGTCAGGCACAAAGGGTTACTGTGAACGGGCCACATCAGACTGGTGACCTGTCACTAGCAGGGTTCCATGGGGCTCCATCCTCGGCCCTGCACTCTTCAATGCAGGACTGGAAGGATACTAAGTTTGTTGATGACACTGAATTGGAAGGAGCTGTTGACTCTCTCCAGGGCAGAGAGGCTCTGCAGAGAGATCTTGACAAATTAGAGGGTTGGGCAATCTGCAACTGTGTGAAGTTTAACAAGGGCAAGTGCCGGATCCTGCACCTGGGATGGGGCAGCCCTGAATGTACGGACCGACTGGAGAATGAGAGGCTGGAGAGCAGTGCCATAGACAGGGACCTGGGGGTCGATGGTGAGTTGAACACGAGTCAGCAGCCAGGAGGTCCAACCCTGTCCTAGGGGGGCATCAGGCACAGCATCGCCAGCTGGGCAAGGGAGAGCATTGTCCCACTCTGCTCTACACTCAGATAATATATAAAATACTGCATACTGAACTGCAGTATCTCATTGCTGATTTCAGCCCTCTAGCTTACTGGAGCAAATTTCCTGTCTTGTAACTTTTCCTCTCTGTAGAGGCTGTTTGCACTGCAGAATGGCATACAAACACATGTTATTAAAATTTTAATTGTATTACAAAGAAAATCCAGAAACACTTTATTTATCAAACTCCCTATTTGCATAGCAATCCAAACTACTACTGTAAATTACTGAGGCTGCACAGCCTAAGTGAACCACGCAGGTAAAACTTACAGGATGAATCTTCTATTAGAACAAACCCAACACCATTTAAGTTATTAGAAAACAACCCAACATTTTAATCTTGAAGACTTTTCAAACACTACTACAATATAATTGTGGAAAAACATGTTACTTCTTAGAAGGACGTAAAGTATATCCAAACAGATTTGTATCTTCTTCAGTTATAAAGTTTGATTTTCCTTGTTCAGTTCCTCATTGCCAACATGGCATTTATGTCCCAAATAAGATTTCGTAACTGATCCATGATCTGCTTCAGCTGCTGATTCTTCTGTTTCAGTTTCTGTGGGAAGAGTTTATTAGAAGTTTTTTTGTGATCAGTTCAAGTAGCACACTCAAAAATTCAACAAAAGTTACAGTGCTATGAATTGCTATATGAATCCTTTTCTCAGTTGTCAGTGAGCACTATTAGTGGGATAATACATCCCCTTTATAGCACATTCTAAAAATAAAAGAAAGCCTCAAAAGTTAAGGACCATTGCTAGAGGGGGAATGCTATTTCTTTTCACAGCAGCCTTTTATCAAAACACCTGACACCTTCAAAAGCTGGAGGATTGTGAGGATCAGTCTTCACTTTGAAAAGTCTGAAAGAGAGCATCCTAAGTTGGAAAAAAGAATTTGGGGAGCAGATAAATTTACGTGAATATGTGTTTTATAAATTTGGTTTAGAGAAAAATGAGGGATTAACAGTACTAGTTTGAACAAAGCACAAGGTATAGGTGAAGCAAATCAAGCTTTTGCAGCCCTTCTGTTATGTAGGTCAACTGTGATGCGTTAGAGTCCTGTCTCAAAAAAGGTTTTCCCAAGCATGCTGAATTCTTTAAAATTATGTATTTGTTTTTGCAAACTGCAGAAGCATTTGGAGGAACAGGAGAACAGCAAACTAGCTTTTATTTGGTTGCATAGCCAAACCTTAAAAATTATGTCTCTACAGAAGAAAGAGCAGGACATTAAGACATCACACAATTTCCCTAACCTTTCGTGTTTCACAATACCCATATTTACTGTCTCATTTATTCATTTTCTTGCTTAAATGACAGCTGTTGAGAACTAAGTTAGGTTGTTGTTAACAGTACACTGTCCTTCATTTCATTCTGATTTGATAAGATGTCAGCCTTCTCACATTAGAGATCAAACCACTTATTCATTAGGGAAGTCCGGAGTTCCAAGCAAAGTGAAAGCAACAGGAAAGACTTGCTTCCATCAAAACAGAACAAAATGTTTCATGTTTGACGTAACTTTGTTATTTGCACTACACAAATGGCAATACATTAAAAGTGTGACTCAGATCAGTAATACAACCAAAGAAACTGGAACAGAGATAAAATGAAGCAATATCCTGAAAATTAGTCTCCTGAATTTTGATGCAGACAACACAACAGTATTTTTAAGTTGTCAGCTGGTCAGTTGAGAAAGAAGTCCAGACAAAAAAAGGAAGCCTATTCATTTAGACCTGTAAAAACAGTCTGAAGTAATATGGTAATTAGGCTTAGATTACATGGGGAACATAGTAAGGAAAATATGTCCTGAACTTTGCAGGACATGTTCCCTGGAAGAAGAGAACACTCAGATCCAGACTCCTAAGAAGGATACAAAAACAGATGTAGGACAGTTCGTGTGCACTAACATGGAATTCCTAATCAAACATTTGACAGACTAAAAAGTGTTTTAAAGATAACTATGTGCATGTATCTAATGCTTCTTTCTTTTTCATTTGCTGATTCAAGACTTCACAACATACAGCAGAGATTCAGCTCCTACAGACAAGAGAGAAAGCTAAGAAGCAAGTAGTTACCGCAGCATCCAAATGACAGAATTGCAGGTGTCTTCCTACAAGAGGTCATAAATGCAAGATCTTGATGCTTGAGAAAGCACAAGAGGGATGAGATAAACAAGCATGTTCATACCTGTGGCATTTTTAAACATAATTCTGTTTGCCATCCTCAACATTCAATCCTAGAGAAATCAGTGACTCTTACATCAAAACTACTAGTTTAATTCAAGGTGTAACTCCCTCATACAGAGGGCATGCCATTTCAAGGTATTTCAAAACCTTCCTCAATAGAAATGAAGGCTGAACAGTTGGTGATGGTAATTCAAGTCACAGACAGAAATAAGAACCATTGACCTCTGACAAGCAGACTGTTTTCTGTCTCCATCCATGTCTAATTGTACTGTTAAATACTGTTACTCACAAGAACTTTGTGTAAGTCATGCCCAAAAGTCTCACTCTGTAATACTGTTTTCCTTTCTTGTGAAAATATTATGACACTGTAAATTGTTTGGTCTTTATTTGATGCTAGGAAAGGGAACCTTCAGACTGGATTTCATTTGTTTTCGAAGCATTTGTAAGGACAAGAAGTATAAAATTGTTTCTTTATTTATCTGAAGATAATTTTAGATCCTCATCTTTAGTGAAGAGCTAATTTCTTAGCTCTTCTACTTTTTCTGGAGCCAGAAAAGACATCTAAGATGTAGCACCATCCCTGGGTTGCTAGGCTGTTGAAAGAATAAAGACAGGAGAAAAAAATCCACTTCAGAGAGCACAGTCTCCTAATTGAAATGCATACAGTGATCTTTGTTACCGATCTTTGACAGGCAGTGGTCCACACTACAAAGTACTACATAATTAATATGTTCTGCACCACTGGAAGTGCTGGCCTCTGCTTAAGACTTTGCTGAGCCAGTAAGAATCTCATCTCAAGTCTAACCTTGAAAAGATAGGTGAAATGGCCTTCTTGGGGAATGGGCAAGATCTTTGCAATGCTCTGCAGCAATGACAAATTTTCATTTGAACAGATTGCTTGCAAGTTGTCTCCCACTCTTTCCTCCTTCTGTTGAAATGACTTAGTTGAACTCTAGACTGCTTCTCAGGATTAACAGTTGTATGAAACAAGAAAAAGTACTTCATCCTACACACATGCTACAGCTTCTGACTATCTGTTTTAAGACAGCACAGGGAAATTCTATGAGGCAGTTTATAACGCGTTTAAGAGACCTAAATTCAAGTTACATCTGTTAGGCATGATTCTGTTAGTCCCTCTCTGTCAGAAAAGTGATCTGACTGAAAACCAACCCAAGGGCATCTTCTTTGGCAATATTAATATTCGTTGGGACCCATTTTGACTGACCTTGCAAGTATTATGGCCATTGTGATGGAGCTGGCAAGGACTGCATCTTCCTGTAAACAATGAGACCTTAGCTGGCTTAGGTCAGGTGGCTCATTTAAGAAAACATGTACTGAAGCACAAAACCCACATAAATGAAACAAAGTGGGAGCACCATAACATACATCCAGAAAATAGCTGTCTTTCAAGGAAGAAAAGCTGCCATAAAGAGCCTGCCATGTTTCATACAGATTTGGGTTTGGTAGGACACAGTAATTTCAACTTTGACTGAAGCAAGTTTTTTACTAGAAGTCATTTTTGCTTCACTTGTATTTCGTTAGAAATCAGTGCTGTCTAGACCAATTCACAACTTACAATCAGAGATGTATCAAAACCTTCCTTCGCACACTGTTATCTCTCTCCTCATTTTAAGATCATGTATCCTTCAAATTTTACAACTAAAACATCACTGTGAGTCATTATGCTGCACTCAATCCATTTGTTAGAAGTCCCTTCTTCAGGCAAATAAAATAATGTAAACACTGTGGAAGAGTAAGATCATATTCTGACTGGTGCTTGTAAAATATCAACAGTACTTGCCTATGTTGTACAGGCTCTAATTCTGCTTAAGAAAAAAACCAAGAAAATATCTGTTTATATATTGAAATTCTTATATAGAAAACCGTTCCCCTGAATGCTGTGCCAGCTATAGTTTTTACCTACTCTATTCAAGGTCTACAACAGTACAGGCCAGAAGGACATGTCAGGGTCTCAGTGTAATATTAAATACTAATAACCATAGTACCTTTACTTGCATAAATCTTAGGAAAACTAAAAAAAAATTATGTTTACTTTGTTGATTAAGACTCTACTACAGAGAACTTGCATCACATTCTTTCCCATGAGCATAGAATCATGGAACAGTTTGGGTTGGAAGGGACTTTAAAGGTCATCTAGTCCAACCCTGCAATGAGTAGGGACATCTCCAACTAGATCAGGTTGCTCAGAGCCCTATCCAGCCTGATTGTGAATGCTTTCAGGGATGGGGCATCTATCACCTCTCAGGACCACTGTTTTATCACCCTCAGCCTAAAAAGTATCTTCCTTATATTGCTTCTAAACTGGCCTTCTTTTAGCTTAAAGCCATTACCCCCTGCCCTATCACAACAGGCCCTGCTAAAAAGTTTGTCCCCATCTTTCTTGTAAGCCCCCTTTAGGTACTGAAAGGCTGCTGTAGGATCTCCCTGGTGTCTTCTCTCCCTCAGACTGAACAGCCTCAACTCTCTCAGCCTTTCTTCATAGGAGAGGTGTTCCATCCCTCTGATAATTTTTGTAGCCCTACTCTGAACCCACTCCAACAGGTCCATGTCTTTCCTGTGCTGAGGAACCCAGAGCTGGACACTATTGTCATCTTACTCCTTCTGACCACTACACTGCTGTAGGAAGTGATTCTTGAAAGTCTTATGAAGGTAACAGTGGCCTCCGTGTTTCCAGGTAAGTCAAGCCCAAGAAATTTCTACAGAAACGCAATGTTTGTAATAGGAAGGTGACATTTATACTGTTCTGTTTTTAAATTAATCTTTCATAATGAAATTTATGAAGTAAGAACGTGGAAAAACCTGTTGTTTTCTTTTTTTCTTTGGTAGTCAAGAGACTATTACAATGTTATATGCATATAGATGGAAAAGAATAGGGTAGAAAAAAATGCCCTCAACACTTTGCTCAAACTCTCTGAAAGCTGCCAAGTGATGTATTAAGGCTCACTTTCCATTATGATAAATTCACATATCAATCTATTTATAATTTTTTTCCCAAAGGGATAAAAGATATTCATCACCAATACAGTAACTGCTATGCAATTAAACACTAACACACTCATTGTCCAGTATCTACAGCTTTTCCTGATGTCATCCACAGGCATGATTGTTCTACAGTTAGCAGAAATGAGAGACTAATTTTTCTGCCTTGCTCCTCACCTAACAGCTGAAAGGAAAAATTCTCCTTCTGCATGTGCAACCCTGTATTCCTGAAACAAAGAGAAGTACCAGTGACAGCCTGTGCTTTGCTGTAAGCTCAATACCTTTCACCTGTTGACCCAGACAGGATTGTATTTATCCACTGATCTGTTGTTCTGAGAGGAATAAGCATGTTCATTCAAATAGATGGATGTTTGCTTCCCACCAATTATTTATCGTTCAACAATGAGGTCTGAGGTCTTAATTACTGAGTACCATCTAAGCTCTGCAGCTTGTAATGGAATTATTCATCCCCCAAGGTGCTTCTCCACCGCACTTCTCAGTGTTACTTCCCCATTCTTAACATGAAAATCACCCAGATGTAAGATCCTGTTACAGATGGCAAACTCAGTCACACAAACACTACAGATAAAACTGCAGTGCTGCCAACTTTGTCCAAAGACATTTAAGATTCGTGTTCATCTCTAAACTTCGTATTTTAACAGCTTCCCACATATTCAAAGCTACCACAAGTCATAAGGGGAAGAATGGACAACTACCACAGATAATTTGTGGCAGAGAAAAAAAAATCAGCTCTCAAGACCTGCCTGAGTTAGTTACTCACTACACGCAATAAATCCTTCCTCCTCATTCCTCAATTCCCTGCTTACTCAATAGTCTAACTCCAGTTATGCAATACACACACCAGGATTTTTATAATCTTATTTACTACAATACTGATCCAATCTAAATAGTGCCTAGTCTGTAACAAAAGCAGAATAGCTCAAAGGACTGTTCCAGAAATGAAAGTGGGAGGGAGGAAGAGGAACCAAATGTGATAATGCAATAAAGGTTGTATAATATACATCTATATGAGAACAGAAGGGGATAATTGGGATTTTACAAACAGCTTTATGTTCACTTTTTCCCAACTTTTTACAACTTTGTAAGCATGATATGGTTTTGATACAAGATGCAATGTGAAAAATTTTGTGTGCAACATTTTATACAAAACTCTAAGGGAAGTAATTAATTATGTGGAATAAATGCGTCTGAATGCTGACAAAGCTTGTTTATGACATAACAAGACCACTCTACTTGATTTTCTATTGGAGGGGGGGGATGCTCCTGATGAAAAAGGAAACATTTCAACTCACCTGCAAGAAAGGCAAGGAGGGGGGATCCAGAAAATGACGGGCTAGGCAGCTTAACACTTGACTCCAGAAAGACTATGCAGCAAATCCTTCTGGAAGTCATATCCAGACACATGAATGATAAGGTGACTGGGAACAGTCATACCGGATTCCCTAAAGATGCCTTGTGCCTGACCCACATGTTAGCTTTCTATCAAGAAATGACTATGTGGCAAGGGGAGAGCAGGAGATTTTCTTCATTTTCATTAAGTAAAATCATTCATTAGTCAGGCTTTTGACACAGTCTCTCATTACCTTGTAGCCAAATTGGAGAGATGGGGTTTGGATAGGTGGATTACTGGGTTGATGGAAAACTGGCTGGACTATGGGATTCTAAAGGCTGGGATCATCAGTATTAAGACCAAGTGTTAGCGGGTCACTCTTGAAGTTTCTCAGGATTGATACTAAGGTGAATATACTTCATATCCTCATTAATGGCTAATCCACACTTAATGACCTAATCACCAGACCAAAGTTATCAAACTGGTGGACAATGCCAAACTGGGGAAAGTGAAAAATATACTCAGTGGCTGGATATGGGATTCAGAGGGTCCTCAACAGGTGGGAAAGGCAGGCCAACACCTATCACAGGAACTTCAATTAAAGCAACATCCTACATCTGCACACAGAATATACTCAGACAACAGAACAGGCAGAGGGCTCACTGAATAGAAATGAAACTTGCAGAAAAGGATCTGAGGTCCTTTCTGATACTTTTTGACAAGTTGAATGCAAGTCATCAGCAGATCTTTTTTGCAACAAGGAAGACAAACTGCGCTGTGCCCTATATTAGGAAGAGTGTACCTCTCAGGTCATGTGAAATTGTTACTCTTCTCTATTTGGCTCTGGGAAACGCTTGTTCAATTTGGGGATCAATACAAAGCTCTATCATACTGGATAACGCCTAGGGGAAGGCCACCACGATGATTAAAGCTGTGTTTGTTCAGTCTCAAGCACAGAAGGCCATAGGGCAGGATCACAGTGCTGTCTTCAGCTACCTAATAAAGCTCACAGAAAGACAAAGCTGGACTCCTCTTGAGTGTACACAGCAAAAGGATGAGGGGCACTGAATATACAAGTTATGACAGAGAAAATTCCAATGTAACATTAGGAAAACTTTCACAGTAAAAGTCACCCTTTAGAAGGGCCCAGGAAAGACAGAATTTCAATCCTTACAGATATTTGAAACGCTACCTGATATGAGCTGGAGCAACTGGATCTAACTTTGCTGGTTGATCCTGTTTTGAGCTGGGGGTTGAACCAGGTAATCTCCAGACCTCCCACCGAGCCTAAATTCCTCTGATTCTACCATTGCAGAGAGTCAGTTTGGGTACTCAAAAAATGATGGAACTGCCTCCAGTGCAGATTAATCTGCCCAGAAGGTGTCCAAGTAACAAATTTTTCCCCTCTTGCCAAAGCGTTCCTTGGTGCAGGCTCATATTTTGGGTTAAAAAGGACTCTACACATACAAAACAAATTAAAATACATGTAAATAGTCTGAAAGGTAGTTTAGAAGGAATTTAGGTTTTCAGCATAGTCATAAACAACATAAGCTGCAAGGCATAATGTTTGTGTTGCCAAAAAAACCCCAGAGCTAAACTCATTACAGTTTAACTTAAAAGTCTGTCCTGTAGATTGTCTTTTCCTCTCTTAGCAAGATCACTGGTAAACACACAGAGGAAGTCTGTGCTCAAGAAATGGTTTGTTTTGTAATAATGGTACAAGGTTCTTATTGCGGGCAAGACTCCCTTGTGTTATAAAGCTTAATAGGTTTTCTTTAAACCTACAGTTGCTAATTATGACTGAATTGCTAGGACAGAAATTTGTTGCCTTGTAAACTAATCTATACTTTAAATTAACAGACAAGTACTTACATAGCCAAGGTCAGCACATTAAACCTTCTGACCTAAAAGGTAACTCTAATACAGCAGAATAATTAAATAAGACACAAAGATGTCACAGTAAACCAACAACAAAAGCTCCTGCAGTTTTTAGGAACTCTGATACATCAACAGCTTCTCCTGCCCCATGAATGAGATGGTGAGTACAGAAGTACCTGATGCTCCCACTCCTCCGCCACTGAGGATGCTCCCTTCCCAGACAACCGCAGCAGCAAAGCAAAGCTGCTATTTTTCACATCAGTGGTTCATGGAATGGGGACATTTTTGTGTGAGAATATATAATCCACAAGGTTTATAAGAGCTACTACTAGTTTTGGCAGTGCTCCACACTGTGGGGCAGTTAATGCCTTTCACGTACACCCAGAGCCACTAAAGAAATCAGACTGGCTGTGATACCACAGCAAGAAGGGCAAAATTAAGAGATCCAGGGCAGGTCTAAGAATTAATTCAAATATCACAATAGTGTCAAAGTATTGGGTTATTGTAATAACATGCAAGACTGAAAAATTAATGCCTATCATAGCAAAAAGGATTAGGCGAGAACAGGACAAGGAGCTGAACGAAGTAAAGATTTGGTCAAGAATACAAAAAGCTTCTTTAACTATCATGTTGGTATTCATAATTTTCATCAATGTTGTGTATTACTGAAATTTCCCTAAAATGAATTCATCACATTGAGTTGGAGGTGGACATTACACACGACAGAAGACTGAAGAACTGTCAGGTGTGGCAGCTAAGAACCACAGCAAGCCCTCCTTGAGCCCAGCAGCCAGTGTTAGAAATTAGACCAACTGTCTGATTCTAGTGATTTTTCTTTGCCAAAAAAGAATTTATATATTTCTAGTCATAAAAGCATTTCCTAGTCTGTAATGTATTAAAATTTGAACTTTGAAAATGGTAGTAGGTGTGCTTATACAACTGGCGGGAGACAAAAGAAAAAAATCAGTGAACTTTCAAAAAACAAGAAGTTTAACTTTCTTTTGCTGCAGTTACTAAGTATTTGTCCACAAGAATACTAGAGAAAGTTCAACTATCTTGTGAAGATTTACTGTGGAAAATCTGGAAACTAGGTCTAGGTATTTAAGTGTAAATACAGGATTTCAGACAAGATTTAAGTGAAGGTTTCAATGCATTCTTAATTACCAGTTTGCCACCAATGGTCGTGTAACACCACCAACCTTTTTAAGGTTCAGAACTCTTCATAAAAATTTATGAAATTATTTTCACAAGATCACACCAAGGAGGTTTAAAACTATATTAGCATACAAGTACAACAACAAGGGCAAAACCATGTCATACAACTATTAAAACCACAGAAACCAGGGACAGTTAAGCTTATTAACACTTAGAGACTGCAAATAAATGTGCATAAATTCCCAGTACACCATTACATACAATATAATATATATAACCCTGCTACATCAGTGCTGAAGAGAAAAATTACAAAAGGAAAGCTGACAACTGCATTTCTCTAAATTCACGTAGTCCTCATTTTCTCCTGCACAATACACATGTATTTTCTAAATAAATGAGTTATGAAAAATTCAATATATGTCTGATTGTGGAGGACAAATTAAAGTATTGAAAATATTTTAAAAGCCAAAATTCCATCAATTATTCTTTCAATAAATAAATATTTTGTTTATTTATTTAGTTACTTTTGTAGATTATAACTCCTTTTTACTGAGCCTTTACAGATATTACAGGTATAGAAATATTTATGTAATCCTATCTTTGTACTTTACAGATTGAAGAAACAATGTTCAAAATTGTGGTCTGGTAAAACTACATCTTTTTAATCTCAATATTATATTAGCATTTACTGCAGCATAATTACTTTTAGATTTAAATCTATCTTTAGTAATTGTACCCAACTGCACAATGCCACTCAAACTGAAAAATTAACATTTTAACTCATTAAAATTTATAATTCATAGTACATTTTTTCTGAATGTGCCAACTCAATAAATGTTTCACTTTACAAAAGGAATAGTCTTCCTCAAACTGTCAAAATAGCCCTGAAATTTCTTTACCGACTCACATAATTGTAGTAATATTTACACATCTGGTGTTCAATATCAATTTTTTAACATGTAAGGTAAGTTTTGAAGATAAATAAGTTCAACAGGCACCTTAGTTCCATTTGTACTGTCAATATCTAGTGGGTTCCACATAAACATAACACATTGTATTCATAAGAATATACGTCAATTTTAAAAGAGACACAAGTTAGAATAGTTAGGAAACCCAAACCCCACTGCCAGAGGTACAGCTAAAAAATAGTTGTTTAACTAAAAGGTCAATTCTGAAATATTTATACGCAAAAAGTATTTCTCTCCAGTTTTCATGGTAGTCATCACACATTCTGTATGTAGCACAGCAATCTAGAAATTTAAGCTTTGTAACGTGAAAATGACATTTATCATTTTATGCAAATTAATTTCAACTTTGTTACCTTATTTACTTCCATGATTTCCCTTCTCTCTTCACTAGCAAAACGAAGCTGACTTGCAGCACCACGATCGTCGTGCTTGGAGCCATCTTCTTCCACATACGGAATAAGTTGCTGTGAAGACAAGAAACATCAGCTTTAGGAAGCGGAGACAAGCCTTCTTGCTACCTCAAACCTAAAGGCCTTGGGATGACCTCAGTTGGTTCTCCAGGAAAACAATATGTTTCAAAAAGACACACTACCAAGGCTAGACCAAAGAAATGTCATAACTGCAGGCAGAAGCCAGTCTTTCCATTTTAAGATGTTTATCATGGATAATCCTTGTAGTTTTCAATTCCGCAGACTGGGATTTTAAGATTTACTATTCCACACTAAGAAATACCACGAACATGAAGTTATCATCATTATAAAGCATTGTAGTGATATACCAAACGTAAACATGACTGGCTTTCCGTAGCCACTTGGTTAATACTCTAGCTATAACTTGCTATTCTAATGAGCTTCTGTTTGGCTATGCTTAAGACCAGGCCCACAATTACCTAAAATGAGTTTTCCTGTAAGCATTTCTTGCTGTGATCTCCTCAGACAGACAGAATCATAGTTTGGTTTAGGCTGGAAAAGACCACAGTGTACTGTCTATTTTTGTCAGCTTTGACAAAGCTAAAAATCCTTGATGAAGAATTTCTAAATGAATACTACTATACGTTTCTTTCCTAAAAAATTAAATCAAAAAGAATCAGTAAACATACTAGACAGAAAATAAATACTTGCTTCTGTGTCAGAACACTCCCAGGCTACTGACAATTTATTAAAAAATAATACATCCAGAAAGCCCATAGTCTTTGTTTTTTAGTTCATTAGTCCTGAACTATGCAAAATTACATCCATATTCACATACACACTACAGACAAAAGAAAGACTAGTATTGATAAAAGTGAGGAAGAAGACATTAGTTTAAAAGCCTGGGAGCAAGTTGCTCATCAAGTGTGTACGGGGTGTAATATTACAAAGCATTCAGTGCCTTCAACACTCAAATGGAAAACTTATTTTGATTTAAAACCCACCGAAAATGTAATTTCCTTCTATACAAAAATTTTTGCAGCCATTCTTATTAAGCTTATCAAAACGGACAAAAGCTACCACACTAAACTCTGCCAGGAAAAAGTAGTAGATTGACCACTTACTACATTTTCAGACCAATAAGAAGTAGTAGTGGGGCTGCCATGCACTCTTAGAAAAAACTCACTCTGATGGAAAAATAAAGTAGCACTCGAAGTAGAAAATTTCCTTTGAAAACCTCCCCATTTTTCAAAAAAGGTGATAGATTAAAAAAACCCAAAACAACAAACCCACAAAGAAACACAGAACTAAACCTAATACACAAAAGAAGCAGGGAATGTAATCTTTGTAGGCAGATTCCTTCACAATCATCTCATCTCATGCCTTGCTATGTTGGTTAACATCAAGTTAATAATAGCTATTACAGTGATAGTACACATTGACAGAAAGTATGAAAACATTTATGTCAATAAGAATGGAAAAAGCAATACTAGTATGTGTGGACTTCTCTTGACTGTGTAAAAAAAAGAAGAGTTTTGTTGATATTCTGTAAAGACATGGTTAGAATGTCAGCCATTAAATAATACGATTGAGACTATTACTGAAATACTGGAAGAAGAATTTAAGAAAACTGATCCAAGAGAAATGGTATGCCACTGTCATGCACCCTAACCAATAAAAACATGAGGAGGCAGGCATCTACTAACTTCAGAGCAGAAAAGACAGAAGTTTAAAAAAAACATGCTCCAACTATCAACAAAAAACTCTGCTGTACCTAAGTGATCAGTGAGATCTTGTATTAAAAAAGCCTGAAATGACTACTTATTTTCTCTGTGGAGATCCTTTTTCATCCTGGTAATGGGAAAAAAGTGTGCAAAGTTATTAAAAGAAAGACCAAAAAACCCAATCCCACCTCATCCCATTCATATGAGAAAATAAGACACATGGAAAGCTTTTAGAGAGAACATAAGTATTTGGTTATTGGGAACAAGTCAATACACTGTGAAAACAGGTTTTATTTTCTTAGATGGGAAAATTAACTTATTCCCTTGCTTGAATCAGGTTTCCAGATCAGTTTCTCTGAAACCCTTGTCAAAAATCTGTGACTGCTAACTGAAATACTAGTCTAGAATAGACTGTACAGAATGGACTTCTTCATTTCTTTATTCCAATTCAATTAAGAGACTCAAGCTTCAGACATAATGCCTATATGATTAAAATTCAATGGACAATCAAAAGCCTTTTAACAAAGTTGCCTCAGAATCCAGAGGTCAGTAATTAAAGAATTTCAAAGTTCTGGTTAATACAGAGCAGTAGAAACTCAAATTGTAATAAAACCCATGGTTTAAGAGTATTACTAGAAATTGTTGTTTCTAAACAACTTCTGAGGAGGGAAGACGAAATTTAAGATTTTATGAGTAACAGCGGTTTTATTAAGAAAAACTGAAAAACTTCCTGAAAGTTTTATGTTGTAACTTTTCTATCACCACTGCACATTTAGGTTTGGTTCATACTGGGCAGCAGGTTAGGAATAGCTGAGCGAGGGAACTGTTGAGGCACGGACTAATGGCCAGAGAAGTAAATAATACTTATTACTCAGGAGCCAGCCTGACAGGTGAGAGCTTGAAGCAGGCTTTTTTCCACTTATTTTAAAAAATTTGCCCTGATCCCAAGTTTTTTCCTAGGGGAAATTAATTGGTGAAGGTACCAAGAAGCCAGAGGAAAAAGGCTAAAATTTTAATTTGTTTGCTTTGACAAAATCACAGAATCAATTAGGCTGGAAAAGACCTCTGAGATCAAGTCCAACTTATGACAGAATATCATGTCTACTAGACATTAAGTTTCTCAATCTTTCAACGAGCTCTTACTAATAAACAGAATTCAGTCCACTGAATAATTCCAGTATCATTAAAACTTGTTATGAGTCTCCTGCAACTGAGGAGGATGGATGACATGCTATCCAGAGTGGTTATTCTGATTTGCAATTTATACATAAATAAAGATACTTACTTCTATGGGAACAGGATCAAGCCCAGCGCAGTTTTCATTGCATTTGTCATACACTAATCTCAGTTTTCTGAAGAGTATTGATAGCTGACGGAGATGTTCCTGCAGCTTTCCCAGTCTGTCTTGATATGTTGCAGTATGATAAGTAACACCATTTGGTAACTTAGAGAACCAAAACATTAAAAATATTACAGTAAAGTTTTGTCACATGACAAAAATAAACTTAAATATATCAGACAGGTTTTTGCACATTTTAAAATAAGATAATCACACTTTTCCCATAGCAATCACTGAAATTTTTATTTTCTTTACTAGCAAAATTCTGTATTTTATGTGCTCAACCACTGCTGTCAAACTCCCTCACACATTCTACATTTTGGACATTGTCAATCCCTCTGACTTTTCAGTGAGTGTCTTCACAATGCTTAAATATGACACTCTTCTGATCCAAGTATTACACTTTGAGATTTTGTGTCTCAACCCCAGGCCACTCAATTCAGTGACACAAGAGTCATGAAAATACAGAAGGAGTGGGAGTCATTATTCATCTTGTACTCTCCACAAAGAAAACACAACAAAAGCTTGTATATTTTCTCAGTAAGCAGACACAAATAAGGATGACATCCATTTTTCTAACAACAACAAAAAAATTTTAGATGGAAAATATTAGCAAGAAAGATCACTGAAAATTCCTCTAAATCTACTCCCCATATGTAAACATAAACAGAGAAACATAACCAACATATGAACAGACTTCACTATACATAAAAGAAAACACAGTTATTAAGCGTATTTAGAGTTTTTTTATTGCGGATGCAATGACTATTCAGCATTTCTGAATTTTCTGCATTTTCACTTAATGTACAGGAGTAAGCAAATACACTAAGAGTAATATTCACTTCTTCAACCAATACTCATTTTTAGAGCAGTTTGATCGTGTTTTCTAAGCGTCTGAAGGCATCTCCTGACTCTATATATACTGGCAGTTGGTGATAAAAACATGGCAAGTTGAGTGCCATAAAAATAAATAGTTGTTTCTCACCTGCATGTTCCTCAGTAACTGGAAGATTTCCATGGTTCGAAACACAATGTCCTGCACGGTCTCCTGGCCGATGCGGCAGAGGGACGCCGTGTTCACCTCCCTGGCAGCCTGAGCCTGCGTCCCGGAGAAAGCGCCCGGCGGCATCCCCGCCCCAGCCAGAGGCGGGGTGGACATCTCCTGGCGTTAACCAGTCACACTGGGCCGAGCTGCACAAAGTGATGATGGAACGATCAAATACTTGTTTGAGTCTATCCTAGCAAACTTCTGTAGGGCGGCTAGCCCACTCCTTTTCCCCATACGCGGCTCTGTCCAACGGATGAGGCCGGCTCAGCGCAGCACCCCCGGGTCCGGACACGGCGCCCTGACCCACCGCGGCTTTGCCGGGCGGTGGAACCGGAGTTGCCCCTCACGCACCTCCCTCCCCCCACAGCGGTTACCAGGCGCGCCCCTGTCCCGATCCGTCCCAAGGCGTTCACGACAGGGGCTTTTGCACAGCTCCAGCAGGCGGAATCGCAGCCCTGGGCTCCGGGACCGGCACCTGCTCGACCGCTCCTCCCTCCGCTGACCCACCCGCTCCCGGGACCCGGGGCGAAGCGGTTTCCTGGGACCCACGGACCCCCCGACCCTGCGCTCCCGCCCGGGACCGTTCCGCTCCGCGCCGCAGCCGCGCCGGCCCCGCGGAGCCCCCGGGCCC
>VYZT01008907.1:293245-311773 GCA_013400735.1 Pomatostomus ruficeps
GAGCCGCGCGGCGGAAGCACTTCCCGGCGCCCGGCGCCGTCACAGCGGGCGGGGCCGGGGCGCTGTCACGCCGGCTGGGGGCCGCCCCTGTGCCGCCGCTCGCTGTCGAAAGTCGCGCGGGGAGCTGGCGCGGTTTTCTGGCTTGCGGAATCCAGTCTGGGTTTGCGGGCAGGTCAGCCGGCATGCCGACTCTTGAGGGTGAAAAGTTTGGTCAGAATCCTCAGGCACGTTCACCCAGTCCCACCACCCCTCTGTCAGATCATAGAATCATTGAACAGTTTGGGTTGGAAGTGACTTTTAAAGATGATTTAATTTCAACCCCCTTGCCACGGGCGGGGATGCTTTCCACTAGGCCAGGTCCCTCAGAGCTCCATCCAGCTTGGCCTTGAGCAATGCCAGGCGTGGGGCAGTTGCAACTTCTCCGGGCAACCTGTTCCAGTGTGCCGCCACCCGCACAATAAAGGATTTTTTCTTAACGCCTAAATCTACTGTTTCTCAGTTTGAGGCCATTCCCGTTTACTTACCGCTACAGTTCAGGATGAAGAGTCCCTCTCCACCTTCCCTGTAGGCTCCTTCAGATACTGGAAGGCTGCTATGAGGTCTTTTTCCAGGCTGAACAGCCCCAACTCTCTCAGCCTGTCTTTGTAGGAGAAATGCTCTAGTCCCAGTCACACTGATAAATGGCTGAATATCTGTGTTGTGGGATTAGTATGTATTGTCAGTATATACTTTCACACCTGTGCTAATTTTATAGCTTTATGGGTGTACCGCTATTCCTTCTTGCATAGATATATTATTGCTAATACAGAAAAGCCTTAACACTTGGCCTTCCTCTGTCACAGTATTTGCGTGGGTAGAAAACAGCTCTGAGTGCTTGTACCGCACTAATACAATTGAGGCATTTTTGAAGTACAGACAAGACCTCCTATGTGAGGGAGAAGGAACACCCTCAAAAAGAAGCCGGGCTGGTTCTGTGAGGCCTGACAGTTATGCGCTGTTTATACAGTAGCTAATGTTTACTGTCTGCCTAACAAAAAATTTCTTCATATGCAAAAATCAGTAACTACCAAAGTTTGTCTTTCTTTTCCAATTGACCTCATATCTAGGACTCTGTATTTGAGTGATTGTGACAATAAGTATCTAAATATGCAGAAGAGGACATTTATATACCTGCAACTTCTTATGAATTCTTAGTACAGTAAAGGTAGTTGTGCTGTATTAAAACTGATGTTATAAATGATCTTTTGTGTGAAATGCTTTGCATTTGTAATGTAGTAAAAATAAATCAGAAGTTTGGTGCATGGTATACAGCCTTTGTTAAAGAAAGAAGAAAGTCAAAAGAACATTCAGGAATAAACTTGCTGTCAGAGGCATTTTGCTTCAGAAAATGTTTTTTACCTCAGAAACAGACTACTGAGGGGAAAGAGCACCCCTTTTCCTAAGCTGGAGCCTTTTGCTGCCTGGCTAAGTTCTCTCTAGCACTCTGCCTTACTCAAGGTGCAATATAAATAACTGCATTTTAGCAAAGATCTTAGCATAAAGGATACAAAAGTGGTTTCTCAAACAGAGAGAAAAAATGGTTTATAAAAATAAAAGGAGGATATTTTCAGACAGCAAAAGAGCATCCCATGGTGTCTAGCTAGACAATGCTTGGAAGAGCAGACTCTGGAGAATTTCAAACGGCTTGTTTGAAGGTTTGCTTCTCATTTCACTGTACACTAAGAATATGATACAAGAACTGTTCAAGTGTTGAGCGCAAAGGATAATGTTTTCATCTTCTGATTGCATGCCCAAGAGCTCTGTTCACAATGTTTAACTTGCTGCCCCAAATCCGATGGCAATGAGTAGTGAGGGATTCAGACCACTTACTGTTCAGGGCTGCCAGACAGACTCCATGTGGGGTTGTATCCTGCAGTGTAAGGCTGCCATGTACAGCAGGCAGCTGAAATACAGAGCTGAGTCTACATGTGGAAAGTGTTGAAGAATGTTGCTAGGAGGCCTAATATTCTTCATTGCCAGTCTGTGGAATTGTCTAAATCTGGGATTTCATTCCCAGACAAAGGGATCTCCTTTTAGATAAGAATGTTTTCCTGGTTGAATGAGAAAAAGATGAATTTGCTTCTAAAAGCAATCTACTAAGCAACCACTCTCAGACTTCAGTTTGGGCCAAGTGCTTTCAGCTGGAAGGTGTCCAAACCAGAGATCATCTTTCATATCCATTTCAATTTCTGTGGCATCAGTTCAAACCGGTGTCTTAGGATTCTGCTGCCTTTGTTGTTGGGTTGTAGAGAAGCTACCAAAAACCTAACAAAGAGCCTATATGTGCATGTAATATTCTAGTCCAATCAACTTTAACCCAAATTTGAAATTAGGACTCTTTAAAGTAGGACTACTTCAGTGATTATAATTTTTACCATAATAATGGTTTATGATTTTTTTGTATTTTAAGATGTTCTCACTCATATACCCTGAGAAACTCCAAAGATGGTATTGCTGTGCTCTATAAGGAGAGTAAAAATCCTCAGAAGTGAGGGAAGAGGATAATTGTTGCTTTTGTTCAAATAATTTTCTCTAAATCACTTGATACGCTTGCAAGGCAATATGAATCATTCTGTTTAAAAATAAACAAAACTGGTGAAATTCCTGGATTGTCCTCTCTTTTCCTCGAATAAAGAAGAGTTTACACTCTCACAAGTCTCCTCACACTATTCTTTAAGAAGTAGTGCTTTGATACTGCTCTGAGGGTGACATATGGGCTTAGGGGAAATGTGTTAACCATGGAACAACTTTCATTCTCCACCCTGTCCCATTCAGTGTTTATGTGTTCATTCAAGGAGAAATAATGGGACTTTGTGGAACCTTTGCCAACAATAAACAGACAAGGCACAGTTTTACTGTTACCAAGCTGTGGTAGATAGCAGCATGGCACATAACTATTTTAGTATGTGACCAACACACACACCTAAGGCAGGTGGAATTTAATTCAACAGAGGTTTTATTTATAGGCCAGAGGAAACAGTTAATGGCTGTGATTAGGTGAGAAGGACTGGGTGGTTGGGGAGATTTTTTTGTGACATGGGGGTTTTTGCAATGGTGTTTTCCTCATCCAGGCAGGTATTTTCATGAACTATGAAACCATCCATTTAGAGGCAAGCAGGGCCATCTGGGTAGTGCTAGATAAGATGGGATAAATTAGATAGGATCAGAGCCCAAGGCATCAGCACAGAGAGCAATACTCCATGCCCTTGCTCAGTAGAGGGTGAACACAGCTGTTTTCTGGACCACAGGGAAGCCGGGGTTGAGCAGTTAAGACCTCTCAGCTGTTACAGGATTCTCTTGCACAGCCCTTTGGTGCTGTAGGTGGTAGAAGGACAGCAAGGAAAGCAAGATGGAAGGGGCTGAGCCTCCCCGCTTGCCTCTTGTTTCTGTCGTCTGTGTATCTGTAAGTGAACTTGTCTATACATTGTATGAGTTAATGGCACAGTCTGCTGGGGCACAGAGAAGCAGGGTGTCATGCCTACTACTTGCAGGTAGTAACCAACTTCAATGGTTTTCCACAGCCCGCCCTCTGAATGTTCATAAAGTGGTCAGAAAAAATGATCCAGCAACCGCCAGTTTTAGAATGGCTTTATGTGGTGGGATGGCTGCGAGGTGCCCACCATGCCACTCCACCATCACACTCCCTTACTCTTCCCCTCTCCCTCCTCAGCAGTACAGGGGGAGAAAATAGGATGAAAAACTCATAGGTTGAGATGAAGTGAGTTTAATAAAAGAAAGCAAAGGTTGTATGTGGAAGGACAGTCCTCCCACAGACTGATCCAAATGGCACTGCAATGGTTTAGGCACCGTTGGGACTCACATTGCCTCCATCAACCAGGGTCAGTTTGTGGGTTACTGTAATTACTGTGTGGGTTTACTATTTCCCATAGTATAAAAATAAGCATTAACAGAATATGGGGAAGTCAGGTGCATCGTGATAGTCCAGCCTATGTGGGGTACTTAAAGCATGCTGTGGCTTTTTGGTTCTCACTTTCCAGTGGATCCAACACCCATTTCTTGATCTTGACAGGCATGTTGTATCATCAATTCTCTATTTCTCTGAAGTTTCCTTCTTGACATTCAGCTCAGGAATGTTGCCCTTGGCCCATTTCATATTCTTTTAAACACCAAAGAACTAGTTTCATAGTCAGTTGTTTCTGGCATGAAGATTGTTATCCTTCCCTACGTTTTATATGATGGGCTGTTATGCCCAGCAGCTGGTAGTCTCCTTTGTAACTGTGACAGAAGAAAAAGGAGTAACAGGACTTATTCCAGGGTATCACAATGCAGAAACATCATCCTTATAACTTTTTTGCTTTTGCAGTTGTTCAGTTGCTTGTCTCCAAGGAGACATCTGGAAGTCTCAGCATAATCTTGACACTGTGACTTCAGACCCAAACCCAGAAGCAGATGTATCATGTCTCCCTTTGGTCTTTCACTACCCAGCACCTCTTCTGCAGCCTTCAATTGTATTGGTACTCCAAATGCTGCCCCTGAAAATTATTTAAACAGAACAGTACCAAGTTTCTCGTCTTGCCCCAAAATAGCTGTGGGCAATCTGTGTTTTCTTGTACTGGACTTTCAGACATTTTCCCTGGTCCTGTTTTTCCTGAGCAAATGGTGTCATATGGGACTAGCTGTTCGGAATAGGAAGAATTCTAAATTGAAGTTTATATGAACTCTATGTCTTCATCAGCCAAATGTGCATTTCTGATGCCTGTGGATAAATTTTCAGCATGCTTGTTTGATGACTTCTCTTGGGGCTTGCAGAAAAATGGCTTGGAAATGGAACATTTGCAAAGAAGCGGATGCTGGCAAAAGAAAGCATTACAATGAGATGTTAAATATGTGCACTGTAATTTATACAGGCAACTAGCTTCTGGAAATTTGACCTCTGACCAGTAAAGGACAGAAACATATCCAAAGAGACCGCTGAAGCAGTGACTGGTACCCAGTGGGATCGAGATGGAGGGACTAATTATATTTTCACAGCTGTTACACAAATGCTGAAAGGATGTTGGTGACAAATGACTTTGTGGTGGACTTCACAGTAGTTAATACTGGAGAAAAGCTAGTCTACCCTGTGGTTTTACTGCTTATGTGCTATTAGCATTATAATCAGGAGTGCAAGGGTGGTTTTTCCCTTCAGGGGTCATTGCCGGTATGCAGTTTCCCGTTGTTGCTCCACAGTTGGAGGCATAGTTCTCATTAAGGTGTTGACAGATGATATTCCTGTGACTCACTGCATAGTAGGACAGACGGAGAGGTCCTGTGCTTGTTTCCTTCCTAAAGCATGTCCTACTTGTACGAGGGGATCCTTGCTGTGCTCTGTAGTACATGGCTTTTTGTTAGACCCTGAAAGGTGCAGTAGCCCAGGGTTTCTCTCTTCATCTGTCTCTACTGATGTTTTATTTCTCTCTCTGACTGTAAACCCCTAGCAACAGGCAAAAACTTTCTCTGTGACTTTACAGAAACAAACCCACCCCACCCACTGTCATTTGGGGGAGCACTGAGCACCCATCAGCTGATTGCAAAGAACATTTGTATTCTTGAAGTATTACAAGGCTCATTTTTGTTTCTTGTATCTGTGGCACAAGACGTTTTCTTTCACCTTAACTTCCTTCTTATAAGCAAAATTGTGATTTATTCAGTGTCAATCAGGCTGGGTTCTCTAGCCTCGTTTCTTATTCAGAGATTCCACAACCCTTCCTGCATGTGTATCAGATATTGCATGTAAACATGGATGGCATGTAAAACAGGTATTAACGAGGTAGTAAAATGAGCCATTCTGGTGCTACAAATGTGGTCCTGGGAATTTTTGCATTCTGGTCAGTAGCTTCCCTACATGTGTGACCATTCATGGACTCATTCTATGTCCTTCACTCCCTCATTTGTACATTCATTCACACAATCTATTAATCCCAAGATACATTTTGCTGTTCTTGATTTCTTCATTGTAGATTTAAAATGATTTGAACAAATAGAGACATACATTATGTGATAGCGTCAGATGCATTATGGTAGCAGCAGCAGACTTCAGGCAAGAGTACAACTTCATTCTGTTGTGTGAGTATAGAAGAACACAGTCCTTGTCCTCAATGGTTTATGATTCAGAGATTGCATATTTCACAGCAAAGAAGTTGATAGATTAAAAAGGGACCTAATAGTTCCTGGATAAGGAGATTGGATTGTCTTAATTTACCATGAAAGTCAGCAGCAGTATAGATGGCAATGCAGAAAAAATTATAAGGGCATGAAAGATGTATAGTGCAGGTCATGTCCACAAAAGCCATCATTGCTCGATGCAAGTCAAATGCCACTTGTGTCTTCCCAGTGATATAAGACAATGTGAAATAGGGGATAGAATAATAGATAGGGAAAAAGCATAGCTGGAGGCAGATGTTTGAACACAAATTATCCCTCTAGGCTGATGCATTATTGCAGAGTTCCTGGATTGACTTACTGACATTATTTATGCAAAACTTCTGGCCACATTCCCTCTGTGCAATATTACAAGCAATATATTACAGAATGGAGGATGTCCTCTATTTCCCCAGAGTTTTCCATCCTGTTCCTATATAACCTTCCAGATGTATATCACAATTACTAAAGCAGTATATTTCTCATCATAACCTGAATCTATATACAACATCTGGACATTTTTACTGACCACATTCCCATTTAGAGCAGGCTTGGATGATGGCAAAACTCATAATCTAGCTGGATCTGTACTAATTGCACATTAGCTTTTAGACATTTTTTTTCTTAAATATTGTGTATCCTAATTTTATTATGGCATGTTGAAAAGTTTTTTGTAGCTTGTAGAGTATGGTATGTTGTGAGGCAGACATTCAATAGACTCTGTATGGCTGCAACTGTACTAATAAATTAAATCCTCATCAGGCTGTTCTCTGGGTGCAAGGCCAGTTGGCGTTGAATAGTCCATATAAATACTATTTGACTCTTTTAAACTTTGGAAAAGTGTAGGAACACACATGCCGCCTACTGGAAAGGATTGCTGTCTCCTGGTACCTCCAAGAGTGTTGGTGCTAGAGTGCTACTGACCAGGGTAGTCTACTCTTCTTTTTGCAATGCAGTCTTACTAGTGTGTACACCATAATAAATGCATTTTTAAATTTGCTTTAAAGATCAATAACTTTGAAATGCAAAATGGGATGGAGGAAAAGCAAGCTACTAAAGAAGAAACTTCATAATCTTGTAATCCATGTCATTTTTAAGAGGATAATGGAATTTGGTGAACTTGTTTGTTTTTTTAATTGTTATAGGGGCTTTTTTTAACATGAAATGTGACATGAGCAAGTGCTTTCTCCATGAACTATGTGATGCGAGTGAGAAGTCTGGTGTTATTTCAGTTTCACAAGTTTGTCAGTATCTGGAACAAGGCTTTTCCTGGAATGAAGATGATAATTAGTGATCTGAGATCTAAGCATTTTCTGAGGTTACAACTGAAAAAGGCTTATTAGCAGAGTGAACATACTGTCAGATGCCATGTGACAGCATGAGGATCTCCAAACATGATAATGCTTGAAGAATTTGGAGAATTCCTGCTTTGGATGTCTTGTTTCCAGTCATCTGTAAGTGGAGACTTGACCATAGCTAGTAGCAATGCTTTTACTGAAAATAATGTCAACAAGAGCAAGAAAAGAGCGTCAGTGCCACAGAGCTCAAATATCAGTCTCTGCTGCTGTGTCAGGCTGTTACAGATGAGAAGTACAGTGATGTACCTTGTAGGGAGCTGCCACAGACTTGCAGGTTATGGTGCTTTGACAGGCACAGGAGAAGAGCTGCCTCAAACCTAAGAAAACTCTCATGGCTGCATCTGTTCTTGCAGATACGTGAAAAGCAAGAGTGCAGACAGACAAACTATAAGGGTAGAGAGGCAGAATACATTAAAATTACATGGTACTGTAGTAAAGGATTCTGAGAAAATCCAATTGTTTTAAACCAATGCAATGAATTGTCAAAGAAAAGGAGAAACAGAAAAGTGCAAGTCTCCTTTCATGTAAAGCCTTACTATGAGTCCTTCAAATGGGTCTTCAGCTCCTCTGCAGAACTACTTGAAATCTTACTGCATTAGCAGGTGGCATGACATGGTTTTTATTTGCACTGGCAGTGCTGACAAATCACCTTGGCTTCATCACTGTATACTGTGACTGTTGCAGCAGGGTGCTACCCTCCTGTGCCTCCTTCATCAAACTGAAACCAGCCATTATGGGGCTCTTCAGCTGCAGTTACCTGCTTCCTGTAATACAGGCAGGTTCGATCTAGATTTTAAAAGACCCCATTAAAAAATCCCATTAAAATAATTACAAAGGCCCTAAATGTAGGTCTTAAAAAAACCAAACTGTGCTAAAAGTCAATTAAGATGTTTCCACCAGGTAGTTTCAATATTTAGAGAGAACTGCACATGTGGTGATAGCAAACAGAATTTGTTAAAAAACTATATTCTCCTCATTCTTAGCTCCTTCCACTTGATCTCCAGTTACTCCAGCAAAATGGTTAAAATTATTTTTGGTTTTTTTCAATTTTTCTTTCCACTTCTGGAATGTGCAAGTGGGAGGTTTCTTTTTGAAAGTGCTCATCTTTTAATATATAATGTGAGGAGTAGCTACAGATGTTTTCATTTAGCTGAATAGAAGCTTTTCATTAAATGAACGTTTTTGATGGAAAATTTCTGGCCAGCACTATCTGAATGACATATCACATAGCTCGGTGATAATAATAAGAGAAGAAGCCTGAAGTGAAACAGACCAGAAAATAGTAACCTGAAAAGGATAACATGAATAATTAGTTTGATTGTTCAAGTAAAGAAACCACAACAAAGCAAGATAACCAAACCCCCCAAGCTTAGTATTTATTGTTCAACTAAAAATCTGAAAACTCTTCCATTGTATTGCTATAAGGGTATTGTTGGCACATATGAAGAGTATTGCAGCTTTGGGGTTAAGAAATGGGACTTTTAAATAATGGTATTTTAACTAATACTAGCCCTTTAGAAGATGCCTTTTTAGAAAGCACTAGCAAATATCATCCATGTGTTATCAAGAGAAGAAAGACTCAGTATGCTCTCTTGGTGTGAGGCTGGTAACAATAATAACAATCCATGCATCACTGTAAAACAGAAAATATGAAAGTAATGTTACCGTAGACTTTGTAGACTTCTCTATCTATTTTTAATTTCTAGAGGTATTATCCTAGCTCTCGTTGTTTGAGCTGAGGATCTTCAGATCCAAATGTCTTTATTTTTCATGTGCAGGTGCCAAGTTACTGTATAGAAGGAAGGGTTACATAATACAGAAAGGATTATATTTTTTTAATTCAAAAATTTCTCTGAGATCCTTTTTGCAGCCCTTACAGAATGAGAGTCTGGGTCTAGAAAGAATGCTTACAGATAAAATCTGTGCCCTGTTGCTACTTCTGCAGCTGAGATTAAGCAATTTTTAGTTTTATGTAGAAAGATTGTAATTTACCAGTGTGTATTCCACACACTATAGCACAGTCCTTCCCTTGGACCAGTAAATATACATGTTTCAAGTATTCTTTTTTCTTCTGTCAGCCTGTGACATCTTTCCACTGGAGATAAAACACTGCCATCCTATCTTTCTTCTTAATCTTAATATTTAATAATAAAAATATATTTAGGGATGCTGCTTCCATTAGTGCCTGAAGTGACAGAGCAAACATACATATTGAGGGTGTGGGAAGAGGTCCTTCAGCAGCTGATATCTGCTGAGTAATAGCTGCAGGCATGAGAATGAAAAGCTTATACTCAAGCATGAAAAGAAGAAAACTACAGTGCACAGGTCAATTCAGTGTTTCATCATTTGTCATTTGAGTTGAACTCGTTTTTCAAATCCATATCCTCTGATAGCATGAAATGTGAAGTTTTCTAGGTGACTTATCTTTTGTCTGTATGGCACTATATGACAGCAGTGGCAGCATCTAGTGATTCATGTCTTCAGGGAAGTGGATAACAGGAGGGAAAAAAATGACTATTGGGTTGATGGCAATTGTCATGGTTCCACTGACGTCAAAGAGACAGCTATCAAGTGGCAGGAGTTGAGAAAATTTACATGAGTTGAGCATCTGTGCCATCCTGTATTTTATTAACTGACAATCCTGACTGAAAACTAATGAGGGAGAAACTTAAAAAGATTTGATTCACACAGACTTAAAATGTGAACTGCAGAATTTAAGCCTTAGTGTGGGAGATTTTGGAATGTGGGATTGATGAACTTGGTCCAGCTCCAGTAAATACAGGGCTCTTTCTAAGATGCATATCTTTGCTGGGATAACTATTTGAAACCCAGACTGAGAGCACGTTCTTCCTATATTATCCAGCTAATACAAATTTAGTGGGAGAATAATTCTTTATAGGACACCTAGCCACTAGTGGGATCCTAAGAAAGTATGGCAGAGAAAAGTCTTTCTTTGATTTTACATTCTTTTATTTTTAAAATACTTTTGTTTATGGTTAAAGTTGTTCAGAATTAATTAACCTTATTGTTCAGCCTTCCATGATGAATAGAGTTTAAAAGTTGCAATATTTCATATAAATTAATTAATGCCAACCCAAGTAATACGTTTCAGATGTTAATCACATCAAATCCTCAGGCTAAATGGGAAAAAAAATGACATTAGGGACAGAACTGCCACTACTGAAGTAAAGGAAAAGGCTGCATTGAATCATTAATGGCCTAAACATCAGGTCTGAAATAACAGCACTTCTCAGACTCATAATCCCACAGGGACTAACAATCTTTCATCCTTATAGAGTAAATATCCTAGGAGTCAGCAGTTTGCTATGCCTCAATCTTCAGCCTTAGAATTTAAGTATCAAGAAGTTGTGTTTCATATTAACAGGTCTTATGGGAAGAGCTTGTTTTAGTTCATCCAATGTGCCATCATTTTCACCATTTTTTTAATTGCATATCCTTAACTCTGGCTTTTTCAGTGTTGCAGTAAATTTACAACAGGAAGAACATGGGAGCTCTAAGCAGAAAGCAGGAATCCAGGCTAAGGACAGTGCTGGCAGCTGTTGTACTGAAAACACTGAAATAACGCTGCATGCAATCAGAAGATAATTAATCTGTTAAACCACTTTGGAGAACATAGTTGATAATTTCATACCATGTATTTACAAAACTGTTTATATTGACTAATAGATGATGCTGTTGCATCATTCAAGCTGCACATCTGCAGCAGGTTTTTCGTTTTTTGAGGGAACTCCACACTTGGTTTCTGTCAACATGCTGATATTTTTGCAGTCCCTTAATATGGACATAAGTGGTGGATGCGAACACATTTGCAGTCCCCAAAACTGCAGGACTGCATCTGAATCTCCCAGCTTGGCCCTTCCCCCGTTGTTAGGGCCATATTAAGGTCAGCAGAAAAGAGTGACCATCTTACTTTTATATATGGTCTGACAGAACAGAGACAGGTTCTTACTGGGATGCCTTTGGCAGATCCTTCTCCTGACTTCAGCTTCCTGTCATGTCCAACAGGGGCAGTTATTAGTGTCTCCTGCCTCCTCTTTGTGTCCAGTGTTTCTGTGTAATCTACTTAAAAATGTTCAGTGGCCATTTCCATGCTAATGATTCATAAGCCTACCTTTAATGAATCCCCCATCTCAGCTGTTTTTGTTGGCTTTGATCCAGGCAAGTACTTAACCATGTACTTAGCTTTGTGTTTATTGACATTCCAAACTCAGACTAACATCACACTTTGGAGAGCTGTAAAAATAATAACTGATTTTATTATTGAAATTGCCATGCTTTGTGCTGTAAGGTTGATAAAAAATTTTGATTAGTATTGACCTGCTAAATAAGGTATGTTGTAAAGTTGTTCAGGACAGAAGTGATTCCTGAAAAAGAAGACAACATAAATTTAAAATGAGTTATATGCATCTGAATGTGATATTTTAATAATATATACAATACACAAATCTACATTTAGGAGAATATGTTTATAAAAGCATATGAACCATGTAAGCTAATGTTTCATATTCTGTATAGCATGTTAAATGTGTAGGTATGTGTATCTATATCTGTTTGTATGTAACTGTATCTATATGAAATGTATACACCTGCCCAGTTATCTGTGTTGTAAACCATTGTATTAAAAATATAGATGAAATAAATAATGCTTTCTGACACCTCATGTATTTCAACTGCTTGACTGAAATTCTGAGAATTGTCCATCTGTCTTCACATGAGGAGAATGATAGCAGCTCTTGTGTTGTCTGGTGGTTATTTAGTAAATGTCAGAAGGATAATTGGTCTGTAGGAATTGTGCTACTGCTGGTAATGCCCATGTGGTGATGTGTGTACCATGAAAAGGTGCCAGTGCATACTGGTTGTGTTTATAATGGGGAGAACACTTTGAGAATGAATTTAACGGAAGTGTTCCTTAGCTAAAGAAGAAAGGAAGAGTAGAAAATAGCTACAGACGAAATGTTCCTTAGACACAGACAGAATCCTTATTTGACTATATAAGGCTAGACCTAAATTTGAACACAGTCTTCATATAAGCCAGGAACAGATTGTCTTCCTGGAGGAAAGTGAGTGCCTTGCTTTAGCAGCCTCTCCTTGTTATGGTGTTCCTGATGCCATAAACTTTGTTACAGTGATAATGGCTGTTTCTGGATTCCTAGGTCTTCTCAACACTGGACCAAGGGTGGAGATCAGCTCAGGCCAAACTCTCCGAGGCTCCTGATCCCTGTGACATTAACAGGTCGCAAGATCTGACTAGACTACCCTGCCTTCTTATCCTCTGATTTAAAGGGTGAATTGGGAGCTAGTGAGAAATTCTAAGCTATGGTGGATAAATCCAAAACATTTTGGATCTGTTCTTAGGAACTAACTCTTGAATAGCTTGATAATGTGTTATGTGGACATTTCTGAATTTTGGATATTTACAATCAGATACCTGGTGTGGATATGAATTTCATTTTTAACCTCAATTTTCAGAATCATTGGATTTAAAAAGCTCAATTACAGGTGTCTCTGAACATTCAGAGCTTTGTGGATTTCTTCTGCTCAAGATCTTAATGTCAAGATGAGGAAATATGAGGTTAGAAGGTGAAAGTGGTGAGACTGACAGCTGAGCATAGCAGGCCAGACAATTCCATATATTGGAATGCTGAATCTATGCTGTGATACTAACAAATATAGTAAATATGAAAGATTTGCAGAATATAAGCTGAATATAGCCAAATTGAAAGGACATTGAAAATAATTCTCTAACCTTCCTACTGGGTAACAGAAGAAAGCAGGATGGATGTGGCCAACTGCTGGCAGAGCTCCCCACCTGCCTTTGGAGGGTGGATGTGTCCTCCTCTGTTTGGCCTGATGTTTAACGGGACCTAGAGTGGTGCTGCAAACTTTCCTGCAGTGGAAGTATGCATACTTTTATCCCTCTTTTATCTGACTTTAAACACAGAACATGAGAGTTACAACACTATATATCCTGAACAGAGGTGGCTGGTACCAGGTGAAAGAAGGTCATGCGTTTTATTACCATAATAGAGATCTGGGGTGGAGAGCAGGTAGGAATAGCATTTCTTTGTAAATATTGTCTGAAAGCTGTGGTGTGGAGGCTGACCCTGTTGTCCAGACTCTCCCACTTGTCAAAGGAGAGTGAAAAGTGCCTACAGCAGATGATGTCCCTAAGATACCTACAGCAAATTATGTCCCTTGGATTGCTGCTCATGCACGTGTCTTGACTGTAGAGAAGAGCTTAGACTGAACAGCTGAGTCAGGGAAGGCAAGCCCCATTCCCAGTGCCAGAGGCAAACCTCCTGGAGAAGGCTGTGTCATGTCATAGTTAAAAATTGGAAGCAGGTATCCAGAATCCTGTGTCTTGTGTGCAATTCTGTTCTTTATGATTAAAAATGAATCTTTGATGATAAAGAAGGATGAAAGTGAAAGATTTCTGCTGAGAAAAAAACTGGGGTCATCAGTTAGGTCTGGAACTTAATCTTGAGAAATCATATCCATTTCAAAGACTGAAATTAATATGAAGTTTATATGGAAAGTGAAGAAGTGAAAATGTGGCTGTGAGGAAGAGAAAGTGTGATTAGTAAGCAGACAAGCAGGTTTTAGAGCAGTAGAGCTGAATGTGACAAAACAGACAATCCACTTCATCTTCCAAAGATGTCCTAATGTGCCATATGAGAATGACAGATAAGGGAGTGTCATTTGAAAACATATAAATTGAGAAGCAGTTGCTTTGTGGGTCTGACTGATGAAGCCACCCAGAAAGTGAGACTTCATCCAGAGGGAATTAGTGATTTAAACATAAGACTTAGTGTCCTCCAAAGGATTGCAAAGGTGAAAGGCTGTCATACCAAAGGAAAAATGGCACTTTGCTACTCAGTCTCTGTTCTCAGACTGAACTGTAGGCAGGACAAAGGACAGCGAAGATGTCAACAAATAAAAATATCGATAAAAGAGTAACAAAAGGAAAAGAATTGTAAAATCATTTTAAATTCGTCTGTGATAAAATAGAACCTATTTACAGCAATGTCTACAGCAACCTTCTTTCATCTGAAAAACCGTGAACTCCTGCATGAGCTGAAGTTGACTGGATTCGTATCTGAGTAAGATTTGATTTTTATACAGGAGCAGTTTCTTTGATATACTTTTATTTGTTTTCTGGTACTGTCTGCCTTGACATGTCCTTACACTAAATTTTGTTTTCTGTGGAACAGTTTGCTTCACATGAAGATTTCCTTTATATCTGTATCATCACCAGTACCTTGTCCAGCCTTTGTTTCACTTCCCCTGTCTTGTGTCATAAAATACTTTGTCTCAAGGATGTCTTAAGGGGTCTAAGGGTGTGATTTGATTCACTGATAATACACCCAGCCTCAAATCTCTTTCAGGAGGTGCCAAGTGCTCCTCTCTACATGTACTAGCCTTTTGTATGCCAGTGATGGGAAGTCCTCAAATCCAGTAATTCTAAAAGCCAGCTCTGAGAGTTTGATGAGTTTGGAAGTTTGAAACAAGATGTCCAGGTGTGGTTCATATGGTGCTAAACAAAGGACACAGTTTGTGTTTTTTAACGTTTTCATTATTTAACTGACACACCTGGCCAAAGCCTGCACACCCCTTGCATGTCCTGGCCCTTCCCTCTGCTGGCAGTGCACCTTCAGTCCTGACCATATAAGGGATTTAGTTTCCATTTCCATGCTCCCTGTATTGACAGATCATTTCAGATGAAGGAGACAAAGTAAAGGCAACAGGAATTCAGACAAGCAACTTGGAACAAAAGGAGATACATGTTGCCAAATGCCCAATCTATCACTATCAGCATCACTGAACCCAACATCTTTCTGCACTTTTGAATCATCACAGGCTTTATAAAACACCCTACTCCCGGTTTCTAAATGTCTTTGTTGTTCTGTATAGTTTTTCTTTATAGTGGATATTATTTTCTTGGGTTTTTCTTTGCTTCCACGCATATTTTTATGCAAGTGAGAAAAGATGTTTTGTCACCTGCAGCTAAGCTGCCAACTGAAACTGGCTGGCATATGCACATTAGGCCAGGAATCTGCAAGCTTCACTGGCTGCTAATAAAGTGGCAGATTGATGTTAATGTTAAAATTGTCTGACTTTTAATTTCCTATATATAGAGTCAGCCTTGTAAGCCTTATTAATTATTTATATAGTACTAAAGGTATACGTAGCACTTTGCTAACAAATTAGCAGATTAAGGCCCTCCACTGAAGCACTTACAGTGACCAGTTTGCTATGATGTATAAAAAATTAGTGGACACATGCAGGTGTGGGGGCAAATAACACTGAAGAGGAGCTGAGCCATGCAAGGTTTCATGGAAGCAGCAAAGATACAATACTGTTTGCTTTAAGGATGGCCTTTATGGTGACTGCGCAGTCTTTGGACTGCAGCCCCAGAGAGCTGGATTTAAGAGCTGAGTTCTCAACAGATCTTCTGTTCAAGCCTTAACAGTGCATAGTGTGATGTTGTGCTGCAAAAGAAGGTCTTAACTATGTGCTTAGCTTTAACTTTTGGCATCTTGACTTCAATAGACCTCAGCCAGCTTACATGAGCTAAGGATCTGTCCCAAAAAATAGAAACCCACAAACTGCCTACCTTAGCTGAGTTCTGAAGAGACATCTGCAAACATTTGTGCTGTTTTATCTGATGTCACTAGGGTTTATTTGTAACTTATCTGGCAGAAGAAGGTGAACTACACCTTGCATACCATTTCCAGGGCAGGTACTCAGAGACTAAATCACTGTTAACATACTTTATTTTTTCAGTCTTAATGTGCATTTTCTTCCGCTATTGTAAAAGACGTATAAACTTTTTCAATTCTTTATTTTTCTCTTTACTTGTTGATGAAGCAATGAGCTGGTTCTAATGCTGATCTCTAAGGTACACAGGCATTCTTTTCAGCAGGCAAAGGATTTGTTTATGACAACCTGTTATTCTTATCCTATTGTTCCACTTTCTGCTTATCTGTTGATTCTTCTTTCTTCACATTAGACATTTATTGCTGGTGGGCTGTGTTATCAAGTGCACTAGGACATCTTAGCTAAGGGCTGCATCTCTCATGAGCATGTCAGAGGGATCTTCAAAGAAGGCTTAACAAAGGATGCATTTGAAGCAAAAGAAGTCAGGCTATTTTAACTATTCTTCCTTTTGATCTCAGAAAGTAGATTGTGAATGTGACTGCTCTGTATTTTCCTGTTGGGTCCCTTGACTCTTTTTCTAAAAGGTTATGTTAGTTACTTTCTACTCCAAAGGGACTCGTTGCTGTACTAAATGCATTTCTGAAAATGTCAGCTGAAACTCTTCCACCTTCTATTCTTGTTTGTTTTTAATATTCTCAGTTTCCTATAGCCTGAATCTCAGAGCACCATAAATTTTCAGATCTTTCAAACTTTTCAGAGAAGTTTGGTACTATTGAATGTCTTGTTTGTCCTTATCACTTTGCTGACTGACAACAAAAGTGATTCACTTTTTGCATTTTAGAATGTGGCTTATCACTTTATTACTACTGTTACTCCTCCTCCTCTGCAGCGTCTCCTGCCCTTGTGCAACAAACAGGTTTGAAAATCTGTTTGCCACACCTTAGTTCTCTTACAGATTCTTTCCTGAAATTTTCACTGCTTTCATTTAAAAGCAATAACAACCTATTGCTCTGTTTCAACATGAACTGAAATATAACTTATTGTTTAAGACTAAAGAGCAGAATAATTTTCCTTTCACTTTTAGTGGGTTTTGAAGATAAATTTTCTGATGTTGTTGAATTAGGATAGGTAGAGCTGGACAGGAACTGATTTACCAGGTATTTTATATTTTCATTTAGAATTAGAATAAAAATGGCAAATTAAGAAAAATTTTCACTAATAAAAATATTTTATTCTGGTTCACTAGCACATTTGTTTTCAGTGAAATCAGAAATTTAATGTCGGTTTTGATAAACTTAATTTTCCAGAATTTGTTTAAAGATCAATGTGATTTGAAAAGTAAAACTAATGCATTTATTGCTCCAAATGAGAAATGTTCAATTTTTACATTGTACTCAGGCTTCTTTTTCTTTTCTTAATTGCACCATCTGGTCTAATAAAGTTTGTTACATCTCCTTGCAAACTGATTCAGTGATGGATATGCTTAACTTTTACTTATTTAAAAATCTTAACTGGTGTGCTGTTGTTGTGGTTTAAGCCCAGATGGAAATTAAGCACGACGCAACCGCTCGTTCAACTCCCTCCACTCTCCTCCCCCACAACGGTGGAATGGAGAGGAGAACTGAAATAAAACTTGTATGTTAAGGGCAGTTTAATAATTGAAAAATAAGTAAAATTCAATAATAATGTTAAATAACGACAATAAAAAGGAAATAATCAAGTGAAGCACAATGCAATTGCTCACCACCCGCTGACCAATGCCTGGCCCCCTTCCCAAACCCAGATCAGCTGCACTTTTGGGTAAGTTGCCCCAGTTTATATCCCGGGCATGATGTTCTGTGGTGTGGGATATCCCTTCAGTCAGTTTGGATCACCTGTCCTGCCTATGCTCCCTCCCAGCTTCTCCTGCACACCTCCTCACTGGCAGCGCATGAGACAAGGACAGAAAAGAGTCCTTGACTTAGGATAAACACGATGTAGGAAAACCCAAATCATCAGTGTGTTATCAACACCATTCCCATTCCAAAACCAAAACACAGCACTGTAACAGCTACTGAGAAGAAATATAACTCTACCCTAGATGAAACCAGGACAATGTCCACCCTTTACTCCATACCATTTATGTCATGCCAATATCCCATCACCTTTCCTAGTTATCTGTTTTGATAGATATACAAACACCATTCTCTTAGTCTATGGAAGGCCTCTGTCAAATGTTCATAAAATGTTCACACACCAAAAAAAAAAGTTTGTTGAATTAATTTTCTCCCTGACTTTTGGCCTTTATCCTTGTGTCGTGGTTTTGATCTTG
>VYZT01008908.1:0-28756 GCA_013400735.1 Pomatostomus ruficeps
TTCATCTGATCAAACGTGAGAAATTTAAACAAAGGAGTTCTGATATGAAAAAACAGTTGACAATGGTACATTTCCAGAGCTTTAAGACTGTAGGGCAAAGAATCTACCACAAAAAACAACATTAAAAATCTGTCAGTCATTTATTCATCTGCCAGCTCTCTTCATGGTGCATGGTGGGATTAGATAATTTTCCTTTCAGAGATAAATATATATCTTCAGGTAATTAGGTTGACAGAGGAAAATGTGCAAGAGGGTAAGATACAGAGACAAGTGCCACCATTCTCCTGTCTGCTTCCTAGGCCAGAATTCAAATTTAAGTGGAGGAATAAAAAATAAATGCACGCTACCACTCAGCTGAGAGAGCAGAGGANAGAGAGCAGAGGAAACCTAGAAAAGCAGCTTCAATTTTCTTTCCTTTGTTCTTATTAATAATATATTTGTATCAAGGAGAATCAAGGCTTCTTAAGAGTTTGTATTTAATCCCTCTATGCTCTTTCTCCAAAAAATATCTGTAAGACTCCTTCATGAGATTTCTGCTAATATGAAATACATGAATAGCTAATTTAGCTGTCAGTGGAATAATTTCATTACTTTTGCTCTTCTGCCTCTTTTCTCAACTATTTAAGGATCTAGAAAAAAAATCCACCCCAACCCATTTCTAAACAGTCTTTATGTTATGTTGTATTTGTGAAGGACAAATAATTATATAACACGAAAACTTGAAATGCCATAAGACATATTGACTAGCCTGAAATGAGAATTGATGCTGTGCACTCCAACAGCTATAAAAAGTATAGTTTTGATACGTTTAACTACAAAATAGTAAAAGAACTCTGATTTCTTGATGTCTAGATTTCTCCTAGTATATTCTTATTTAAATAGCAATTTTCCAAATAAAGGCATCAACAATTTGGTTTAAGAACATATCCAGGACATGTCTGGATGCTGTGGGTTTTGATGATCCATATTCTGTACAGACAAATTTCCAAGTCTCTAGAAGATTTTGTTTCAGTGCACCTACAGGTGTACTGAATTACACAGGTAATTCTACTTTAACAAGCAGCTAAGAATTATGGTGACTTGAAGCAACTTAATGCTAATTTACTTTCACATAATGACTTGGATGTTAGATGAACATGAAAATCCAGTTTCAAGTTTCTCTTTAGCCTGAGAAAGTTCAGACTGAGAATTTTACAAAAGGGTGAACTAATGACTCCAACATACATTTAGGTATCGAAGAAAACCCACTGCACCTATGTCACTTCTCACTGTGATGTAAAGAAAATAAATTTCATTGAAGAAAAGGAGGTAAAATGATGCAGTGTGAATTTATACCAGTTTAATCACCCAGCAAGTAATAGTGTATATGGCACTCCCCAGGCAGGCCTGCTAGGCCGAGGGCCTGAAGGAGAGCCACACAAGAACACACACAGACGCAGCAGGAGAGAGAGCAGGAAGAGAGAGGGCAGAGCCCTCCGACTTTATTTATATGTTTTCACACATCACCGTGGATTGGAGGTAGAAATCACCACCTCCTATAATCCACTTGGTCAAAGTATTTGTCAATCATATTTCTCCATCCGGTATACCGGAATTCGTAAACACAGATACAATTTAGGAAAACATAGATAATAGAGAGAAAACAAGTCATGGCCATGACAGAAAAAATCTCACAAGAAAACACTGAACACTGCAAAGTCAGGGCAACAAGTGTATACTTCCTGAAGCATGTATTTTGTATTTGATAGGCCTCTTGACCACTTTGATACCACAATCATTCTGGGAGACAGATCAAGGGGAGCTCAAGCTTTCTGGACAGACAAGGTGTGTGTTTTTAATTACAGCAGAGAGAAGACTGGATGCCTGTTCTACCTCTACAATGAAGAGAAACATTTTACTTTGCTTCAGACTGGTATTTGTTGCACTTAATTTTAGGCAGTCAAAAAGAGGAGAATCTTTATCACAAATTGTATTCATGATATAATATTAAAATCAAACATGATAAAATAATGTGGAAAGACAGTGAAATTGCCACAGGCTCTGATCATATAAAGAGCATTGAGCAGGAACTGCAGTGCACCCATGCAGAGAATACTCACTTACCTATCCTTTCCCTGAAATTAATACTTGTTTCCCTCAAGACACACAGATCTGATGCTCAGATTTCTGGGACAGAATTTTCCTTTTTTTTGTATGTGTTTGTTGATCTTCTTGCTTAGTAAGGAGCTAGTCATTGTTTTGGATCCTACAGCCTTAGTTCTTTACAAATTTTTCCATATAGTTGGATGTCTATCCTTATTTCTTTCCCATCTGACAAGAACAGTAAAAGCATAATTTTTCTGGATCCTATAGAAAAAGAAAAACAAAAATGGCTGACAACTTGTCATAAAATACATCATACTGGATAATGAAGATGTAAAAAATGATAGACCTTAACAAAGAGAAATAGTAATACATACCTTGAAAAAAATTCATTTGGAAATTTGATTTTATAATAGCATTTCTTTCCGACAAATCTTCTGAAGGATGGCATAGAAGAGAGGAATTAAAAGAACAATCAAATCATTGACCATGACCTAGAGCGGGCTTTTCCAAGCATTATTTCCATAGCATTATGTTGATATGAGGGAAAACAAACACAATTACCATCATTTTCTGTGTGTTGATTTGAAAGATTCAGAATTTTAGAGTAGTTATAAGGCTCTCTCTTCAACGTACAAATTTGTCCTTTATGTCTTGGAAAGTCTAATGTTGCTAAAGAATGATGAAAAAAACCACTGTGTTCAAAACATTTAGTCTTTTACTAATTAGCAAGTACATGTATTAAAAAAAAAAAATCTCACCTAAAGTGAACAGATTGTTTCATTAACTGAAATTTTCATATCTCACTTTTCTTGAGGCTTAGAAGATTACATGTTAAAACTGGGTTTTTTAGTGGTGCTCCCCTGTTGAGGGAAGTCTCTACATACATAAGGTGATGAAAAGCTCTAGTTGCAGCAAGAGAGACATTATTTGTGTATCTGGTCCAATTGACTGGGACCTGACTGAATGCTCATTTTACTAGAAGACAAGTGTGGCAATTCAAGATGTATAAGTTGCATATTAAATTACCCACAACTGTGCAACATTTAATTCAACAAGAAGAAAAAGGGTAAGATTTTTTTTTCTCCTTAAATGCTACTTATATTTCTGATCATTCCATATTCAAGATATATACAAAAGAGAAATAATGCATGAAAACAAATTAGATAGACATCAGCAGGATAGAAATTTTTTTACACAATAATATTTATAACTTGTTTAGATTTGGAAGCAAGTAATGGTAGGATATGTGTTGCCTGTACATATATTAGGTAATGATATACTGAAGCAGTCACACAACTGCTCCTATTTAGCTTATCACATGATAAGCTAGGCAAAAGATATTCAATGGCAACTGACAAATAGAGAAATATCTAACTAGCCTGTAGAATTCATTGCTGCCTCTCATTTTACTCTTCCCAGTGAATTAGAAGGTTACACAGAAGAAAGTGTAATGTGTGTATCAGAGCAATATAAGCGTACTTCTGCGTATACAATCAGAGTTTGCCTGAGGTTAGAAAAAACCCATCCTTTATTTTGAAATTATTTTAGAAAAAATTATTATATATAAATCATAGGGAAACTTCTTACTGTCTCTGAAATTTCCAACACCTGACTACTGTTGCAAAGCTAACTGTCTAAATCATCACTGAAAAAGGATGTGCTGAAACCAAACTGAAGTGTGCAAGACAACTGCACGTCCATGGGTTGAAAGGGCTTCAGTCTAAAATGTGAACCAGACAAAACTCTAAAAACTGACCTTGCATGGTATGAAAACTTTTCTCGATTGTGTCAACCAGAATAAACAACTGTCATGATCCAGATTTTCCTCAAAATTCTTGGATGTACAAATTTCCCATTTTATAACTTCACGTCTTCATCCATTTGACACAGTTAAAGGAAGGTTTTTCTACCCCTATATTAGCAGCTGCTTTTTATTATATTTAGTCCTGATGGACTCATTCTACAGTAAAATATTATACATCAGATATGATAGTGTCTAGCTGAAAGTGACTATCTGAATATTTCCCTTTCCTTGAAAAAGCTTTTGCAGGTCAGTGTTGAAGTATATATGTCAATGAATAAAGTAATTTCATCTTCAGTATCCTCAGTCTGGCATCTTTCATGAGTAATAAATCCACTCAGAATAAAACAAAAGTGATATTCTTGGTGACATCAAAAGGATCTCAAGGCTATTTCCTAAAATTGACATAGTTCAGCAAAATGTTTATAATATTTATATTGCTGAAGAACATTCTTTCCTTTCCTTCTTTGAACTTGTCTAGAAGGCAAGATTTTTAATGCAGGTGTACAGAAAACACAAGCTACAAAGCCAGTAAGAAATAATTCACAATTTCTTTTTCTTGGTAATTATAGGCACAGAGACACAATAGAGGTACAGACAAAAGATTTAACTCTTTGTTTATTCTTCTTCAGCAAATTATATTTGATTTGCCTTCATATATTTATTTTTAAAATTAAAAATAAAAATTTCTTTCTGACTTACAGAGATTCTGTAACACAAGCTCAATCACAATAGGACTTATGTATACATATAAGAAGAGCTTTTTAAAGTAATTTTTGTACTTAATTTCCAATAATTTATGACATCTTCTCATGATTTCCAGATCTTAAACATGAAATGGTCTGATTAATTTAAAGTTATAAGTTCTTAAAGTAAAATAAGTATTTAAAAGTAGCTAAAAGTACAGTTCATGGAAGTTTAGAAATAATCCTTTAAGGATTAATGAGCTCTAGTTGTTTAAGCTTTCAGCTGTAGATCACTGATTTTTAACCTAGCTTAACAGTGTCCAGTGCCTCAAACTTGTTACCCTTTGAAGGCTCCTTGGCAGTTCAATTGAAGCCATCTGTTAGACATAGTTTTCTGCAGAAAAATTGTTCACATAAGGAAAATCAGCCCAATGAAAAGAAACCTTGTTATCAACCTCAATAAAGCCACGGAATAAAATAACATGAAGATCATTGAGGGATTGTTTACCTTGCTCAGATTAAATCCATCAAAAAGTTTATAGACAGAGGAAAGGAAAGAAGTAAGATGGAGAAAAAGAGGAGGAAATATTCCACAAAACACAGTTTACAGCTTCAGAAAGAAACCTTACCCAGAATAATTTTAGCAACATAAGAAAAGATTTGTAACCAAAACATATGGAAGAAATACTACATATGGAGCTACAATAAAGTATTTTGAGGTATCCTGATTTACTTAGCCCACTCAGGTGTTTCCCAGAATGTCTCCAGATGCACAATGTAGGTAAATTGCAAAGATGTTCTGGTTTTTGTTACTGCTATTGTCATGAAAATAAAGCTTATTTTCTTCCTGAATTTGGAAGGATTTCCATCTGGACTTGTCCTGAAACATAGCAGTGACAAATCTTCCATCCCTAGAACATTAACTTAGAAAAGAGTGAAAAAAGCAATGCCTTGCTACTTCTCATACTATGAAGTGTTAATGAAAAACCTGCAGAGCTCCTGTGCTTAAGGCCAGTTCCAAATTACTCAGTGGTTTCCAACCAGCTTCCTGGTATTACTGTGATTAGATTTAGGGTTATTGAATTAATGTGAGTAGAAAAAAATATGTCTCTCTTGCTGATGCTGTGTGCTTCATGCAGAACAGAGAGATCCTAGGGGCCACTAACTTCATCAAAATAAAACTATCAGAAAGAAAGAGAGAAAGAAAGAAAGAAAGAAAGAAAGAAAGAAAGAAAGAAAGAAAAAGAAAGAAAGAAAGAAAGAAAGAAAGAAACTTTTAAAACCTGGTTTTCCTAGTGGAATGAAAATAGGAGGATTCTTTGTGCTAGTCTGGCTTTCAGCTTGTATCAATGCAGTGATAATTATTTAGAACAATTTTATTTGTCTTCTAACAGATGTACTGAAGAAAGATTGGAGCAACATACTGGTTTTAAACAGTGGATGAAGAGAGAGTTCATGATCGTCAAATTCTATAGGATATTGGTGTATGCTTGCCTGTAACCAAACATCTATTCTTGCACGGATAAAATGCTTTCAGTAGTCTCTTCCCAGGTGATCTCTCTTTCTTCTTCCTCATCAAGTCCTACATAAAATCTTAAGAGAATTTGCAGTAATTCAAAGGTATTCACCAGCACAACTGTCATCCTTCTCAATTCCTTCCTGTGAGTCCTGTTCCTTCCCACAATTATTTAATCAGCATGTAGATTTGACTTAACCCTTCTTTCTGTCCATTCTTGGTTTGTAAAAGAAGGGATGATCTCTTTAACTTTTATACTTGTTCAATCACACTTTCCTTCAGATAGATATCATTCAGTCTTTGAAACAGAAATCGTTGCTGCCCTTATTCTTAAAATCCCCTCTTTCTGTTATGGACTATTAGAGAGTCTTCATTTGATCTTTTAAAAGGTCTTCACAGAGCGAAAAAAAAGGCAAAAATCTGAGAAATAAGGCTGGAAAGTTTCCACATTCCAATAAACTACTGGATACTTGAGAAGAAAAAGAAGAATCTCAACTTTGAGTCAGAAATTAAAAATACTGACCAGCTTTTTCCTTACAGATCCTTTGAAATAACAGAAGAGTTCATGAATAAGATCTTCTAGTCTTACTCACTTTCTGTGGTAGCTATTGTAAATTTGTTGTATCCATACTGCATTTGTGAGTGGTTGGTTTTGTGGGCTATAGCACAAAAATCAACAAATTTCTGCAACAAAGATTAGTTTCTAATATTATCAGCTACTAAAATGTTCCTCTGCTGTGTTCTTTTTCATCTAAACTACTCTATCTACGTGCTTTTTGAGTCACAGTTTGCTTTTCAGGATACAGAGGAATCTGATGAACAAGCCGCTTAGAATTTCCTCTATGGACTGATGATGCATCCTTACTGAGAATCACAGTTCCACATAGATCATATTTGTTTAATTCATGATATTTTCCCAGCAGAGGTTCTGACAACACAGCCTCATGCTCAGCCAGTTTATATCTGGGTATTCGTTCCATTCAGGTAGCATTCACCTCTATTGAAGACCAGAATTCCTTTTCTCTGGAATCAAACTTATGATGCAACAGAGCTCTGCAATTGTTGACCTTGAGTTACTGACACCAGATAACAACACAATAAACCTACTTTTACCATTTTCTTCATTCCAGTGTTTCTACTGTTATCCCTGTCTGAATCTTCACAGAAAAGACACAAATACCACAAGATTCTGCTTCTCTCTTATTAAAATATAATGATCTCACCGGATTTTGGTGATGTCATCTCATGTAAATATCAGTCCTGCTGTCAGCCCAAGAGACAGATCTTTACACAACTGTTTGCTAACATGTTATAGGCCAATGACTACTTAAGTTTGGGTTTTGTTGTTAAATCAATCCATTCAATAACAGTGCTGAAGAATTGTTTTGTAAAAAGGTCATGCTGTAAGAAAGAGAAATAAATTCGTTTCAGATTGGAGTCTTTACAGCAATTAACCTAGAATTTGGGATTATTCAGACTCAGCAAAGAGCAGAGCACACACTTGTTATCTAATCCAGCTGTGACCTTAGTGTGTGTTGCAGTTTTGAAGTCTGTTTCTCTTGACCTGCATGCAGGATATAGTGTAGATATAAAGTTATTTAGGAATGAAATCTTAATTGTGCTCTTAGTTTATATAAAGTCAGTACAAATGAAACTAAGTAAAATATAGTTCCCCTTGTGCTAAACTTTCTGAATTTCCAGTTTTGAACTCTAGAAATTCTGAAATGAAACCTTCCAGAAAACAGATCAGATGCCAAACCAGTTTGGTAGCTACATTGGTAGAAATGAGCTATGGCTCATTTCTAGAAGAACCATGTTTAAGTTTATAGTAAGAGTCCAACAGAACAGGAAATTGAGCTTGAATCTCCTGCAAAGCCAGCAAATATTCTTAGCACCATGCTGTTACGCTCTGTGAGTATAATAGATAATAGTGCATCTAAAATGTGCACAGACAGCTGCGTGAGCAAAAATCTGCCATTAAACTCTGACACCTCCCCCAGAAATTCAGAAGTTCATTAAAATATTTCTAATAGACATTAGTCACCCCTCTCTAAGGGATACTAGCTTTCTTGCAGTGCAGGGATATTAAAGATAGGACTTCCACACCAGACAAGCAATTACACGTGTACAGACAGATCACCTAGATGTTCATTTCTTGTTTAATTGATTTGAGTTAAATAGATATTTTTGAAAAGGACCCAGTAACTGAGAGAAGTAGTCTGAGCCTATAGAAGGACCTTCAATTTTATTTATCTTCCTGTACTCTCCTCCCAGAGGAGTAGAAACAACAATGTACATAGTTTCCATCTTGTGCTTTAGATCCATGCAGGCTCGTAGCTTTGCATCTGGAGATTAGTCCTATATACATAAAAATTTGGCAAACCACATGATAAAGAATGACTACAGGAATAAAGTAAGAGTGTCCTATCTTGTCTACTTATCCAGTGCATTTGGGGAATCAAAATAGTAAGAAGAAGTTGAGGAACATACTCTAATAAGGAATGACTTTAGCCTCATGATAATACTAAAGGGTAGCAATAGCAATTCTGAATTGATACTACTTATTATTTTCATTTAAATTTTCTTAAGTGCAGTTTCTATTTTTTCCATATCCCTAGGACTATTTTTTTTCCAAATGCTGATTTGTCTTATCAAAGCAAGAATATTGCCATACAATGTTATTTTAAAACAGGCAACAGGCTTCTAATGTAGATTTTACAAAATGTTTAAAATCAGCAGCCCTTGAAAATTTCATTGCTAAAGGTTTTTCTTCCATATGCAAACAGCCATCTAACTGTGCTATCAAAAATTTATCTGCAGCTAGATTTATAAAACTTTTAACCTTGATGAAAATTCCTTTAGTTTCCCTGTAATGGAAATTAAGACTAATTCTGTAAGTCATAAATTCAAATTACCCAGACTTGTTTTCATATGGTGTGTATATGGTGAAATTTGAGTTCAGAAAAAAACCTGCGGTAGTGGTGTCATCCCTTTACCTATATGTCAAAGAAATCTGAGCATTTTCTTTCCTTTCAGCAGAGTTTGTCACACTGAAGATATATGATGTAGTGAAGAGTTATGTCCACAAGAATTTATTACTATTATCCAAGTAGTGATATTGCTCAGTCTTTTTAGCAGATTTTCCTTTAACAGATGATATTCAAAATGGTTCCCATTACTCATCTGAGTGGATGGGCCCTTCCATCCACACATGGGTGCATTGAATATCTAAGAAGTGCTCTGGCTCCTTAGTTTACAATACTGGTATTTTTTACCAACTAGAAGACACATATGGAAACAGAAACATGTATGACATATAAAGGAAAGCAAGTAAGATTTTGTTTTGTGTATGAAAATAAGTCTTATAGTCTGCAGAAAAAAACTGAAGGAAGTGTTTAATAACATCCTTGCTTTCTGTGGTACTTTAACTAGGAATTCCCTGGAGTAATGCCAGATATTACTTAACATCGAATCTTTGGGCAATACTTGAGGATGACTTGTCAGCAGCTTGCAATATAACCCAACACAGCTGGACACTTATGTAAAGGGCGCAGTAAAACAAGCAAAATAAAAAAGGGCAACTTTAAGCATCAGCACAAGGTGTGTTTTATATATCCTTTTTCTGTTCTGCAAAGATTGTTTTTGGAAGATATTTGGGGAAGCTTTTTTAACTATAATTTGTGCTTTTTTTTAATATCTTCAATCATAGTAATAAAAAAAAAAAGCCCTTCCTTAAAGATTGTGTTGGAATTACAACGAGCTGCATGTCAGATATTCAAAAACTTGTAATTACTCACCACAAAACTATGTTCCTAAGTTATTAAGCTTGTGGTCAAAGTAAACAAACACCAAATCATTTTAATAAGTTTTTTCTAATTTTTCAAGTAAAAAAAAAGCACCAGCTTAAATATGTCTCTCTTGAAAACAAATACCCTGAAAAAAGTGGGCTCAAGGTGAAATTAAGTTATGTCACAGGTAAACAGATGTGTCCTCTGGTTTTTTGATAGTCTAATTAATCCACGTTGAGGACCTGGATTAATCTTGCTATAACTCATCCCTGCTTGTTTACCATATTCTTTCTTATTGCTGCCGTTTTGGTCTGGATTTACCAGGGAATGACTAGGGAAGCTTTCATGGTTTAGACATAATGTGAGTGGTTACCCCAGCACCATGTGCTAGGCTAGCTGATTAACAGAATCCAGCTATCTTAAATCCATATTACACTACTTCTGGCCTCACTACAGGAGCCTTGATACTCATAAGAGTAATCTCTCTAGGAAAAATATGTCTATAAACCTAGAATATTCTCAAGCAAATCATCGGAGCATCCCTAAGGCTAGATTTTAGAAAAAATGGCAGTACCTGTACTAGTAAACGGAATAGTTTTCTAAGTGGGACAAACCTGACATCTTAAACTTGATAGGTCAGGATCTCTCAGGGAACTGAACTCTTGGTACAGTCCCTGGTGTTGTTTTGACCCACTCTTATATGAAATGGCCAGAGATGATCTGGAGCCTGCAACAGGCAGCATGAAGGCAAAAACCTATTTTAGCTCTATGGGCACAGGCTGTGTTGTACCAGGTATCCTCAAGGTCAAGTAACAATTCCTGTTTTGTGTCCAGTAATAACCACATAGGGTGGCTATTATTCATTTCCTAAATTTGTATTTATACATCTATTTAATAGACATAAATTTTCACAAGAAACTGTTTCTGTAGGTTCTAGCTAAAGGTTTCACTATCTCCACTAATTTTCAGAAGTAGATAAATTAAACTGATCTGATACACCGTTACTAAACTGCTGAGCTAAAGTGACCACCCATGTATTAACTCTTTGCCTAAAGCAATGTATTAAAATTTACATCAATTTTAGTCTTTGTTTTTGTGAGTTATGTTTTAAGTTTATTTCCTTGCGTTTTTATTAAGCAATGATGATAAATGCATATGGTTAAAAGGGATCTCCTGAAGAATCATTACTTTTCTTCATTGGAGGTCTCTTACTTATGAAAATGTTTCTTAGTGATCTGTCTTACAACGTTATTCTCAAAAAAATATGATGAGACATTGAAATTTCAACCAAGAGAGGTCAACATTACATAATTGCCTAATGTTTTAATTTTAATAGGATATGTATGAACTGCTTTTCATATGCATGTTGAGTTTTTTGTGGTCAGATAATAGCAATTTTATAAGAATTTCTTCTTATAAGCCAAACTAACATAACTTGGGATGTTTTAAATTACCCTGGTTACTCTTTCATTATCCTTCTCCATGTGGGCTGCTGCCCATTCACTTAACAATCTCATCTTTAATATTTAATATTTAGTATTTATCTCCCATTTTCCATGTGTAACTTGTTTACATTGTTTATTTTTTTTTATCAAACTGACCAGTACAATTAGAGAACAATTCTTTGTCCTCTAATAGTCCAGATTAATACTGTGTATTCATATATATATGAATGTGTGTGCACATATATTCTAAATTGTAGTCTTTTCCAACATAAATAAGCCAGCTGAAGACCTAGAAAAGTGTACTAGTTTTCTTAGTGTAGGACTTCTGCTTCAAATTTTTCCACTTGTTTAAGCAATTTAGTTTATGTCAATGTTCTCTCATGGGGTAGATATGCAGAGACACATATTCTTCTTTGCTCACTGTTGTAGATGGTTATGTCAACATTTTACTTTGCTTCCCAACTTGTTCTGTGTTTCTGGTTTCACCAAGAAAAGATAGTAATTTTGGAACATGCTGACAGCTATATGTAGCCTTGTGGTCACTGTTTACAGTAACTTTTGAAATACCCTTTTCTCGAAGCAGAGTATTGCAAGGAGGATAATGTTTAAATGTAATACCCAGGGGCTGGTTTTGGAATATGGACATAATCAATGGAATTAACAGCATATATAAATTGTCAGTATTTTTTTTTATATTTTATTACAGTATGGAGTTCTGCTTACTTAGAGCATTTAGAGAGAATTTTCAGCTCAGAAAGCTTCATGTCAGGTTTCCTGTTAAGGATGGTATAATAGATGGAAAACAAATCACTGGATGGAAAAAATTTCTGTCAAAAATATATGTCTATACTAAAATAACCATTATTCTGAGGGTAATATGAAGGGAAAATACAATGCTAGTTTTCCTGTTCTTTTTCCTTTCTTGAACTCCCTGTGTTCATAACATCCCAATTTGTTGCAAGATCCATCAATCCTGCAACATTTCTACGCAGGCTACTTACATGATGATTGTTTATCTAATATCTGAAAAAGGCACAATATATTTAGTATTATGGCATACCTCTGAATCACAAGGTGATAATATTCTTGTCTGAAAGAAAAGTGTGTGGTGGTGGGGTGGGGGAAGTAAAGCAAGGAGATAACAGGTCTGTAAGTAAATAGGATATAAACTCACAAAGTTACCTGATAAACCAAGGGGTCTTTCTTTTATAACTCACAAACTAAAGCAATGCTTTGTAACAACTTTATGCTGCATATCCCACAAAGAACTCACAGAATGAAAAGGTGCAATTAACTATACATGGTGGTTAAAAGAAATTTAACAGGTGCAGTTATGATAGTGATATTACATTTATAGCACTCCATTGTGCAATCAGAAGCTCATAACACAGTACTGTCCCTATGCTAGTGTATTTGTATTCTGGTGTATTAGGTGTGGATGGCAAGGTTTTGGTAGCATAGGGGAAACAGGGGTGGCTTCTGTGAGGAGAGCTAGAAGCTTCCCCTGTGTCAGAGAGAGCCAAAGAGAGCAGGCTCTGAGACAGGCCCACCACTCTCCAATACTGAGCCCATCAGCAATGGTGGCAACACTTCTGGAATAACAGAGATAAGAAGGGGAAAAAAACCTGCTGCACAACAGCAGCTGAAGTGAGGGTTGAGAAAATGTGAGAGGAACAGCCCTGCAGCCACTAAGGTCAGTGAAGAAGGAGGCAGAGGAGATGCTTCTGCGGCCCATGGGGAAGACCATGGTGAGGCAGCTGTGCACCTGCAGCACATGGGGTCCATGATGGAGCAGAGAACCACCTGCAGCCCCTGCAGGATCCCACACTGAACAGGTGAATGCCCAAATGAGTCTGTGACCCCACAGGAAGCCTGTGCTGGAGCAAACTTCTGACAGGACATGTAGGCCTAGGGAGAGAGGTGCCCACTCTGGAGCAGGTTTGCTGGCAGGACTTGTGACCCTGTGGAGAGCCCATGCTGGAGCAGCCTGTTCCTGAAGGACTGCATCCTGTTGAAGTGGCCCATGCTGGAGCAGTTTGTGAAGAACTGCAGCCCCTGGAAAAGGCTCATATTGGAGAAGCTGATGGCAGACTGTTCCTGTGGTAGGGACCTCCTATTGACCACAGCCCCCATTCTCTGTTCCTCAGTGCTGCTGGCAGGGAGGAGGTAACAAAAGCAGGAGGGAAACTGAGCATGGGAAGAAGGGAGGGGTGAGTAGGAAGGCTTTTTAATAATTGGCTTTGTTTCTCATTATCCTGTTTTGATTTGATTGGTAATATATCTAGCTAATTTCTCCAAGCTGAGGCTGTTTTACCCATGACAGTAGCTGGTGAGTGATTTCTCCCTGTCCTTGTCTCATGCTTGTGTGGGGGGCTGAAGCACATGCCCTGTTGGGAGAGGCTGGGGGAGCTGGGCGTATTCAGCTTGGAGCAGAGATGACTTCATGGGGACCCAGCTGCAGCTCTCAGTGACCATAAGAAGGTTGAAGTTGCAAAGACTCAACTGGATAAAGCCCTGAAAAGCCTGGTCTGACCTTATAGGTGATCCTGTTGTGAGCAAAAGGTTGTTTGCACTAGAGACATCCTGATGTCCTTTCTGGCCCGAGTTACTCATTCTGGTACAGTGGTTCCATTTTCTGAAAAACTTGAATGTACTAGAAATCTGATTGAATAGTGTTTGATGAACACAAAATGAATTGACTTTTTCAGCTAAGAATGCAGATGTTTGGCATCACAAAGCACTATATATCCTACAATTGTCTTTTATTTATTCAGCCTGAAAATGCCCTTAGTAAGTATAGTAACAAAACCAAACAGTCACAGAGCTGAGATAATGAATCATGAATAAGTGAAGCAGACAGATCATAGTAATACACATAAATAAACTCCCATGAATGTTGTGGAAACTAACTAATAACAACTAAGTTTACAGAAATTTGAATCCATTTGAAAATAATTTCCAACAAGCCTGAAGTCTAGATTAATTAGATGATTTGTTAATAAGCATATTTAATTAGTCTTGCTATATACAAGTTGTGTATGGTAAACAGTTCAAGTTCATATGTGCAAATGTAATGTCATATTTCTGTTGTGGATGATTTGTATTCACCTGAAACTGCTTTAGAACAGGAGTTGCTATGAAAACAGATTGCTATGCCTTGTCGACTTTTATTACATTTTTAATTGCTGTCTAAAGTTACAGAGTAACACTCATCTCTATTTTTCTACTAAATCTACATCATCAGATATGACAATCTTGTCTAACAATGGTTTAGAGATTCCAGGATCACAAAAAACTCACTTTTTCTTTTCCAAACTACTGATTGCTTGCTGATGGAAAAAAGTTAACCAGCACAATTTGTTTACTTTTCTTACAAGGCAAAACCATGTTGGATGCTCAAGCATTTTATTGTTTCAGCTTTTCTTATTGGCAAATAATGTGCATCAGTTCTTTTAACTGTTCCACATCAGAAAAGCAATCATCAGAATGTAACCCTTGGAGAAGTAATAATGAAAATAATTGTCCTTTTAACCATGAAAACAATGAACCCAAAACCATAAGTACTAATAGAGAGACACTATCCTCCAATTCTTCATTCTCTAACTATTTCTACCTAGGCAAATGTGTTGTCTGTTTGACATTACTCTAAAGAATTTATGCTGTCCCCTGCTTTTCCAGATAATATCTAAAATATATGCAGTCACAGCCTGTGCCTGTGAATATCTGAATCAACTTCTAATTCAGAATATCTTTTAACCTTTCCTACTGTCTGAATTTTACATGGTTATTTATTTATTTTGCTTTTTATTTATTATTTATTATTTATTTGACTTTTAAATTTATTTTGCTTTTTTTCACCAGTGACATTCTGCAGGGCTTTTAGACCCTGTGTTCTTCAACATCTTCATAAATGACTCTGATACAAGGCTTAAAAAGAGCACTAAGTTTGCCAGTGACACTAAAACGTGAGGAGCTGTTGACTCCCTCAATGGCAGAGAGGTCCTGCAAAGTGATCTCGAGAATTTAGAGGGCTGGGCAACCACCAACCATAAGAAGTTCAACAAAGGAAAGTGCTGGATTCTGCACCTGGGATGGGGCAGCCCGGGATGTATGGACAGACTGGGGAAGGAGAGGCTGGAAAGCAGCACCACACAAAGGGTTCTGGGGGTCCTGGTAAATGGCAAGTTGGACCTGAGCCAGCAGTGCTCTGGCAGCCAGGAGGGCTGAGCGTGTCCTGGGGGGCATCAGGCCCAGCATCGCCAGCCGGGCAAGGGAGGGGATTGTCGTGCTCTGCTCTGCTCTGCACTGGAACGGCCTCAGCTTGAGTGCTGGGGGCAGTTTTGGGTGCCACAATATAAGAAAGACATTGAACTGTTAGAGAGTGTCCAAAGGAGGGCAACAAAGGTGGTGAAGGCCTGGAGGGGAAATCATATGAGGAGTGGCTGAGGTCACTTGGTCTGTTCAGCCTGGAGAAGAGGAGACTGAGGGGAGACCTCACTGCAGTTACAGCTTGCTGCTGAGGAGAAGAGGAGGGGCAGGCACTGATCTCTTCTCTCTGGTGGCCAGTGTCAGGACCCGAGGGAATGGCCTGAAACTGTGTCATGGGAGGTTTAAGTTGGATACTAGAAAAAGGTTCTTCTTCCTGAGGGTGGCTGGGCACTAGTACAGGGTCCCCAGGGGAGTGGTCACAGCACCAAGCCTGACAGAGCTCAAGACGCTTTTGGACACTACTCTGTTTGGAAAATGTCCTGTGCAGGGCTAGGAATTGAACTGGACAATCATTGTGGGTCTCTTCCAAATCAGGATATGTTGTGATTCTGTGGTTCTGAAGTAAAAATGAGATAATGACTCAGAAATCAGCACAGCATTACAGAGACTATTAATGAAACCTCTACTCTCATCTATAAAATTTCTAGTTTAAGCAAGACCCGAATCAAACACCCAGTAAATGCAGGCTATTTTAATCAACTCTTAACAGTCAAGACTGCCTGGAGAATGAAATGCTATTCACTATGGAAAAGTAAATATGAAAACTAAAAATGAGAATGCGAGAACAGTTTTTAACTGATCTTGGAGTTGGTTGATTGGTTTGGGGGTTTTGGGGACATAGGTGAGGCTAGGGGATTTTTGGAAGTTTTGGGGGGTTGATAATTTTGTGGTTTTGTTTTGTTTGTGAGCATATTTTTTCATTCAGAATGAGAAATGACCAATAACATCAGACTTCTTACAAACTTGAGGAATCCCTGTGTGTGATTAAACAGTTCTAATACCAAAACTGGTTCAATATAAACTAATGCAAACACTAGTGGCCTGCTATCCAAGGAGATATAAATCTCTTTTCAGGCAACTGAGTCAATGGATGAGGAACATGAACAGGAACTCTGGTTGTTTCTGTATTATATTGCACAGCTTGTTCCTCAAAGTTCTCATTCTGACAAAAGCCTATATCCTGAAGATATTCAGCATATAGTACACTGATGAAAATCTGAGATGTTTAGTTTAAAAAAGTCTGAAATATTCAAAAGCAACTGAATGTGGATACTCTTAGGGATAGGAAAGGATTAAGTTTGCCTCTTTCAAAGATCTAGGGAGTTTTGTAAAGACCAGACAGCTGTCACAATATGCCTACGTTCTCTTCTGGCTGTTTTGAAAGAGATTGGTAGCTGAAAACACATTTTATGAAGATTTCAAACCTATAACTTCATTTAGACTCAGAGAACACCTGGAAGATCAAAACTTCTGGAGGAGATAAAGGGTGAGATTCTGGAACTCCATTAGTTCAGTGAGATCTGAGATTACATTTTGCCTAAGCCGGGATATTATTATGCTTTTGCTGGTTCCAGAGAACTCTAGAAATCTACAGATGTCTATGTTATAAATGTTTAGGAGATGTGAAATTTACTAGGATTTGGCAGCACTTGAGTAGCAGCTTTCACAATCAGAAGTTTCAAATTCAGAACCTAAGTTCTAAGTAATTTCTACACTTTCAGTCTTCCTTTGTCAGAGAATTCTTTTTTTTTTTACCAAACATGAGGCCCTGAATATGTAGAAAAGCCCAAAAAACTTCTGTGAGAATATATCACCAAGAGAGGTGAGGAAAAATAATAGAATAGACAATCTTCCAAGAAATATATCCTATAGAAAAGGTGAATCAAAACCAAATTTAGTAATGTGCTAAAAATGAACCCTATTACTCTACAGTTGTTCAGTAGGAAATGCTCCAAAGATACACAAATGCTTAGTTTTATTGTAATAGCTATTGATCCCAGGACATCCCAGGGCATTTAAAACTAAGTTTATGGAAATATACATTAAATCAATGTTCTACAATGATTCAATTATTCAGACACAGTCTGCAAGAAAAAGAGTAAAATTTTCCACTACCAACCAGTAGGAAGTGGAAACCATTTTTAGATACGCCTTGGCTTGCTTGTTTTTTTCCCCCCTATTTTTGCTGTGGGAAATAGCGAAAGGCTAAAGGCTATCAGGTTTCTTAGTAGGAACATATAATTTGCTGCCAGTTTTTGACAGAAGAGTATGAATACATGTGAAGAGGTGTTAATGTTGGTAAATATCTTTTGTAACTAATCAAGCAGAAAATATTTTCTAGTGTCCATCATGTTCCTTAACGGAAAAGTCATATTTTGCATATGTGCCTTCTCTTTCATTTGCAGGGCACCATGACTTTATCTTGGTGGCTCTGTTCACCAAGCTGAGCGAATCTGATTTCTGTTTTAATTTACAGACAATCACATATTTGTTTCATTTGCTGCTAAATGGCACACCAGCACACTATGTTATTGTGCACGGCTCACTGATGTGGTAATCATCTTCACACCACTGTAACTGTTAAAACCACAGTATTAAGTGTAAGCAGGACTTTTGAAAGCAATCATCAAAGGAGAAATGTGCAAAATCATACCATTTAGCAAGGGGTCATTATAAATAAATGAAAGATCTGCAATAAGCATCTTGCTTTTGAAAGGCTAGATTAGAGCCAGCTTCCTACAAGCAGGAGCACTTCGTTCCAGTGTTATGTACAGAAAGAGGGGTGATGGCAGCCTTTGGCATCTATTCTATTCCAAACGACGCTCAGTGTTCAGGTCAGCTTAAAGTACTCTAATAAGATGTACTATAATAAACCCTTGCTTGTCATAGGGGAAAATAAAGTAAAGTGGAGGGCAACACTGCTTCCAGTTCTTGGAGATATGGAACTAAAGCCAAGAAAGGACAGAAGCCCTTCACTGCATCTCATAAGGCTCCCTTTAGCCTTTTCCATTTGAAATCTATAATCCAGAGATGAATGTGTAGTCTGTCTCTGATACACTGCAAAGTATTCACAGATCACAGTGATCAGAGATTTTACATGAGGAAGCACACAGGAAGTTCATGAACATTACTAAACCACCCAGCCAAACAACTGCTCAGATAGCTGGAATCATTTGTCTTTTCCAAAGACCTGCATTTCATATGGAAAACCAGTCAAATTTCATACCAATAAAAATGGAATTACAGGAGTATTTTTTGATGCAAATCTAAAATAGTTTTTCAATAGCCAATAAAAAAGCTGTTCCTCAGCATCATCTTCCTTGAGAATAATATCATTCACAGAACAAAATATCTGTAGTGGAATAAACCCACTTTTCAACAGTATACTACATGATTTCTAATCTAAGATACATTGCTCAATGCAAAACAAAATAACAACTATTTCCCCTTTCTCATGACCTGGATAAGAAGAAATACCAATCAATGCTTAAGCCAACAGCCCAAAGAAGGCCTATCCTAACACTAACCTATGGAGACAATTTCATTGTGAATAGGCAACTGCCTCCAGGCTATCTGCTAAAACCTGTTTTGAAATTACCAGGGGAAAATAAAACACTTGTAAAATCTCTCTCTTCTATTACTGCAGGAAAGGTTTTTGGTATTATGCAATATTCAAAAATATGTAAATCATATTTAGTCACTGAATCCTCACTAAAATATACAAGCTGCTTTTCAGCATCTGTTATATTGTACCCACAACTGTAATCCAAACCTATACTCATCATCATCATCATCAAAAATTAAAAAATAAATGCATTTTTGGATGGAAAGTAAATATTTTTAAAAGTGTACCCAGAGTCCTCTTTTCCCGATTTAATGAGCATATTTCCACTTTCAGTTTTCCCAACCTGGAACAATACCTTAGCATCTCCTCTACCATTGTAATTCTTTCTACAGATTAATCATAAAACAATTTCCCCTTCTTGTTCCTTGCTCTCAAATCATCTCATTTCCTTTTTTTTTAATACTTACAGAAATACATCAAAGTGATAATTTTGCATATATTTCTGTGATTTAATCTGACATGAAATTAATTTTTTTAAATTTTATGAAAGATTTAAGTTCAAAGAGGACTTTTTCATTTTATTAATTTCTCTGCCAGCTGTTTATTGTGGTTTAAATGATAGATACTCTGTAACCTATTTGATGTAAGAAATGGCTGCTGTCCACAAAGATCCCGTTACATCTCAGGTAGAGAACAGGCAGTGGCCATGCTAAGATCTGAAACTCTACAGGAGAAGAGATATAATCTCTACCAGGAATCAGGGGTGATAGGCAGGAAATCATGTCTAAAAAACAGGCAGGAAAAGATATTTTATACTACACCAAGTGGCATACAGGAAACATGGCATGTTTTCTGACTCCTGACTTCTTTTCCTCTGTATTCTCTTCTCAATCATCATCATCCCATTGAATCAACATCATTGACTCAAGAATGAATCACACTATTAATCATAATATTTATGATTTTCTCCTGCATACAGCATTTTATCACATTATAAGGATTTTACAAACTCTTTCTGCTTTTATGCTTCTGTGCAGAGATAACTGCCACAAATAGCAATTCCCTTTAGGATTTACTGGAGTATTACTTGCAATCATTGTGAATATTACAGAAGAAATCTAAATACAGTCTTTGAAATGTAACACAAACTACAGTCAGGATCCATTCCAGTTAAGCTCTTTTATTAATTTTATTGTATTTTTAGCCACTGTTATCTTTAATATTTTGCTTCAGCTTTAAGTCCTTAAACTCTAATACTTTGAATTGTGAATTCACTTAGCTTTGAAATTGCAAATAGTTTTCATAGAAAATAAATAAAGAATATCCAATTGTATAATTTTAATACTTACATTTCCAGATTTCTATCTGAGTTTCCTATATTACATTTCTTATACTACAGTAATGATGATGTTGTGCACTGCAACAATGAACTTTAATTTAATTACCATCAAGTGCTGATCACTGTAGTATTTAAGACCTTTGGATTCTTCTAGGAGCTTTTCTCTGCAGTTGCTATGATGTGCTTCAACAGTTTGAAAGTTTTTACACTTCAGTGAGCATTTTCTGTTCTCATCCTGCCTTAGAAATAAATGCATTTATTATTTTCATTTTTTAACCTTCATAAGTAAGTTAATTGCAAACATAGTTTGAAATCCTAGTTTACTGTGCTCTTTGTCATGAAGTTAACACAAAAAACCCTTCTGCACATATAACAAATCACTTGGAGATGCTCATCCTCCATAGTTACTCCAGAACTTTATGGTAGTAAAAAATTCAAACAGAAATGTCAAGAAGCGTAAAGAATTGGATTCATAACTGCACCTATATGAAAAGTCATTTGCAGATACACAAAACTAGGAGTAGTGTCTGAGTCACCAGCTGCTTGTGTTGCCATTCAGTGACACCACAACAGGATAGCAAATTTCACAGGGAGGGTTCTTGTGAAGTTCAAAAAAAAAGGGAGATATAAAGTTCTGCAGCTGGGGAGGAATAATCTCCATGCTCCAGGAAGGACTGTAGGAAGCAACTCTGCAGAAAAGGACCTGGGTGAGCTGCTGTACAATGAAGCTGACTATAAACCAGCAGTGTGTTCTTATGGCAAAGCAGACACTTGGATTCTATTAGGAAAAGCTGACAGGGGATCAAGGGATGTGATCTCTGCCCTCTGCTTAGCCCTGGTGAGACTCATCTGGAGTGCTGTGTCCAGTGCTGAAGCACAAAAGCCTTTAAAGGCTTGAAGCACCTTTGCTATAAGGAAGACTGAGAAAGAAGAGATTGTTCAGTCTGGAGAGGAGACACCCTTCTCTGTGGGAGGGGGCATGTTATTAGTGTGTGTAAATAGCTGATGGATATAGTACAGAATATGAAGCCAGTGGTGCCCAGTTCATAGGACAAGAGACAATGGGTACAAACTGAAATACAGAAAAACACTGGAAAACACAATCATAAGAGTGATGTGACCCAAAGTCACACCATGTGCCTGAGAGTATTGTTGACCAATTTTTGAATTAACTTAGCCCCTTTAGACAGCTAATGATGACTAAAATCAGGAATTGAGACACATTCTCTGAAAGTAAAGAATAGAGAAATAGACTTGTAAGCTTGAAAGGAACTTTAGATCCTGACCCATTTCAATGAACATCCTGATAATTCTATAGTTATTACAAAAATACACAGATACTACATTATATCAGAATCAGGGGACTGGAACACTTCTCTTACTACTACATGCTGAGAGAGTTGGAGTTGTTTAGCCTAGAGAAGAGAAGGCTTCAGGGAGACCTTTAAGCTGCCTTCCAGTGCTTAAAGTGGGCTTAGAGATAAGGAGGGACTCTGTGTCAAGGAGTGCAAAGAAGTAATGGCTTTGACCTGAAAAAATAGTAGATTTAAATTAGATCCTAGGCAGAAATTTACTCGGAGGGTAGCCAGGCACAGGAACAAGTTGCCCACTGGAACAAGTTGCCTCATCACTGAAAGTGTTTGAGGTTGGAAGGGGCCCTGAACAACCTGGTATAGTGGGTGGCAACCCTGCCCATGTCAGGGGCATTGGAACCAGATGATCTTTAAGGACTCTTCCAACCCAAACTATCCCATGATCCCATGATTATATTATATTTGGGATATTATATTCAAGATTATATTCAAACAAAATTGCAACCTTCAGTATGATAGTGATGTTTAAAAGGAGAGACTAGTAACAATATTTACAAGTTGTTATGAGAGAAATGGGTTGTTTAGGACCTGATCCATCTAAGTTATTTCCAAGGTTTGCTTTAGCTTCAGGTGAATTGCACCCTAAAATATCTATTTCTCCCCACAGACTGTAAAGTGAGACTCAATGTCAAGCTCAGATATAGGTGTCAACTTCGTAAATACCAGAAAAATATATATTAAAAAAAGTTCCCTCTTTTTAATATATTCATAATGTATACAGAACAGAATTAGGATCCTTAGTGAAACTTACATATAGAGAAGAACACTGTATACAGCAATCATTGCTTAATGTTTCATTTAGGAGAAAAAAACAGAATCTGGAAAACTTCCAAAATTGTACATCTGTTCCTTTTAATTTACGGCTCAGAGGAATGGGCATACCAAAGAACAGGGGAAAATGAATACATTTATTACTAATTGATGTTCTCTCTATCTAAAACATTTAAATGATCCTTTCTGATAGAAAAAATCTCTAGCTACACTGTTAGTTCTAGGAAACATGATGAAAACACTGCATGCTCGAGCCAGAAAAACACTGACATTAATGGAAATTCTCCCAGTGCTTCTGAAGCATTAATTTAGAATTCCAGTGTGGGTCCAATGGGGAAAAACAAGATATAATTACACAGCAGACAAAGCTAAATATGATTTATTCCAAGTACCTCTTTTCTGGTTGCTTTGGAATATTGTTTAGAAGTAAAATAAATGAGAAAATGGGTGTGATCACTTCTTTTGGATCTAAAGAGGCAGAAAGGGAAATAATATACTACATCAAAATGCCTTTGTAAATAATATGTTTTGACATAAGTATAATCTCAGACAGCAAAAAGCCATATGCTGCACCTATAATTAATGCATGCACAGTGCAAAAATAAAAATAAAAATAGTAAAAATAAAAATTATGAAGAAGAAGAAGAAGAAGAATGTGCACACTGCATTTACTGTAGGACTGATAGCAGTGTTAAACATGCCCTAGGATATGATTGGAGACACCTACAGTGGTAAGGCGAGGTTGGTGCAGTGAGGTTGATAAGGCTGCCACCCAAGAAATCAGACTCCTTTTCTTTGGGTACAATTTGTATTGCTAATGCTACACTATCAAACAATGTAAGATTGTTTTGTTTCATGACCTGAACATATTCTGGTTGTATTTCCTCAAAAAATCTTGAGGTTTTTTGGAAATATGATGCCATTCATTGCACAATCTCTGTTGCTTAGCTGTGATTTTTCTTTTTGACTTCCAAAGAATGAATTAAAAATTTTGCCATCACCACTCACTCTGACTGTAAAAATTATCAGACAAGACTTTTTCATTGTTTAGACTGTTTCATTGTTTTAAAAAGTACACTTTAGAATAATGCCCAGTTTATTTTCAGCATTTCAAATCTGTTGTAGTATAGGGATTTTGCTGGGTGTTCGGCTCCTAGCCCTTGAAGTGTCCTTCTGATAGTTACCTTCCAATAGGATTCAAATTTCTTATGGATTCATTTGTTAAAATTGTTCCCTTATTTTCTTCATTTGCTAGAATCAGTATTTTTAACTACTGTATTGATAATCGTCTTGATTTAATTATTACCTGCCATTGTTATTTGTTTGTGCCTAATTCATCTGGGGCATTTCATAGATTGTAAATGCTCCTTGTTCTTTTCAGCAGATTATTTCTGCTTAATGTAACTTATATGTAACCATGATAAACAAATACTTATGAATAGAAAGTTAGCAGGATGACAGGGTTGGGATATGTAGTCTCTTAAACGTATCTAATGTGGTTTTCTACCACAGCTCTCATTTTATAGAAAATTAATCGTGTGTGGGTCTTTTTAAAGTGCTGGTATTATACCAGACACCAAGTCAGTCCCAGCTTGTTTAGTATTCAGTATAAGGTAGTGAGGTTCCAGTTGGGATTAGGAAATTAATTAAACAGCCCATGTTTGACTAAGGTAGCTGACTATCAGTCTGAGTAGGAGTGACCTAAATATAACAACCTGTAAGTACCCAATGCATTCAGCCTGAGGGAGGACCAGCAAGGATAACTGCACTGATATCTAAAAATCAGGTTTGAAATGCAGAGGAAGTGGAACAAGATAAAAGAGCAAAGCTGTGCCTCTTTTGAAAACAGAAGTTAAATGTGAGAAAAATGGAGGAAAAAAAAAAAGAATTGAAATGACCACATTGAAAAGGTAGACTGTTCCCAGAGGATGAAGTGTTTAAATTACCAAAAAAAAAAAAAAAAAAAAAAAAAAAAAAAAAAAAAAAAAAAAGAAAAAAAAAAAGGCAGAAATCTGAAGAAACTGCTAAAGGAGAGTTCTCAGCAAAGTGCTAGGGGACTCATGGCTATGCAGGTTATATGTTTTAGGGTCGCCTGCAGAACTACGCTGCTGGTTACACAAAATACGGGGCTTGTTTACAGATCTTTCAACTGAAGGGGTATCAGGTTTCTCACTGAGGAGAAAACAGTCATATATTGATTTGCAGGTTACCCAGACTTTACAGAGGTCTGATTGCAGCCCTGAGTTTAAGTGATGCTTAATAAATGTATTCTTCATCTCGAAGTCTGCCCCGTCTTGAGAGGAGGAGGTGAACAGGGGATGCAACTGAGATACCAAAATAGTTTTCCCAGTAAAGTATAAATGTTACAGGGGTGCACACACCTTTGAGGGAATAAATACCCCAAACATCTTTAAGGAACCTGGGAAGTGAAGAGTGTTTTCTGCCAAACTTGCAGGAACCTGAACAGGACAGAGTGTGATGCAATGCTAAGTTCAGCTAAAGGATTCTCCAGCATCTGCAGACCAGTATCTTTTCTGCATTTTAAGAGAGTCAATAGGCCTCGTAATGTTCTGGATAAACCTAAAACATCACAGTATTGTCTTTTTCTCTCAGACTGAAGATCTTTAACTGCAGTTGAGATGTCATGGCGATATTTCCCATTTGTATCATAAAGAGAGCTATATTGTCATATTATGCAACTTGTTAATTGGAAGAAAGTTTTCACATTGTGTTATGAAGAGAATGAAGAAATCTTTCCAGCAGTAAACTGTGATATCATCAATGCACTGCAGTACCCAGTGAGTATGGTAGATGTGAGAATGCATCCACTGATTGCCTGAACTTTTCATGTGATAAAAGTTTGATCTTAGGATACCATGTTGAGAAACCAGTAAGGTTAGCACAGTAGAACCTTTTTGAAAATCTTCTATTCATGGAAAATACAGAAAATAGTCATAATCATTTATATATTTTTCTGTTTATTTGCATTTTTTGCCTTTTTTTAAAGGCATTCTTACTTTTGAGAAAGTGATTTGAGTCATTCTTGAGTAGACACATGATTGTTGCATGACATAACAATGCTACATAACTCATAACTGCTAATACAGTGTGAGAAGAACTTTTAAGATGCATATCACTTTTGATAGAGAGGATGAAATATCATCAGGAAAATAAAGGTATTAGCAAATGACTCATACAAATATTCATAAATAGCGCAGGCTTTAAAAAAAAGAAAAAAAGCAGACCTAAAAGTCTTTGCAGATCCTTTGCTTAGCCCTTATCCATAAAAAAATCAAACACTTCAGTAAAAGTCAGCAGCAAATTAAATATTTTTCTAGGGGAAAGAAAGTGAAGCAATGAAGCTATTTAATTAAATAAAAGGTTGATGTAACTACAAATGATACAACCATGGACATGTTCTATTTAAAGAATGTCAAACATCTGATAGCAAAATAATGAAAAGTAGGAGCACATTTCAAAACGTTCTTTCCACTTACTTGCTGTGAGCAGCAGTCTAAATTCTGGGAATACGAACTGTGGCTGAATTATGGTATGAAGTGAAATGAATTTCTGTAGGATCAGCTGCATTTCAGAAAATAGTGTATGACTCAAACCTTTATGGTTTAATTCAAGAAAACTGACAGGCCTGTTCACAAAGTCCTAAGGACTAAGCTCCCTTCAATAAAGGTTGTTTATTGGACATCAGGGTCAGACAAAATTATAAAAATACAACTAGTCCCTTGACCTTTGTTAGCTGAGACACATTCACCTTTCTATAAAGTGATAGTGCCTGCTGTGTGACTTAGTAATATCAGCACATCATTTTGCCATGTAGAATAATTGAAGGCTGCTATTCCCTGTGGCAGTGGACACCGAGTCCTTACTGCTACTGGTACAGAAAGTTACCAATTACATGGGACTGTGAGGCCTCCTTATATTGTGACCCACAGAACTACATTCTTTTGTCTTTAGATATGAGATTTCCTTGCCTTTCATGTTTTATCCATACATCTCTCGAGTCAAGACACCTTTTAAAAGGGTCAAAATAAAAAGGGACAGTAACTAAACTGAGCTCTAGTTTATGTCAGCTGACCAGATTTATATTCTGACATTTAAGACTAGGTGGATTTTCAGGTGTGCTCCAGAAGCAGTGCTTTCTGCACACACATGAACCACTGAAAATGGCCCCAGACCTACTTTGATTAAGAAAGCCACATGACAAATAAACAGTACATTAAATGAGACTAGAACTGTGGTGTGTCCCTAAGCTTCACAAATGTGTGCTATGCCAGATGAGCTCATGATGCAGTTATGGCAGCTCATGCCGGCAGACATGCTTTTATAGATTGCCAATGCATTCCCTTACCTAAAGTGCAGATAGAAGACTGTCAATTTAAAGGAAAACCAGACTTTTTAAAAAACTCCTGATCTCTTTAACAGAAGGAAACTCTAGAGAAATAGTTTATTTCAGAGGCACCAGGAGGATTGTATCCCTAGAGCTTTTTTCTAGAAGATGTTGACAAGCTCAGGGGAGCAATTACTTCTGAGATATATGTCAGTGTTTGTGAGACAAGAAAGCTTCTGCAGAAGAAATCATAGGTGTAGTAATCAGAGGCTGCAGTGAAGACTTTTGATAAAGTTCATTCTTTTCATGGCTTGTGTTCAAGACTCCCATATTTGACATGTATTTAAATAATTGTAGGCAGTCAGACAAATACTATTTCCAAATGAAACACAGACTAAGAAACAAGAAGTACTGCTCAGTCACTTCATCTCTTGACACTATAGTGCTACCTTTATAAAGGTATATTTGACCACAGAAACTAGAAATTTTATTTTAATAAGACTATCATTAACCTTGAGGAAGTCAATTAAAAGATGCCCATCTATCTCAATAGTGTTAGGTTCAGAGTGGAGAAGGTTTAGTAACACCAGAAAAACAAGAAAGCACATAAACATTTATATCAAATATTATTTAAAATGGTTTTGAAGAGGAGAAGAAGATGCTTAAGATTATTTTCAGAGTCTAGTCTATTTGCTTCAAAAATGAGTCAAGGCCTGTACTCTTCCCATGAGGCATGTTGACACTATAGATTTTCACTTGTGTATCTCCCTCACAGAATAGTTTAAATTGTGCTCTGAATTACATCTATATGTCAGCTGTCCTTTTTTAATTCGTTGGTGTTCAGTTAAAAGGAGAATTTAATTCAATGTCTACATGAGGGAGAGATATGTCCAGTCCAGTTCTTATGTCCAAAAAACTTCCATGTTCAAATGAAAAAAGCAAGGAAGACATTCATTTCAAATTTAAACTTCCTTTTCTATTTCCTTAAAGAACTGTTTTGGTCCAGATGTCCATTATCTTCTATACATATTCTCATAAGGTTAAATACAAGGCACATGAAACTCTTGAAACTCTTTTGAGCATTGAAAATAGCCATTCCACCCTTTTCATTGCAAGCTTTTCCACTGTAGATTGTACACAAACCTCTCAATGCTTCACAGCTTGTCTGAGGGGACGCAATATTTATTTTGGTGTTGGGACATTGTGAAAGCAAATTTAAAAAAATAAAGTTTTTCTCTTTGTATAGTTTGGAGATATTTTCCCCCCTCCTTTATTATATGTATTTTTAAGAGCATTTTGCCAAATGCAACCAGATGCCCTAAAAATATGTTATTATTATTGTTGTTGTTATCACTATTATTACAGAGACATGGCCAGGAGAAGAGATTTTATAAGCAGACACTAGATGAGCACTTGGGTGACATAATCTCAATTATCAGCTTTGCCAGCATCTTTCTTCGTGATATAAGCAAGTCAGTTACAGTGAGATTAAAAGAATATCTTTTTGCCTCAATTGTTGGTTGTTCAAAGTAAAATACACGGGGTTTCTAAGAATAGAATCTCAGGTCAGATTTCCTTTGGATTATCAAAGCCACTAGACTAGAAAGGAATGATTTCACTTGCCTGCTTGCATACAGCCCCCACAGATGTATGTTGAAACCACAGAGACACTTTTTCAAGTGAAAGAGAAGGATCTGTGTCCTTCAACATGCAGCAGCTATCCTGGCAAGCAGGAGCTCTGGCCTGAAGAAGCTTTTCAATCTTTGGCAAATG